>RXPK01000308.1:0-600000 GCA_004143645.1 Protaetia brevitarsis
TATCTATCATGAAAAACTGAAATATCGCGATATTCCAAAATTTTGTAGATAGACACAATGACACTCGTATAAGATCGAAGTAAAATCAAATTTACATCATTTATGTTAAAATATATACCTATACCTTCAATTAAAAAAAATCAAGTTATCCATGATTTTAGGTTCGAGGATCTTGGACGCTATTTAATAATTCTGCAATGTAAACGACAATTTTAAATTAAAAGACCTTGTGCGTTCATAATTAAGCGAAAACTGGAAACCGCATTTTCTAACTTTCTTATTTCGGAGATATTTCCAAACAACGCAGACATTGGAAATTCATTTTTCGAAGAAAACCGTCATGTAGATTCGGAACGGTACAACTACGCCACAGTATGCCTATCTATTGTTATTTAAATTTAACAAGAATCCTAAATACAATTATAACAGGTGTTCCATTTAAATAATACGTATCTACTTCCGGTAACACCGGAAGTCCTCCATTACTGAAACTAATTTTAAATATGTAGAATATGATTCGAGCAACATTTATTTGTAAGATTTTCCAAAAAGGCAATAATTAAATCGCTATGCCGTTCATCTTAGCTGGACACCGGTATGTTATCAGGTTAGAATATTCACATTGTGTACGAGCGACATGACATGTAAATATGCTATATGTATCTATGCGGGATAAAATGTGAACTCTACCCCCATTGAAATCCAAGATTTTGTGCCAAATGCTTAGCTCTATCTAATGCATCAGTGTATACTTCAAAAACAAGACTGATAGAAACAAAAACATCCTGCTTACATATTGTAACTAATTGAAAATATAATAGTATCAGTTTTTCAGGTGCGAAATTCGTGTCACGCAGTGTTTTACTTAGATAATTAATAAAAAATCAATTCTCTCAAACTTCCTCAAAAAAAAAAACATTGTTAAAGAAATTGGTAGGCTTATTGTGAATATCTGATTTTTAACATGTTCTTACGGGCTTTACAGTCAATTTGTAGGAATCCGTCCAAGCTTGAGGAAAAATATTCTGTACGGCTAATTTCTAGATTTGTCACAATCCTCTGCTCAAAATATTAAATCGACAGAAGAAAAACCAGGTTATGTCCACACATTATGATTTTTACTTCAATTTCTGTGGTCCATAACCTTCTCAACCATTTGGTGAAAATGCCATTGCTTGATAATTTTAATACTATATATTTTTCATGATCATTTCTTATGTTTGGTGACCTAAAGATCTAGAACCACTGAAGCTCTTGGATTCTTTGTATTTAGTTACCCATTAAATTTTTTTCCATTCCTGTATCGTACTACTCTGTACTAATCTGTACAACTCTCTGACTGCTTCATCGAAATAATCCTCTGGGTTCATTTTTAGCTTGCCAAAAATTGCTTGTCTTTTTGCGCCCAGAGCTCCCATTGGGTCGCGTGTAAGAGAACTCTTCCGGGCGAAGATGATTTGTATTTTGATATTTTTGTTCCAGTGTTCTTTGTGTTTTTCATTGAACCGACTGTTACTGCTCTCATGCTTTTTAGACTTCCTAGAATAGGTTCGGTTTATATATGAAGCCGATGTTCCATTTTTGCTAATCATGGACTTTTTCGTTTGCTTCGATTGCAAATTCCGGGCACCAGGCTGTCTCTTAAGCTATGTCAGTTTCCGAATATATTCCAATCCGCCTGATTGTAGTTTAGGGTTCACTATATATATAATGGCTAAAAGCACTCTCCAAGGAGTTGCGCCGCTTCCAAAAGCTTTCTAGATCAGTAATATGGGTGTGAATCAGTCCAATCTTTCTTCTTAAGCTTATTTCTTAAATCCTTCTCACTTAATCTCCTCCCATAGTTTCCTATTCTGAGTTTTTTCTTTGCAATTCGTCACTCCTATCCTCTTCAAATCTTCCTCAACCTCCTTCACATCTTGTTCTAGTATCCTGGTCCTCTCCCGTATCCTGGTTCCCACGCGTAACATTAAATATGTCGTAATCCGTCTCAGCAGCTCTCCATACGTGACCCAGCTTTTATCCTTTGTGTTTTATTCTCTTACTATATTTCTCCCTATGTCTTGCGATATTTCGTAGTTCTTCTTTTGTCTATATTGTTTTTGCTATTTACGCGGTCCCATGATTTTTCCATTATTCTTTTTCCAAAATTCTTAGGTCCTTCTTTTTCTTGTAGGGTCATCGTTTCTGTTGCATACATCATCGCTTGTCTTATAATCGAGTTGTAGATGCTTAGTTTTGTTTTCTTGTGAGCAGTTTGCTTTGTGGCCATTTTTTATTTTTTGCATTAAAACTCTATTGACGTTAAATTTTTTCTGCTATTTCGGTTTTCCTATCTCCAGTGCTCGATACATGACCCCTAAGTATTTAAATCTTTGACTTGTTCGATTCTATTCCCCCTTATCTTAAGTTTTCTAGTTTTCGCTTTACTAGCTTCATTATTTTGTCTTGTTTACATTTAGTGCCAAGCCATTTCTTCTCCCTCTCACTTTCTTCAACTTTTTTCTATATACTTCTTGTTTGCATTAACCAGCTCGTCGCATTCTACTAATTGTCCCCTCCCGTCCTAATTGCCTCGTTTATTTTCTTAATTACATGCCGAGTTGATAATTTGTGATAAACGTCGTTTGTTACTCTTTTATAGTCATAAACTTCACGTCTCTCGTTTTGGTTTTCTGCTGATTTCGTTTGCTCTGTCAGGCCACTATTTTCGCAGCTTGTATCTATGCTCGTTCTTTAATGGTAGCTTTGTTGTCGTGTAGGAGTCAAAAGCTGTTGAAGTCTATAACAGTAGTCAATTTATCTATACCCTTCGTGTTCTATATTTGCTTTACAGTATTGTATGCATTATTGTCGCTTTGCTTGGGTAACCACATTGATATTGACTATCGTATTCTTGCTGCTGCGAACGCTAGTTCTCTCTGGATCATAGTTGACATAATTTTGTAGGCCACGTTCATTATGTTATCTCTATAGCTTTCACATCCTTTTGTTACTTTTTTTATGTATGGTTACAATTTGCGCACGTCATTCTGATGGAATGTAAGGTCATAAATAACGTATGATTATTTTAGCATGCATTTTGAGCACAATATAGTGCATAGTGAAATATTGTAAAAAAGTTAAAGAATTATTGGAATATTTTTTAACAATGTTATTCGTACTAACTCGTCCTGTGTAAATATCTATCTACCTGCCATTCAAAAACAGATATGGCAAAAAAGGGATTCAGCTCGATAGTCGACGCTTCTTCACTGGATTAAGCATGGCCTAGATGACTAAAGGGAACCTGCCGAACTACGGCTTGCGCGTTAGATCACGCTAAACTCTCAATATCGCACAAATCTTTATCTGCGATCCTGAGCTAGCTCGTTCGATACACTGACTTGCGTATCGGGATATTCCCAAAGCCTCTGCCGCATCCGTTTAAACCCACTAGATTAGAAGGAATGCGTATTAAAACTTCGGGGTTGTTGTTTAGAATTCCATTTTAGAAGGATTTTTTCGTGACACAAAAAATACTGAGAGAATGTTAGAGGATAGGTAGGTGTATCTAAAGTAAAAGAAAGTAAATATTTTTTAATGATTTTTTTTAATGAACGGATGTGAAACATTTTTGCGCATATATTGTAACTCGGCTCTACTCATAAATAAATGAAAATTTAGATATTTTTTTCGGTGCGGCAATGAAACGTCAGTGTTGGGTGTTTGAGTTTTAATAAGCGTAAAGAGATGGATCGGACTTCTGTAAAGGTTAAAATATGTTATTTACCCAACTATGTCCAGTTTTTTACTTCTGGATTTAAATATTCAGTTCAATTACTGTTTACAAAGAGGAAAGAAACATATAAACGGGTGATTCTCCCAATTTTTACTATAATTTGGGATTGCATTTTCATAAATAATAACTTTATTGTCGTGATTTATTTAACTTTTAATTAAATTTTAACAGAAAAAAAGTTGTAAATTAATATTTTCTGTCTTTATCTATTTAAACAAATTTTCAAAAACTTAGATGAATGACTTATTCAATGAAATAGGAATGAAAAGTATCATTAGTTTTTGTGTTTAAAGACATTTTCGTTGCAACTATGGAAATATTTTACCACACGCGGCAACTCACTACTCACTGCTCTATACTGCTAAATATATGTGATTTGATAGCAATAGTAACAATTCCATTTATGTCTTCTCTACTTAATGAAGCTATAGATATAAGTGCAGCGTAAATTTGCTGATAATTCCTTTTATTACGCCGTCTACTTGGCTACTTCTATTTCAATTTATCATCAAGAGCTAGGACCCTTTATTATATTCAATGGATAAATATATTTTAATTGTCCGTTAAACTACTTATATTTTATATGAATTTTTTTTGAAGCGTTTCTTTCTTCATAGGTCTGATAGTGAGGTATCTTGAAGTTTTTTATATCAACAATTAAATTTTTGTTTGTGGTGATTATTCTGTTGCTTTGTAGTTTTTGTTTAATCCATACTCATTAAATTATTTTGTTTGTTTTCATTATTTATTCATTTCAACACATTCTCAAAACCAAAATATTTCGTTATTCTGTCTTTGAGGTTTGTTTTAGGTAATGGTTTATTTCCTATTGTTCTCAAAATTTTTAATGTAGATGATTGGGAGGACAATGCTGCACGATCCGAAATTTTACTAAATAGGGTTTGGTAGAGAGATTGAGAGTTATTGAAAATATAAACATTCCGATGTTAAATATGGGCGTATAATTCAACCACTATAGTTGCCGTAATAATACAATCAATTATTCTCTGTATCTCGTTAAGCTTAATCTGCGTAACCTACACAGGTAAGGTAGTCTATGTGCTCATATGTGTCGTAACTGAGTTAATTTATTTTTCCAGATTTAGGCGATTTGACCAAAATGTACCGGCATATAGTTATAACTTTATCAATACTAAAAACGTGTATTTCGTGTGCCGGAAGGACTGGAAAACAACAGTTAAAACTTACGCATAACTGCCGCTAATTGGTAATTCACGAAAGTGGTCAATGGTAATCCATACACCAAGATAACGATATTAAACGACCCTTGCTGTATTAAATTCACTACATCACACACTCCTGCAAATTTAGGTAGTTCTCGCAATGCGTCTGATTAGCTAAAATATCACTTATATGACGAGAACGATGAGGGACCTCTCAACCCTATGAGTTGTTCAATTATCATTTTGTTGTTCTACTACTAATATTTTATTCTCCGCCTGCACGGTGTCCTATCTAACGACGCGGCGGCGACTCCGACGTGCTGCATATTGACAATTCATTAGAAATTAACAAACAATTGACCACTAAAATTTCCTTTTCAATATATTCATTCTATTCGAATTATGCTGCAAATGTCTAATTATTAATTATCTAGAAGTCACTGTATATTAACTTGGAAAGGAGACAACGCAAGTACGTCCTAGAGGGAGCACCCCCCACTTTTCAAAACTATGATAAGTTGATGTCGCAAATGTGCCAGTCTAATGTTATCGCCAAAAGGGCACAGTACACGCAGTGGTTCGAAATTTAAATATAGCTTCAATTGAATATCGAACGGTTCTGCTGTTAAATACACGCGGAGAATGTAAAGGAGAAGGAAATGCCACGTCACTCCTTGCTAGTGAATGACATTCCACATGACATATTAACCTGAACACTTTCGTCAAAAAAACAAAACATGGTACTTATTCAGAAGATTTCGTATCGAAACTGATGTTCATTAAAAATTGTAAATATTACGTATATATAGAATATGAGTAAATGTTTGATTTAAAATATAATTAACATAGATTGACATAACTATAATTCGTTAATCAAATAAATAATCATTTTCTTTCTCTAGATTAATATTATTTAAACCAAAAAAGACACGTAACTCAGTGACGCTCCTGATAATATTGCGTGTGGACAATCACAGGCCACTGCCCCTATCCCCTCCATTTATTAATTTTACATAAGTTTTTAATCAGCCTAGCTGAAACTAATTTATTATCTCACTTATGCATGGACCATTATTACAATCACGATTTAAGGTTCGATTTATTTTTTTTATTTATATCGGTTGTAGGTCTAAAATAAAGTTTTAAACCGAAGATTATTGATATTGATTTGTTTAACCCCTGATTGTAATAATGCCTTTAACTTAAATAGTACCGACAAAAACAAATGTAACAAATTAGAACCATTTTAAAATTAAAATACTCTCCTTCGGAATACTTATCGACCTAAATATTTATATCTACTATTCCTTGGAATTGCATATAGGATTATCTTAAACGTACGTACCGTAAATTCAAAAATTGACGTCTCCCTAAAATATCAGCGTGAGCAAATGGTCATCTACTTAACAAAAAATAGTAGATATCAATATGTGTGTTTTTCAAATCCATTTTAATTCATTTATTATCACGTAAAAATAATCAATTTACAATATTCTTCCTAAACACTTTACATACATATACTACATGTATACATGTGTATTATCTAACATCTGTTTCACATAGAAGAATTCATTTGGCAAAACTACTTGTTATTAGACAATTATTCGAGGTATTCACTGAAAATAATCCCTGAACATTTTAGAATATGGTTAAATTATTGCCCCTTCACAAATTGTTAAATTGCTTTTATTCTTATTTATTTAATTGTATCTGAATGGGCTAAACATAATAAATAAATGTCGTAATAATTATAAAGGCAATGGGACACGCGGAACATTTAAACATTGATAGAACATAATAATACAATGGATTAGATTTAAAAAAATAACATACTCGCAAATAAGAGTGTGCAAATAAATTATCCGTCTATACAACATATATTGCGTTCAATAAAAAAAGTGTTAACAAATAAGCCCGCTAATATCAAGCACCACATAGACACCCTTCGATAAATTCTTTAAGGAACCTCATTATGCTGCCAACGAAATATAAACAACGCACATCTTGTAATTTGCCTGAATTGTTTACATTTTTAAGAGATACACTATTTTGCACTCGCCGAAGTTTAGGGAGACGTGATTTATATCACTTTACACAAAGACATAAATGTTAATAAAAACTTCGGAAATGTACCGAGGATCATATAAATTTAAATCATATACATCGTATCCTCGTAAGCTATTCAGTGTACCGCAAATCGAATAAATTTAGATTATATTTAGTACATATAGATTTTTGTCAACTTTTCTTTGTTCTTATTTTTACGTTTCCATGGGCATTATCATACATATACATTTCAACTTTAATTCAGTTAACTATTTCACTTACCAAGACAGAAACTAAAACATCGTTATTCCTTTGTTTCTCAGCATTTATTCTTTCCGGATGTGCACTTAAATCCTTAATACGTCTTTCGCTATGTAATCTCTCCTTCAATAAAACCAAGGAAAACAAAAAAAAATAAGTTCCTTGATCTTACCGCAACCACTGTTTTTAAGTAAATTCTCTACTAATTTTCTGTGCGTTTTAAACGTCTGAAATCGGTGCCAATCTAGACGTGGCCCCTCGTGTCGCCGCTTATCTGCATAAATAAATACAAAACTGTTTCGACGCATCAAATCATGGGAATCGCAACGTTCGTTCTGTATTAAATGTGTGTGTGTGTGTGTGCTTGATTTATCCTCATTTTTACATGCAAATAAAAGCTCATTATTGATTAATTTTATTTATAATGGGGGGCCATGGCCACAGCTTTTTAAAAGGAGCCGCCACTAAGTAAACCAGAAACGATTTTTTACGATCACATTTACTATCGAAAATTTTTAACTATATTATTATCCGGCCGTTATGAACGGTATTAGGATTGTGGAGATAGAGAACAATGCGATTTTGTTAAAAAGGAGGTTGTTTATTGGTTTTGTAACAACAATACGTAATCTTGAGGAGATATCGGTTCGATATAATTATCACACTTACCCTCGGCACTAGCGATTAAACCCGCAGTCATTTTTTCTATTAAGCATCAGTATCCTTTGTACAGTGTTATAAGCTAAACATGGACGATTTTTCAATAAACTTCCTCGAACGTAGTCGTTGTTACAAAACGATATTTCGCCGTCTGTACAAATGCGAAAAACATTCTTTTTAATTAGAAGAACTAAAAATCACAGCAAGGCGAAAACATAAGCATATCGGTCTTTGATATATTTATTCTGCTACTTACATTTTCTCAGCCCTACTTATTAATTTAGGTTTTTGCACATAAAGTGAGGACAGCCTAAAGGTAGTCAGTGGCTTGCACGCTTGGCTATCAGTGCGGAGTCCGGGTTCAATCTCGCTCTAGTCAATTGCGATAATCGGTTTTTTTTTCTGGGTGTAATTGTTGATTAGGAGGGAGATTTGACTCTGCGGGGCCTGATAAGCTAATAAATATAGACTTAGGCATTACCACCCTCAAAAAAAAATAGTAGATTGTATCTCTTAGTTATAGAGTATTGCACTTTATACTTACAACACATATGTATTTTATACCAAAAAAAATATATTCCGGAACAAGAAAATTGATGTTCTCAATATCTTTGCTGAGTAAATTATTACCGACAACTGAAAATATCACTCAAGATAGCCATACCATCTTCCGTAATAATCTCCGTTAAGGCAATAAATAAAACTATAGATCATTCATGTTCGAGTTGACACTGCAAATTTTCTCAATTTTCAATTTACTTAGCATAATCCTTTCAATTTCGACAAATTATTTCATATACATATACAGTGAACGTTTCCCTCTTCGCAAATTTTTAAATTTTTAGTAACTTCAACAGAAAGACATAAATAATCTTAGTACTCTAATACAAAACCATTGTAAATTGGTTATTTTCAATGTTGAAGTTAGTAAGAATAATTATGGGAGATTTAAATTTTGCAAAGAGGGTTGTAACTGTAGATTAAATAGGCTGTTCCAAAAAGTTTTGCTACATTTGTTTGAATATCATACGCTTTTTACATTCGGAAATTTTAGTAAATTTAGTGAAAGTATCGATGAACGTATACTAATGTGGCAGTGATAAATATTCAAAATCTTATTTCGAAATGATTCATATTTTAGGCGAAAATCTGACACAAATTTGTTATTTCTAAAAGGAATGTTTCTCTTATAAACATCGCTCATAAATGAACACGTGCTTTTTTATACTTGTCGGCTCGTTTGTTTATACCAAAAGAAAAATATAAATGTGCATAGGCTCAATTTCGCTTGCAAACGAGTCCGCCGATACGAGTGTCCTCGTTTGCCAGTCGTCCAGGATGACCTTTGTACCATGATACTTAGTTGATAAACGACGAATGTGTTTGCTTATATGAATTGTATGATTTACTAAATATAAATCAATTCAAATTAAATCGTTTCGAGAGGGAATACGAATGGCCTTGGTGCGTGATTCGTGGGTATTTAAATGCATGAATCACCCCTCGGTTTCCAAGGCCAGCAGCCCCATCTATGCAGATATTTAATGTATATTTTGTGACCTAAGTAAGGCATTTGACACTGTGGACCTGCCAGAAAGCATCACATAAGTGGTGTACAAATAACCTGATTATCTTCGATCTATCTACTGATCGACAAGACATTTGAAAGATTGAGAAGAAGGATGTTGTTCGAAATAATAAGTTGTCAGCGCTAATGTACTTAGTACGTGGAGTTTTGTAAGAATTCAGTGCTTGCTCTAACGCTATTTTTACTTTTTATTAACGATCTGAATGCCACAAATTAATTCCATACACTATTTTCTACATCACAGTGGTTGTTTCCGATTCGGCGTTGAAAGAAATCTCGTTGGATCTGTAAGAAGTTGCCAGAAAAATGAATAGGTGGTGTCGCAACTAGCTACGGTATTGTGGATAACATACCGATTTTATTATTCAATATATATAATCCGAAATAAAGGTTTTTTGTTGCAAACGTGCTTCATTAAGTGAAAAGGATCTTTTATTTAGTTTCTAACAAAGTTGACAAGTTTCAAATAAAACTTCACGTTCATTCGAGTGAAGGAAAATTTTCTTTACTCTAATACGATTATTTTCTTAATCCAAAAGAAAAAGTTTTGATTGGAAAGTGTGTCCTTTTTGCAATGTTAGTACAATAATAAGAAGAGATTGTTTGAAAAAAGATATGTCTGACAACACTTTTATTAATTCACGGTTGTTTGCTTTGAAATTTATATTAGGAAATGTGGGTCAGGCTTACGACGTATAACATCAACATCGAATTATTTTACGAACGTGTTATAAAAATGGCGTGAAATATGCAAACTCAAAATTTATGTATCTGCATTTTCTGCAGTATCTGTAAACACAATTTTATATAAATCTGAACGCTTGAACTTGCTATCATATAAAATGCCAAAAAGTCCAATAGAAATCGTTACATATAAGTTAAAAATAGCCTTCATTTAATTTTGATACAACTCTATATTAGTAGCCATACAATTTCAATGTACATATATATCTATCTTCGTTTGTGGACGAATTAAAAGGCCTGACTGACTTGTATTCCAAACTTTATTTCATTGTATCAACCATTTACAATTTCCAATGTTTCGGCATTCTTTAGCGCCCTTTTCATTGGAGTATTTTTTTTTTATTTAAAGAATTTACAAAGAACGTTAATTATTTCATAATTGTAATATTAAATTTTACTATTATTAAGTTTACCTCTTAAATCGTTGAAAGTTAAAATACAAGAGAGCTTGTTTTAACTTTCAACGATTTGAGACGTGGTAAGTAAAACATAAGTTTCTTAGTAGCATTACTAAAAAATTCTCATCATTCGACCAACTCATTATCTCTAATATATGTTTCGCGTTACGGTCAATTTAATCCCCTAGCTACTGCCCTAATTTCCGTACTCGACAGCCACTCATCACTGAGTGCACATTCAAATAAAACAACCCCACCGCATTCACAATGTGAATCATTAACTCCACATAAATATGATTTAAAATTTTATTGCTCATTTCCCTACCTTTCGCGGTATTACTGAATATACGCTTTAAAATTTAATTTATGATTTAAACCGCAAGATATTTGACAAATTCTTTACAGTAAATTCTACCCTCCCATAATTTAAATGCAGGCTTTCTTTGCCTCGGTTTGCCAAAAAATACCTCTGATTTGCCGAATTAAAGTTTAATTTATTGGCTAAACTCCAATTCAAACTATGTGCTAACGCTTGATTAGCTCTACTTTTTAAAGTATTATGTTGCCCTCCTTTAACTAATAATGTAGTATCGTCCGCGTACGCGACTATCTCACTCCCTTCTGCTAATATAATTTCAAGAAAACTATCATATGAAATATTCCAATACTCCGGCCCTCGAACGCGGATCCTGCGGATAACCCTTACTTACCTTGTAATACTAGTTCCCAACAATCGCGAGTCTATCAAAGAAATATCCACTAGCGATTCTAACTAAATTACCTGGGCAACTCTTACGCTTTAATTGTACTATAATTTTTGGTAACCAGGCATTATCAAAAGCACCTTTAATGCTGTACTGGTATTAAAGTATCGCCCGCGTTTCTAGCTTTAATATCGAACATCCTCTGGACATACGGCTATGGCGTACGATTCGGATTAATTCTGCATGCGTGTGTGTGTATGTAAAATTTGTATACATAGGTTTGTCAGAACGCGATAACGAAATTAAGCAAGATTGACAATTCTATGAGCACCATAGTAGTAAAATTCGATTCATCTGAGAAAATAATATTTATACGCAAATGTCGTTCGTCCAGAATTTTCTCTCCCAAGGTAAGACAAAATTTTAACCTGTGAGCTTCATCCCCTTCTTCTTCTGTGAAGAAATATAACTTTACATGGTACCTTTCTTGCTTTATAAACGGCGGTTGCAAATGCTTTCTTAGTGACAGTTGGGCTGTTCGTGTACTGAATCCTAATACCGTAGTTACCGTAATTTTCATCAAAGTTCTTTTTTTTGTATTACTGTGCACCAGTAACACATTCTAATTGTACTCCTACTAGCATAAAATAGAGCCTATATATGTTAGCATGGATAGTAGACCGCTATGCATTCACTGCCGTCTTCGATATATATAAGCACAGATGTGCGGTCTCTGTGTTTTTTTTTTGTAGTAAATCTACTTTAAATGTAAGAAAGAAGGCAGTAAGCAAACATAGAAAAACATTGAAGTTACAAATAGAGAGAAATAAATACATCAAAGGCGCATACATATGCCTGCCGACTTACCTCGGTTAAGCACAATTCGAAGTTTTTCCATTACTTGCCTTAAATATAATATTTGTATACGAAGAGGTTTTTTTTTTGTTTTCTTTACACATCCCTACAGCTTTACTAAATATGTTTGTATTTTTTAGTCCAATTGATTCATGATGATATTTATATCTATTTTTAATTCGCCGCGGCTTCTTTTTCCATATTAACATAAAGAATAGTTAATATATACACAGTGACCGGCACAAATATTGCAACATAGTGAATTTTTTAATATTAAATATTCCATTTTTTTTGGGGGAATAAGTTGTGCATATCTAGGGACCCAAAATTTATTTTAGCATACGTCACGTGACCACTAGTTATGGCGGTAAATTTAAAGAATATGCGTGTGAATTTGAGGTTAGGTGACATGATATCCAAAAAAAGTTATTTGAAAAACTTGCTTAGGAATTTAATCTGATGCTGTTGGCAAATTTTCATGAAGATATTTTTAAAAAATGAGAATCATAATTTTTCAAATATTCTTTTATTGGAATTACCATATTTTAATTTTTTTTTCGTTTTTAGCAGCTCAACAGCAGTAATATTTCTAAAATTCTGGTTAATACTCAAACAGTTTTGTCAATTTTGCATAATTAACAAAGCGAAAACTGAAAAGTACGTTTTCGGTACCATAATTATTGTTACAGCTTCAGAATTGAATTCTAAATAACTTTTTCAAATAACTTTTTTGGATGTCATGTCATCTTACCTCACTTTTTGGAGATTTACAGCATATTCTTTTTAATTTACCGTCATACTAGTGGTCACGTGATATGTGTCAAAATAGATTTTGGGGTTTCTAGACATGCGAAACCTATCCCCAAAAGAAGTTATAATATATTTTAATAATAAAAAAAATTCCCATATATTGCAATATTATGCCGGTCACTGATATAAAATACCCATTAGTTATTAATTTAAACATGCATTTTATATTTATACCTATTTACTGCTGTTCGATTTAGGACTAATTCAATTTTGTATTTCTTTTAAAAAAATATTTTATCTTGTTATATAATATTAATGAAAACATACTATAAACCATAAAGAATATTTCTGACGAGTTGAAAGCTTTTCGTTCTAATATCTGGTATAAAAATGGTGTTTGAATGCATCCTCGCCTATCTCTTCCATTATTTAATGTCAAAGAATGGAGCTGGAGTGAATTAAAAAATGGATATGAAATCATCAGACATCAATTCGATTTAAAAATATAAGCATATTTAGGTTAAAGCTGCTGGGAAAACAAAATATACATTTCTGTCATAAGACATTACTACAAATTTCTCTGCCTTTAATCAATCAATTGGCGCAACGCCCACCTCACAAAATAGAAGTATTAATAATCCTTATTACAATATTGTTTAATATCTTGCATACCGGCTGTCAGCAACTTAGTGAATATGTTCAGTAATACTGATCAAAGTGTTTCAATTCATTAACGGTAATATGTTTTTACTGGTTCAGTAGATATAGCTAAATACTTTGAATGTTTTCACACGATCCATTTTGACACTTTGATTATTATTTGCATACGTATAAAATGAATAAAAAGTAATAAACCCATTGATATTGATATTTATTGTATAATTAACATATCTTTAGTTTAGTTCCTAGTCGTAGTTCGACTGTAAAATGAAAACACCTTTTAAAACCATTTAATAAAACTTCAGTTATTCGAAATACTTCAAACATCAAATAAATTTATTTCTACGCGAAGATAACAAAAACATAATAGATGCATTCAACTTCGCACATTAATAAATTCAGTCCATGCTTTTTTAAAATAACAATAGAGACAGCAGTCTGGATGTTGGAGATCAATGTCGTGTTTTGACAACTTCGCACTAAATAATCTAATAACCGCCAGAATAGATAAGATTCTTTACCATAACACTGAATTAGGTATTTCCATCCTGATGCACTACTTTTGTGATATTTTGAAATGTTATTTACTAAATCTAATGTGAATTTTAGAGCACAGAAAACATTACGTCAATTTGAATTAAATATTTTTGGGAAGTCTTAAAACGTTATTTTACTTTTATCATCGTATATTCATAGCACCCTATTGCATCTTAGAAAATAAAACACAAACGTTTCCAAGACATGTTCGATCCCATTTCAATTTATCGTAATTATGTAATTTATCAATCTGAACACTTTACTTAACAACATTCATCGAATCTCCAAAAAAAAGCACTTTATTAGTGAGATTAATTTTTTGTAAATTTCCAAAACATTCTTTATCTTGTTTAAATTTTGCATACTTGTATAATTTATTGATCTGAACAACTTTTCATAATAACATTTTGCCGTATCTGTTGCAAAAAAGGCACTTTATTAATGTTAGAAAATAGTTATTTGTATCACTAGGCCAGAAACTACAGTTTTGTGAGTACGGTTTGTACAAGTATGAATACTAGCAAAAAAAAGAGTTTCTGACCGCACGATACACACTATTTTCTGGGCCAACAAATCTTAATTTTGAATTGAAAATAGAAAACAAATCTTAACGATCGGAAGTTGACAGTACAGGTTGGCACACATGTTACATACTTTAGTATTTTGACGTTTCTGAGAATAAGTCTTTTTCTGTAATTTTATTTCTAGTTTAATACAGTCGCGAGCAAATGTTATAGGCACCTTTGACAAAACTAATGGGTTTCATGTTTCTTGCATTTTTTTGTGACAGTTATTTCAACGTTTATATAGTCGTCTTTATGGTTACAATAGTCTTTATAGATACCTTTTGTACATGTATTATTTTTTTTATATATTTTCAAGTCTCCGAGATGTCACTTTCCCCCTCCCATCTAAAAAGTATTCTAGCTGTACTAAAAACACTCTAATATGCAACAAATTAATAAGATCCCTTAAAATACTACATATTTATAATGTATTACCTACAAGTTTTTATTTTCTCATTTCTTACTGTGATATTCGCCCAAAATTTAGGGTGCCTATAACATTTGCTTGCGACTGTATATATTTATCCATAATAAGTGCAATGGAAACGCCAGTTTATCTCAGTATGGTTGCTTAATGACAATTTATTACACATCTGCCACGTCGAATGCACTGTGCCAACTTTAGTGATATTTTTGTCTGCCGGTTTGAAGTAATGCAAAATATTTCTGGGCGGAAACGCAAAAACTACCTTTTTGTAAATTTCCAAGGCATGCTGTATTTTTCGAAACTAAAAGTTTGGCCATCTATATAATAAAATCCGGAAAATCGTTCATCAACTTCAAATTTTAATGCGAATTTAAAAAAGTTCCCATTAGACATACATTTCACATTACATATTAAGAAAAATATATTGATGCTGAAAATACAATTAATTCAAGAATTTTTTACCGTTGAATCTGATTGTGAGGAAGAAATTTTACTGTAATAAAATTTTAATTAATTGACCACTTACCGTAGTCATAGGTTAAGCAATAGAAATAATTGCTATTTACCAATAATTTTATTAACTAATTGGAAAAATAATTAAAAACGGTAATGACATTAAATTAATTAATATAAACGCAGGGATATTTTTTAGGAAGTTACAGCAGAGTAAGCATTCGCTTAATAGCCGTGATTTTCCTGTTTCTATCAGTATATTATTGAATATTTCACATTGCGTCCTGATGTTGTACACAACTGTCCGTCATATTTTACTCCGCAAATGATTCCTGACGCTCGATTAGGTTCAGAGAAAATTTTATCACGGCCACGGAAGGAACGATCAATATTGTAGATAACGCACATATATCTAGACACACAGAACTGACTGGGAAGCCGAAATGAGAAGACACCATTCGACAGACAACCCCACATGCAAATTTCTCCGCCTAATCAAAAAATATTTGATAAATTATAAAAATTTTTTTAACAACCCATTGTTGATTGTTAGGGGATATTTATAATGTCCTGGAAATGTTCGTGTAATCATTCGTTCTTGTAATTCGTTAATTTTAACAAACCCATTAATTTCAGTTAAACAATAATTCTCTTTCAATTAACAAAGTGAATATTATTAAGAAATAAGATTTATGCTAAACACACTTGTAGTTAATTTAATGTAAGTAAGTAAGTAAATAAGTATTATTTCAAAAGAAGTTACGCGTACATAATAGAAAATGTCAGAATAAAAAAAAAAACAATAAGAGGAAATAAAATGACTAAGTGACAAAGTTCGGCCACCCTAGTTACTAATTACATTTACTAACTTAAATACATTTATTAAGAAAACTCATATTAAACTATAATAAAGGTGTGTTTAGTAACTTACGCTTTAACATAATTTTAAAAGTATGGAGAGGCAAAGACTTTAATTCAAGAGAGATTAATATAATATTTTAATTACCTATACAGACTAACTTCTAGAGGTTAATGTTAGTCTGTGATTTTGGTAGGTGTATCTCTGGTTTTGCTTATATTATATTGGGGAATGGATTTAATGGTCTGAAAAAGTTCACGTTTATTCTATGAGAACATATAGGGATACTTCCAGTATAATAAAGTGATACCACTGTTGACTTCAGTTCGGCGAAGCATTGTCATTACACGAAGGGCGTTTTTTGTTTAACAAGATCCTAGCACATTCGTACTAGAAACCCCATACAATTATACCGTATCGCAAGTGTAACTCGATCGCAGTGGTATAAGATCGTTCTTAGACTTCCAAACTTACGATGCTTTTTAGATGTCTAAGTTTATAAAAATTGATCTTGATAAAGAAGAATTGACTTGCTCTATATGGTCATATACCATTTTTAAGTTGAATGACAACGTTATACCCAATGCGCTTTAATGGATGATACGTTTCCAATTGCGGTGTTTCCGATGTGAAGATCGAATTGAGGTGAGGCATTCGCTGGGTTTGCGCTAAAGGTAATATACTTTGCCTTAGATATATTTAGAAATAGTTTATTTGAAACAAACCACTTGTTTAATAGGGACAGCATGGAGTTGGCTTTATCGTGCATACATTATTAATTTATAATCTCGCAAGAAAGAAACAATGTCATTAATGAACAATGAGAATAAGACCGGTGTGAGTACAGTGCCCTATGGCAAACCTATCGTCTTCGGTAGTAAATGTGAATGGAATATTTGTTTTCTTTTATCTTCGGTTGTCGTTATTTCTACAAATTGAAACCTGCTTGATAAATAGGAGCGAAACCAATCAAGCGTAATATCTCTAATCCCTCTCAATTCTAGTTTATGCATTAGCAAATTGTGATTAACGCCGTCAAAAGCCTTGGTTAGATCACATAATACGCCAAGTGGTATCTGCTTGTTCTCTACATCAGCAGTAAAAGTATTATAAATATCTGAAATGGCTGTAATAGTTGATTTTCCGGATTTGAAACCGTGTTGACATGCCGAGATAATCTGGTGTTTTTCTAAAAAAAGAAAGCAGTCGTGTTAGCATTGCATACTCTAAAATTTTTTCCAATGGAGGAAGTTAAAGAAATTGGTCTGTAATTAGCCATATTACTACAGTCATCTTTTTTGTGAAGTGGTATAATTTTTGAGATTTTAAAGCACGATGGAAAAATACCAGTAGCAAAAGAACAATTGATTAAGTGTGTTATGGGAGTAGCCAGGAAACACTTAGCTTCTTTCAGAATGTCGCTGCGTATATCATCCGACCCGGAGAGCTTTTACTCTTTAATTTATTAAATAGTGATATTGTTTCAGTTTCTATGAAGGAAATAAAAACAAAGAATATTGATTAGATTGTAGATGCTTCTCTTCAAGGGGAATGTTGTTAATATTCTTCCTCAGGGATTGTGGTAAATCATGAAAGAAATGATAGAAAGCATTAGAAATTTTTGTCGGAGAGGTAATTACCTCATCGTTATCACGAATTAGAGACATATCCCCCTTATTTTCATTTTTTGTTTGTTAAGTTGTTGATTTTATTCCAAGTTAATTTAATTTTATTATAGAATTGCATGATAAGTCTATTGTAATAGTTCGGTTTCGATAATCTTACTAAATCTTTATGAGCTTTCCGATTTTCTTTGTATATCCCATTTAAAATGGGTATTGTTTTTGTAATACAAATAGATCTTTCAACTTTGAGCTGGATTCAAGCACTGTTGGTGTAATCCATCTAGTAGAGGTACTATTTGTATTATAATAACATCAAGGATAAGAAATATTATAATAGTAACTTAGAATAGACATAAAAGCGTCAAATTTGTCCTCTGTAGTGGAACAGTCATAAACATCGTTCCAAGATTCATTTTTCCAATACTTAAAAAAAGTTAGTTTATTATCAAGTCCAAACTTTCGTCTATAAGAACCAGTCCTGGCAGAAGACAAATTATTTAGATATTCATATATAATTATGAGTCGGTGGTCAGGGAAGTGTACATCGAAAAACTTATATGTAATAGGAATTACTAAGTTAGTACAGACATTATCTATAATAGAACTACAGCTGTTAGTTATTCTAATATAGTCATTTACTATAATATTTATATTATAAGAGTTAAAAAGATACTTAAGATTAAGATAAGTTTCGTGTATGTGTACAAAGTTGATGTTAAAATCACCGGTTAATTTTGACGATTTATAGTTCCATATCGCAGCACATACTTCAAAATCCTTCCCACTGAAAAATTCGAGACATCAATAGGGTTAATGTTGAGATCAGGCTTTGACCAGATTGCACACCCTCCGCCTTGCATTAGTGACCGGCTGAAACTTGTTATGAATTTGTAGTCCTGTACCCTGCGAACTTCTAGCTCGTTCTTTTTAGCCCATGTTTCGGTTAAGCAGATAATTTTTGCAGGATGATTATGTAAACATACCTCTAGATCATTAAATTTTTGGTTAATACTTTGTATGTTCATAACGAAAAATAATTCAGTTTTCGAATTGTTACTATTTTGTTTATTTGTATATTATTATGTTCAAACTACTTTTTTCCAACATTTTTGTAAACAGGTTCTGTGATCTAAGCATCATTATTATGGCGAAGTTTTTACCCTTATAGTTACATTCAATGGGGTTCAATAGGTATATGTGATACAGCCATTGTTGCAAAGATTGCGCCTCTCCTATACCACTCAAACACGGTTATAAGAAGTTGATTTGGTGCAATTTACCGGAAAAAAAAACATTGTATACCGGCAAAGGAAAATTTGCAAACGTCACATACAGAACAAGAAACTTCTCGAATTAAGGACCTTTTGTTCTTTGATTCAAGAGTCTAGTTTTACTGTACGCAAAATTCTACTGAAAATTCACTATTGCATTTGTGGCAAGCAATATGCAGTTTATGCTCCTTTTATAAGTAGGTTATGTCAGTATTGTAGTAACATTTATTGAATAGTGAAATTTTGTGGTAAGATTTGATATTAAATTTGATCAAGGAA
This sequence comes from Protaetia brevitarsis, assembly GCA_004143645.1. Classification (NCBI taxonomy): domain Eukaryota; kingdom Metazoa; phylum Arthropoda; class Insecta; order Coleoptera; family Scarabaeidae; genus Protaetia; species Protaetia brevitarsis. Next base: position 19,649 of record RXPK01000308.1, read on the forward strand.
TAAAAGAGCTGCCGTAACAGATAGGCTAAGTAATTCTGCTAAAATTATTATTTGAAATAAAAGAGGAACGCTGTAACCTCAATTAAATATTTAGTAAAGTGAAGCAGAATCTATATTTTACTTAAAACAAAAATATTGTTACTATAAAAAATATGTATTTCACATAAGCAAATAAATCTAATTGTTTCAATAAAATGTTTTGTTCTTCTTTGTGTTTATTGTTTGAAGTAAATATTCCATTTTATCAATTTTACAAAATTTCATTTGAACTAAACATATATATCTCATTATTTCAATGAGATAATTAGTTATTTTAAGTATTACATACATTTGATCCAGTAAAACTTTTTCTTTGAGCAAAATATTTTATTTGTTTAATTCTATTAAAGATATTGTTAAAACAAACAAATTTTATTAACAAAATTATTTGTTTGCCCATATTTAAACAAAGATTTTAGCCAATACAACTAAAATTTGCTTGAGTCAACCAAATGGGTTTTTGAGTTGCATGCGCATGCGCTCCGCGGAAGTTTCTGTCGCGAATTTCAGTGCACCATTCTATTTAACGTTATACTTTTGCGCGCGCCTCACACTTTATATTTTAAACTTATTTGGGGTCACGTATAAATTAAATAAAAATAAAGATAACTAGAAATTGTCTTAACAAATATATTTTATGTTATAATACATAAATGGCAAATAAATGATAAGTGTGTAAGAATTCTTTCTGTTAAAATGTGATCAATATAACACAATGAAATTATTAAACGGAAATAAAGCAACCTCTTACCTTACACCAATACTGCTTATGTATATGTGGTTGTTTTCCTTATTTCGGTTTACACAGATAAAAAGGGTTATTTAAATCAACGAAATATTTCTTTGCTCCTATTTGAAAAAACCATTTCTTTCAGTTAATAGATATTTCGTTTAGTCAACACGCATTTCTTTCATTGAAATAATACCATTCTCAATTGAAAGAAATATGTATTAACTGAAAGAAATGGTTCTTTTAAATAGGAGCAAAGAAAGGTTTCTTTGATTTAAAGAATCCTTTTTATCTGTACGTACAATCAACTAAGATTGCATTGTAATTCGTTTAATCATACGAAAATTGCACATTGTCTAAGTTAAAACTGCTTGGAACTAATTACATATCACTCTGTTTGCAAAAAAAAATCCATACTAGTTGAATACAATTGTGATTGATTATCTGCTACCATCCTAGATTTGGTTTGATTTGCCATATTAACAAGCACTTAGCGTTCTTATAAACACGCTCACACCCAGTTTAACAACGTTGAAATCAATAGGATGCCTGGTTCATTTCAATACCAGTTTTATTTTGTGATCCAAATCAATTTGTGTATGGTGGAGCGCTCCCGCTTTGGAATATGATCTTTTTATTACCATCAGTAGCATAAAACCCCGCAATGTGTCTGCCTTTAGAGTACTCATACAAGTTTATCTTTAGTTTATGGCTTTATGGTCAGTGAGCTAATCAGATTTTACTGGTTTATCGATAGATAATAGTATTTTAACCATAGTTAGTGTTTATTTGACAATTTTATAAATTCATTTTCACGTTCCTTTCGCTCCATACTTAATAAAAGAGAAAACTCGTATCTGATTTATGGTCTGTGCGAAATTCCATCGCTGTAGAAAGGTGTGATCGTAAGAGACTATCAAATTATTACCAACAATACTACATTTGAGAACAAAACCAGTACCGAACTATGCAAAATAAATGTTGAAGGTAAAGTGCTATGTAAAATTTTAAAACAAATATACCTGTATATACTCTTTGCACAAAGCTGTTTCCTAATTATGATGTGTATTTAGAGAGAAAGGCGATATATTATATTGACGCCTAATTTGTATATACAGAGTAATTCAGGAACATTTCCACAAAGGCTAACAGTAGATTCTACTCGTCGAGATAAAATTAAAGGTCTCAATAAATGCATGCCCAAAGAAGGTCGATTAGATGAGATGAAAAATAAAATTGACTTATTGGAAACTGTATGACGTTAGTTTATCGGAATACTAATAAAATGTAGAATTAAATTAACTGTCTAAAGTGACAGCTACCAATCTGATCACATACACTTAAACACGACATAGTGACGTCACTTACATCACGTGCAAAAATTAATTGATTCACAAGTAGGTAAAATTATTAACAGTGAATCTAATTCGGTATCCACTTGTATTTCATATATTAAGGCTCTGCTGCCTAAAGAATAGAAAGCTAACAGGACCTTCTCCACCAATCCAGATATTTACCATTAGATTAGATTAGGATTGGGGTGGCAATAAGGGCCTATTTCCTTTTTATACTAGAACGTTACCTAACTTTGCCTTCTTAATTAGTTCTATCATCTTTAAGAGCGCCCCTAGTAACAGTGTGCTTTGAAGTTTTCGGAGGCCAGTAATTGAAACCTTATTCTTGCTTCACAATTACACAGAACTAGAGTTTCTTCTTTTTGGCCGAATCTGCAACTGTACAGTCTGCTAAGCCTAATTGCACATACCCTATTTAATATACAAGGACTAGTCAGTTCCTAAAACTATTTTGCTTATGTTTGTGACTTGCAGTTTAGTAATGCCGAAAAATGGACACCTCATTTAGGGTAGTTACAACAATCCAAACAAACTAAGATTCACTCGTTACGGGTTAAGTTCCTTTAAGTGTTGACTGGCTATAGAAAACGCCTACCTCGGTCCATCTTCCTATTCCCGTAAACATAGTAATGGATTGCGGCAAACCGCAGCCGAGCACTGTCGTCTTATCTTTGCTGAAACTGATATCCTTCTTGACCTTTCTTTAATATATTCTGGCTCCAACTCCACTATTTGTACTAGGCCGTATAGGTAATTATACCTTATATAGTTTTCTCCATCGCTTTCTAGTCTGGTATTATAACTTGATACTTTCTATCTACGTCATACTTCTGAACCATGTCATCACTTGGTATCCCGGTAAGGAAAGCCTGCTTATAAACCTAATGTTTCTTTAGAAACTTTTAGTAACCTACACCATACGAATTTCTTAGCGGTATCTAGCTGTCGTCAATTTATATGTTGCAGATCTAGGAACTCCTCAAATAAAAATATGTACCGGTGGCAAGTTTAGCATTTTATTGCGGTATGTTATCATAATTCTAATTAACTTTAGGTATAAGCGTAGAATCATCTTAGGTCTGAAGCTTCAATTTCCTCCTTCACCAGCCCAGAGCAATTGCAGATTTAATCCAGGTATTTTTTTTATAGAATCATACCCTCATGTTTTTCGCTTCTTTGAAATATGGAATCATGTCTCCTAACACTAACGGTTGTAACCCTTCTAGCGCTATTTCTCCTGTGAACGTGGCGTGTGTTTTCTGAGCATTAACTGATAATTACTATTGTTTATACCAGTTCTCGACCGTGCTTAGATAGATACATTAGCGGTTTACATTCATTCTGCCAGAACCTTTGGAAACTACTACCTACGATACCTAATGTAAGATTATCAGTGTAAGCCAGGCAACTCTTCCTGGTCAATTTCCGCATTAAGTCATCTACTAGGATAGTTCTCACTAAAGAATACAGAACACCGCCCTGCGGGGATTGAGGCTATAACTATCCTTCTTTCAAGCAACAGAATCTTCGCTTCGATGTGACGCCTTTTCTCCGTAGAACTTCAATAATTAAGTTTGTAGTAGTAGTGTTGAATACTCCGCCAATATCTAAGCAAGCCCCTAATATGGTTATTTCTTTGTCTTCTATTGAATTTGAAATTAACCCGCTGAGAACGCCTAATGCGGCCGCTGTAGACGTATCCAGTTGATAAACATACTGTCTTTTTATATACTTACCCATTAACTTTTCAAATGTTTTGAGTAAAATCATTTTGATCGGGGCATTTTTATCCTATTTTAGGTAGGTATACTATCCTCAACCAAGCTATACGTTTTTGTTTGAATTGGAGTAGATTGAGGATTCGTTACCTTAATCCCTTTTGAAATAGCGCCTGATATATTTCTTTCGCGCTCTCAGATATACAAAACAAACATCTGCTCAGTATACATTTGATTCTAACCAATGATCAGTCTCCTGTCTTCTCGTTTTGGCATATTTAACTGTAAAAAAACGACTGGCTCATACACACCTGTCAGAATTTTCGTGCATGGAAAGTGACTGTTCAGCATTTTTTTAACGCTCTTGTAATGAATTCTTGTATAGGTTTCCTCAGTTTATGAAACCTAGTTTTGTTTTCGTGCAACCATCCTTAGCTCCAACTTTGTGGATGATGCGAGAATTTCATACAACTTTTCGCAGAACTTCCTCCATGAGTTCTGCCTAAGCAAAGTATTACGCCCGGCATTCCCACCCGGTATCTTGTGACGAATGGGAAAGCTGTGAAATGCTATAACTTCTCCCACGGACATCTTGCCTTTGGGTTACGCTTACTGCTGCTTCAGTTATGACTTTAGAATTAGATTTTGTCTAGAAACTCGAAAAGATCTAATCAACAAGTTCGGTACCGACCATTTTCCACTATATGGGGACAAAAATTGTTAAAAGCTATAAAATGTCGTAATTTCTAAAGCAGTTTACACATCCAAAAAATGCTAAAACGCAATTTACTCAATTTAGGTTTCTAAACTCCTCAATTTTGTTTTCCGGAGTTTCTTTCTCGTTTTTTTACACGTAAATAATGATGGTCATTTTTTTTTCGCCTTTAACTTATGTATTCTTTTTACAAGTTTTCTTGCGTCTGCCTCCGAATTCTGAAAAATTAAGCGATTATGAAAATTAATGACGTAAGTACTACAATTAATAACGGAATCGACGAAATTTAAAAAAAATTGTCAAGTCAACCACCCGAATATAACAATTCAAATCGTTATTTGTATAATGTGACATTCACGAACGCACACAATTTGATTAAAATACTCTTCAGTTTATAAAGCATGTTTACCTACTCCTTATTGAAACAATCCTTTGAATTAGTCTGAACACCATGGCGGGAATAATGCTTAAATCAATGTTTATTCTATCCAGAGTACCTCCGATAGGCTTATATTAAAAAAAAATTAAGGGCGATCCTAAAATATATAACTGTTAATCACATTTACTGCCCACCATTTCCGTATTTTATACTCCTACGTTACGTAATTGCTGTGCATGCGATAAGAAAATTATTATTTCATTACAATCCTGCTCGACAATCTATTAATAGTGCATTAACATTTGGACACTTTCAGAGAGTTCTTTAACCTGTGCATAAAGTTAAGTAACCAGCGATAAAAGACCAAAGTCCGAATAAAGAGTAAAAGGTTTATGACCGCCATATTACTCGTTCTTTCATCACGAAAATTTCAAATTCAGCTTTTGATAAAACATGATAGATCAGTAGGATAACAATTTTTTTATCAGTAAAAAAATCATCTTGGAGGGACGAAATACCCCTAAAAGATTGATTAATCTTTACTTTTCTCTATATAATTCTCGAATGGTAAAATATAGAGATAGTAATTAAACATAAAACTTACTGCACGGTACAACGAAATGTGCAGGGTATTGTACTTAAACCCACAAGAGCATATATTGGAAATATAAAAAAGTTTCAAAGAAAGTGTTTACTCCATACATAAATTGTGGTAATTACATTGAATTTGTAAATTTCGAAAAAAAAGTTTTGCAAGATCTCTTTTACCTAAGGATTTACGCTCGAATTTTCTTACCTTTTCGTTAAGCAACCCCGTCGCGAACGGTAAGTGAAATGGATTGCCTAATAATTGTTGTTATTGTAAGTTGATCAGATGACCAACTGCTTGAACGAAAATGGAGTGCATTTGCTTTTGCTATTCCAAGAGAATTAAAATTTAAGAAAACTTCTACAAAAGTAGCCGCTTTTTTGAACTGCTAACCAAAAGTAGCAGTAGCTAGTTGTAACTGCTAACGCAAACCAGCAGTTTTAACATCACTAATTACGTTATTATAATCGATATTGTAGTAAATGTGCTTTTTGAGTGCACTATGTTAAATAAGTTTAAACAGCAAGCAACTTTTATTTAAATCCTTTTCAGTATTATTACAAATACATCCATCATATCAGATTTGCATTTAAATACAACGTTCTGTGCTCTCTGCAGTACAATCATGAAGAAATTACTAAACATATCCTTCATATCTTTAGAATACACATGTAGAAAAGACTAAAGCTAACTGAATTTCGAATGAGTATTTCCTGCTCCAAATGTGAAGTTTCATCAATAAAAAATATCATATCACATATTTAGTATACTCTGCGTCCCTAATAAGTTTCATTAAAACGTGCATTTGACACCTGAAAAGCCTCCCTTATCAGTCAATGACAATTGCAATTTGCTCCACAAAAGCATGCGTTCTTTACAAGGTCACGGACCACTGCAAAATTTAGCTTCTTATTCATTCATAATTTCATACCATTTAAATATTTGGTTATCTGTAGCGAAATTATTTTGTTCGCAGCTAGAAAAGAATAATTATCAGAACATCACTCGTGCATTAAACTGTAGGCTTGCTGAAAGTTCGTGGAAGTGCAGTAGCATTACTCTTAACAGAACGTAGTTGGAAATTTATGAATAATAACATAAAGAGATATCAAATCTGTGTCAGTTATATACTTTCTTAACTATTAAAACGCTCGTTTCAGATAACTGCTGTAAAATTAGATGAAAACTTGGCAAATACGGATGTGCATCGACCACCACTGAACATAAAGCTTTAAGACGTACATTAAAACGTAGTCAGATCTGGAAGAATTATCGCAAAACTTTCCGTAACCAATTTATGCCCGGTACTTTTCAACGAATGTGTATTACAGATGAATTTCTGATTCTGAAACTTTTTTAATAATATCAAGAAAATTAATTGCCTTTCAGATGTATGAAAAAACTTTTTCGTGTTAATTTTGCATATAAACGTGAACGTAACGCAATGGATTGGGGACATATATAACATATATAACTACCTTTTTAGTATAATCGTGATAAGTTAATAGTACAAAAAGAAATTATAATAAGTATCTAAGGCAATATTTAAGTTGAATGTAAAATGTTATAGCATTGAGAATGTGTTTGTGTATGTATGAGTACCTATGTTAACATATGTATGTGTATGTAAATCTGCAGCGCTCTTTCATGTAGGCCGTCAAACTTTAACCCGCTAAAACAACGTCAAAAATAAACAAATTCACTTTGGTGTTCTGATTTCAAGCACGTATGAATAGTGTAACTTCTTTAGTGTTCTATATGTATAACTGTTTACTTGAAAATTGGACTTAAATTTTAATTGAACTTTGATTAAATATTATTTAACCAATTCAATTTCAATTCAAGCAGCCTGTAATAGCTGCTGGCGGGGAATAAAAAGCGCTACGAAAATAATACAAAAAAAGAACTTTCTCAGTGCTTTTGTGTACCTGAAATTATGACATTTAAATAAAAATCAAAAAACCAACTTAAACAAAAATGGAATTAAGGTTTTTCGACAACATGATTAAACAGCGGCGAAAAGTTGAATACTTTGCTGTGATTTTGAAACGACAAAGGATAAATTACGTGTAGAATGAAAAAAAAATCGTTAAAATACGAAACAAAGTAAAAGCAAAATGGCAAGTAATTAAATAGTAGAATTTCAAATAAAAATAAGCGATTGAATGAAGAAATACTATTAAAAATGGCACGCCGCGCCGCACACTGGTCGAGAAATGGGAAAATGGGGAAAAAACTACCTGTCATTAAACATTATGCTAAATCTCGATAGTTTATGTTTCTTACAGGTTCCTGAGATGTAGATATTCATGTTACCTAAGATAAATAATCGCACATTTTTATATTAAATAAAAGAATATTAATGTGCACAACTTAAATAGACAAATGAATTTTTAAGTTTCCGATGTTACATACAACTAATTCAACATAAACAATGAAGACATCAACAGTACATTACACATTGCTCGATATCATTCATCAAGTTTCACCTAGTAAACAAACGTAAACAAAGACATGTTCCGCATCTTTCCGCATCTGAAAATGATTTTAAACTCGAATTAGGAGCCCAATAAACATAACAAGACCATTCTCAGCACGGCGCACACTGATTTCTCGGCCCTATTTTTTGCCCAAAACGAGTAAAGTTAACTGGAATATAAAATTTGACGTTCGAAGTATTTTAAGTATTTCAAATGGTTTTAGTAAGTACTTTAATCGTTTCTGCGACCTACACTCTAAAAAATACTGGTAAATTTACTTCACTGGTGTGTGAAAATAGATATAAATTATAAGGTAAAATTACATCAAAAAGAGTGTAAACCGCAGATTACCACAAACTAGGTGTAACTTTGCCTGGTAAATTGATTTTGATGGAAACATTCTTCAATAAATGAGGTAATTTTCTGCCACTTGGAGGAATTTGCTTAGTGGTGAAGAAAAATTACATATTTCGTGGAATATTACCTCCTTAAGTTGGTAAAAATACAAGCTCAATATGGGCAATACAAATGACCAAAATTTTCTGAGTTACAGATTTATACTTCAATACTCTCACAGGTTACTTGAAATGTATATTGCTATGATATCTAAGGTTGGATCCTATTTTAAAGGCATTCACAACAGGTTCTAAACTAAATTATGTAGTAATTCAAAAAGTTGAGCGTGTACTTCAGTGCCTACTCTACAGGCGAATTAGGAATTTGTTAAAGATAGTTATTTAAAATGGACAACATTGCATTAATGCTAAATATTGCCTTTATTATAATGTAAACTTATATTTTATATGTTAATTCAAACTGACCCTGGTATCTTTTATTGTTTGTTATATTTTTGCTCGGAGAGATTTTTCAGTCTTCGGGTGTGTTTTATTTTAAACGTTTTGCGTTATTCCCCTCAAACTGTAGAAAATAATGGTATTTTAATGTGGTTAGCCGAATACTCTTTCAAAATTCAGGGTGGGCGCGACCTGAGCGATAACAATTGAAGGCTGTTGACTGTTGAATATGATTTAATTCACATTCTGTTGGTGGCTACCAGTACACGACGGTTTTTCTTAATTTCCATATAACGTTGTTTTTGCCACAATTTAAAAAATTTATCAAAGTTCCAAGAGTTATTACCTAAAAAAGTATCGATACAACTCCTGTTTATTTAATCCTCATCGAATACCTGAATTTTGTCAAGAAATACTTCCTATAAAAAATCCTACGAAGATGTCCCGACCAGATCGCCTTACCATGCCATTGACCGAGACCGGGGGGCCATCTAACCGAACCTACATCCAGTTCCAGAGTTTGCCAAGCGTCGTGTCCTTTTCAAGTTAGTATTCCTTAGAATCACCTCACCTAAAACAGAACGGAATTAATTACAGTTCCCTTTCAATTTTAATCAGGAAACTTATATTTTTGTGTAATTTATTCAGCCATACGATAATTTGGGGTTAATTATATATGCAACCCGCCATTTAGTTTAGTTATTTTAGTAATTTTTATATGTAAGGGTTGTATAAAAATATCACCGAGTTGATCTCTGATAAAATAGCTATCTTTAACAAATATCGATAATCTTAGATAATCGTTTGCTTTAAAAATTTAGTATTTGCCGTTTACAGATAGATGGCGCCGTTATTTATATGATATTTAATTTATTATATGACGTTTGATAACCTCATTTTAGTCTTTAAAATGCCAGGAGAGTTTGAAGACGTGTTTTTTGTATTAAAGAGTGTCTTATATAGTATTTTACTGCTTCCAATTACGTACCTTGTGATCATAAGAGTCTCAATTGATAAGGAAACATAACATTTGGTAAATAAATAAAGATTTAAGCTTGTTTTGGTTTGAGAAATGTTTTTTTATTTGTACAGTAAGTTTTCACATCGATTTTCGATATTTACTTTATTTCAAATTTTTATTAAACCGAAAAGGGGCTTTGAGGGTGCGCCCGTTAGGTGAGAAAACTGCGTATTCGTTAATAAGCGTCCGGAGTACGATTCTGACAGACGATCTGGTCCCCTTTGAAGCGCCCCGTGCCACCTAGCAGATAGGAAGTCACTTTCCACAGTTTTCTTTCACTTACTTAAGAGGTTCGCTGGTGTATTGGAAACCACTATTTTAAATATTTGATTTTTATTGAAAAAAAAAAACAAAAAAAAAATAAAATCGTAAACGGACAAGCTAAATAAAAATAATATAAATTTGAATATAATATTAAATTAGTATTGAAGTATAAAAAAATAAAATTTTGAAATACCGGGCATTGTGTTCTGAAAAACAGAGCAATATATACTAATATATATGTAGACAAGCGAATGTCATGTCTAAGGGGATTTCAACATTCATTTATAAAAAGGAGAGATTAGTGAATTGAAATTATAAAAAAAATTGTTGTTTGATTGGAACACATAAAGTGTTTAAAAATGTCTTTTTTTAACATTGCATTATATCGTGTCGCTTGATCAAAAATTAAAACCGTTACGAGAATACATTATATAGCCATTGACTATACAAGGCGCATGCGTTTGAGTTACGCAGCTTGAATACAAGTGCAGCATTTAGACAGATGGCTGTTGAGTGTAACACACATAAGCGCGAATGGTTTAGCGCTGTTGAATTTCGATTTTGTGTTGCAAATAAATATTGAGGTAAGTTCACATTCATTATGTATGATGATGAATACGATGTAGTTAACTTCCTGCGCATGAATATGTAATACGATATACTTACAACTTAACCTCAACAGGATTTGGCGACATTATTACTACAAGCTATGGTATATTCTGTATAAAGACACAGATATTGGTTTATTTAAATGTAAATAAATGAATGTAAAACGTTCAATAAACTAATCTGTTTTCAAATTTATACAACATTGAAGTATAATGAATACTTGCAGAACTAGTACATATATAATTTTATTTAAAGATTTATTACTGATTACAATACACTTGAGAAATTCAACGGTCTGTATCTACGAAACAACTAAAACTGTAATCATTTTTCCGTTTACGTAGTTTGCCGATCCTTGTTTCAAAGAGAAAAGGTCCCTCAAGAAATATATGTTTGCAATTACATTTGTTTATTTTTCGTATTTTGCCTGACAGTTTAATTCATTAAATATTAAGTTTATAGTCTATTTAATCATTTAATGTATTAAATGCTTTTATATCAATAAATAGTGTAAATATCAATTACTGGCACAATTCATTATTCAATATTATATCAAAAACAGTTAAATAGTACAAGAACTCTTACTCAAGGTGTTATTACTATATTTAAATGAAATATCAACCACTATTCAATATATTTTGGATTCTTAAATTGCAATTTAAATATGAAAACAACTTTTAAATCTCCCGCTATCATAGGATGAATTCACCAACCATGCCTTCCTATCTATACATTAAAATTTCGGTTTAAACTGTCATTTACAAATGTGATAATTAACCTAAAGTTTCCGAAATGCTAAATACTTATTTACACAGAAATTTAAACATGAACTATACAAAATACCTCCAACATCAGCTTGCATACATTCCAAAGTATTTCAGAATGGAGTTTCCTGGCAGTAACAAACCAAAAATGTTGCAGAAAAGGATCCACATCAAACGTACAACGCCAATATGAAGAAATCCAGGGAAAAATCTCTTTCAAAGCATCCAAAGTGTATCATTATACTCAAGACAGCAAAAACATGTACGGTTCCACAAAAGACAAGGTACCAAAGTATGTTAATACAGCAAATTTCTTCTGATGTTGAAAAATCTTGAGATTTCTTTTGTATACTTTTAGTCCGAATGGTAAATACATCAATTCACAAAGAAGATCCTTTAATTTCGGATATATTACAGACATATAATTTAATTGATCTCACTTGACGAAAAATGAAACAATCTTTTTACGAAAAAAATTATCAACAACCACCTCGTTTCCACTGGCGCCAACTCATTTATTTAATACGAGCTACACTGAGTCTCCATCCCTTTCAAGTAGTATCGATACCAAGGAAACTACAGTGGAATCATACAGTTACCAGACGATAAATTTATACACCTAATTACGGCTACGATACAAATTAACACCCAATATATACTGAATTTACAAACAGGTGTGTACATAAATAATAATTACAACTACTATGGTTGGAAACTCATCATATGTTCCATAACAATACATATGTTTTATATAGTCAAGTTTCAAATTACAAGCAAGATCGAAGCTTACATTAAATTATATCATTGCTTCAGTGTGGCGTATGACGCGGCAGTTATCGCATATATACATTCAACGCGAACTAACAATAAGCAACAGTTCAATATAAAAATTTATATTTAACAAAGGTGTATCCAAAGAGAAAACCGTATAACCCTATGATAACTTCCTCTCTCCCTTTAGTTTACAATCTATGTGTAAAGCTTATTTTAACTATGCGGCAGCAACGTTACACAGGTATAATCCAAAGCCAAAATTTATTATTATTTTCAAAAAAAAAAAGCTAGTTAATTAATTTGGCATTGAATATGTTACGAATTAGAAACCTCTAATTAATTTCTCGCATAATGCTTGAATGTGAAACCGGGAACCAATTTGCTATAAGATATCAAGATCGATTGTTAAATGGGTGGATAATAATTGACCTTATTCAGCGTAGATCATACGACTAGTTCATTAACCACCGAAGGTTATAAAGGAAAATATCATGAAGTACTTATTAGGAACTTCTTACTTGACAAACACAGGACAGTTTCCTCGGAAATGCAAGCTAACACTAGGAAAAGTCTCTACGAATCGTGTATTTCCCCTCAGTCATAAACACGTGTTGTAATTTACTGAAGAAATCTGCTACAATATGACCTGAAACGTAAGTATGAAACTCATTGTCAGTTAAAAATATTAATAAAAAGCACAATCTTTGAAAATCCAATTATAATTACCTACATCAAAAATAGACGGTTCACGAAAAGTTTACAAGCTTATTTTCATATGTATTTCAAACGCAGGTTTGTCAAAAATTCCAGAAAAGTATCAATATAATTATAATCAGATATAAGCAAACGCAAACAATTGTGCAAGTGGACGATTCTTAAGTACTGAATAAGTTGTTTGTTTTTGTTGGGATATCCGTCTCTACATGTACTCATGTTTTATATCATATATTAGGTTTGGTATATTGCTAACTTCATACAGAACCTGTATATCTTTAATCTAGAAATGACTTTAAGAGTACAGAGTCGTTGTAAAGTCGTCGAAAAACTTGCGGATTTTAGACACTAATAACATGCGTTTAAAAAATGAGACTCCAAACAGCCGTGTCCTATCAATTTGAATACTGAATTCGAAATATAAAGTCGCGATACGACCAACACCAGGACAAGCTTAAGGATCCTGGAAGGACCGCGTTGAAAAAGATTACTTCGATATTGAGAAATACCAGATATAGACGGGATCAGAGGTAGATGGAAAAGGAAGAAGGTATGTGATTCAATGAAGACGACGATTTTGGCGATGAGGAAGCCGTAGTACCTGCGACCACTGATATCCTCTCGAAGAAATTGGACACGGACTTATACAATATAGGCAAGATGATGGAAAAGAAAGCGGAAGCTAACGAGCCTAAGATGAATAACAATTCAACGCCCAAAGCGAGGGCTGTGCACAAGAAATCGAGTACGGGGAACAGACATCCAGCTGTACGACGACGAAAAATAAATTACCGTTATTGGAGAGGGGGCTGGCTGATTATGAACTCGATTCAGATGAAGAAGAGCAAGAAATACAAGAGGTATCAAAACGACCGCCATACTCATCGCCTAGTATACGATATATCCACCGGCACATATAAGTCCACTAGATGACGACACAACTATCGGACTTGAAAGGACGTGCAGGCCACCGCTTCTGAACCTAGAAGGATAATAATAATAATTTGCTGGCTATCAGTAACAAGGTCTGAGGCTGTTTCCCAGAACCTGCTCCCAGAGAATGGCGTACCTTGATTTTTCCTTTCTCCTTAGCAAAAGCTGGGAGATAACTAAAGTCGATCCACGGGTACAAACATAGTAACAACTAATAGCTGACCGATTTATTATATTTTTCTTATTGCTATTAATAATCATAGAGAAATAATTTAATTAGAGTAAGAACATTTGAATTGTTATGGGATCCGTGTAGTACTTAGAACAGATAGTCTCGTGCTGGCTACGGTCCTGTCTTATTTACTATTACTGCTGCAATAGATATTTTTATTGAAAGTGTTATTTCTGCAATCATTATGAACAAATATATACTTTACTAATTTGGTAGTGGTTGTAAAATATTATTTCTAGTCAGATGTAAAATAGGAATCATTTTAGGCATTGACGAATATACCTACAGCAAAAACTAACACAGCTGCTTTTACAAATTAACTTTAATATCAAACACAACCGCACTGCTATTTTTTTTTTTGGTTTGTATATATGTTGTATTTAGTTTTATTGTTTCTGAGTAGTAACAGATACATTAGGCATCGCAAGTTTGGCATAAAATAATGCATAATTATTGCATATTCTTTTATTTTTTAGCAAATAAATACTTCTATAATTCTTATCATTTATCTTTTTTTTGTCCATTTTGAAACAAATTTTCAACGCGCATACGAATGCACAACACGTGTAGTAGAATGTGCAACTAAACATTCCCTTCATGTGATCAAAAATAGACGACGCCAAGCAGCGGTCGAACGCCAGCGTGAACTCGACGCAATATTAGCAGCAACACCTGTACACATTGGTTGCATCCTATGCCACGCCTGTAATGCATATAAAAGCTCAAGAACAACGAATGTAGCAAAAAATATTCATTAAGATCCAGGTGAAACTAAAATGTAGTTTACGAAAAGGAAAAAAGCTCTCTATGGCAGACTGAATGACATCAAAAGCATTATACCACTTTTTACTGAAATTGCGTAGTTATCCTAATTCGTAAAAGATAGAAATTTTTTGTTTTGTTATGATGGTAGTATATGCAGATAGGTATAAATTTGCATCTATACGATTTCACAAGACTAATTTGCAAAGCTTGGAATTTATTTCAACGGAATTTGTCACTTTCTATCATACAATTAGCTTGCGAAATAACGAAAATGTGTAATTTCGTTTTTTACCAGCCATATAAAAAACTCGAACTGCTGATATGTATTTATACGGTTTATATGTGCTAGTTTATACGCGATTGTATATCTTTGGCTATATACCGCTCCACATATAGACGTATTGATCTCGAAAATCGAAACTGAATATAGAAGTTATGAGGGCTGCTATGAATTCAAATGTCTGCGTTTGTTAGTCACATTGTTTCATCCAAATAGTTTAATTACAACTCTCTCTCTCTCCTACATATCGTCTTTCCAGTTATCTCACAGATATTTTAACTTTGGATTTAAAGCTGGCTTTTGGCAATAGAACTACTTATAACATACACACATACATGACATATTCCAACTTGTGGATGCATTATGAACATAACCGAAAATAACTTGGATTTAGTCCACACTTCATTCTGTAAGCACAAATTTGTAAAATTGATGAATTTGTTTATTTATTCCTCCAAGTTTCACCTTTAATCATCGGTTTTATTAACAAATAGTTAGTACACCTACCACAGCAGCCCCATCTTGTCATCCATGGTTATGCTTCATTTGTTAAGGTACGATTCCGAACACGACGGCAGACGACAACTGCACTAAATAGCGGCAAACGGCAGTATTTTGTAAATTTTGTAATAGTTTATTGCATTACAAAGTACCACCGTCTGCCGCTGCCTCACTGCAGTTGTCGCCTGCCGTCGTGTTTGGAATCGTATCTTTAGATCACTAACAACCCTAAAAGTATAATGGTTATATGTATTTATTGTTCACCTGCTTCCAATATCAGACTTTTTTTTACAAACTAACGGAAACTTCTACTACTACTATATGCTATTTGTGGTGATTTTCATATAGATCTGTATACAGATAATAATAATGCTGCGGAATTTTTATCTATATTGTCATGCTATGGTACATTCCCTGTCATCAAAAAATATACTCGTGTTACATAATAATAATAATAAATAATAATAACAAAGCACTATTACAGATAACATAATAGTTAGTAACACTTTAGATTATAACACAAAGTAAGTATTTCGGACATAGCTGATTATAAAACGCAAATTTTGGAATTAAACTTAGAGCTAGATAATAAAAACAATAAGTATAAAGTAATGCACCGAGTATTTTCACCCAATAACATAATTTATTTTTGTGAGGGCCTTGCTAATGAGCATTTTCAACCCATTTAACCTGTACAAGATGTCAATGAAAAATTGGGAGCTGCATCAATATTTTTTAATTGTATTTTAATGCATCGTTTCATTTGAGAACAAAAATAAACAAGCTTAATAACTCAATCTTAAACACATCTGAAATTTTGTCATGTAAAGATAGAATCGCCTCTTTTGAAACTCTGTCGCTATATTTACCAGAATGCAAATGAATTTAAAAGAAATGTATAATAACTTACTCACAGACACGCAAAGGAAAATGATGAAAAAATATTATTATCCCAAAATAAATCAAAAACGATATGGCAAACTGTAAACGATACCATTGGTGGGACAAAAAAAGATTTATTCCTTAAAAAAAGCTTAAAAGTTTATCAAGTCGTTTAATAATTTATTTTCAAATGCCTCTATTAATCTTAATCAAAACAGAAATGTTACGTCGTCTCCTAAAATTAATCATAATTCACATATTTTTTATTTTAAACCAGTGGTAGCGTCAGCTTTGAAGGAATGCACTCTAAGATTAAAAAATAAAGAAGTTGTAGAAATAATGAAATCCCTATAAACATTACAAAATTTTGACCCACGGCGAAATCCTGAAGAAGTTATTAGTAATACTCTATAAACAATATTGAAAGCTGTTTTAATATAATCTGTGAGGCTTTGTGTAATGTTAGAAATGTGTTTGGGAGCTTTCCAGACGGCGGCAGCGCGCCGTTGAGGTATGCTATCGTCAGACTTTCATTCAAGAGAGGTTACAGGGAGCTAATTGAAAATCATAGGCCAATATTATCGTCATTTTCGAAAACTTTAGAACTGATTGTCTAGCAACAAATTTTATCATTTTCCAAAAACACAAACCGTTTAATTGCCATCAGCACGGTTTCTTGTCCGACAAATCTACGGTTACCACTTTGTTTGAATATACTGAGTTAATTTTGGATGCATTTAAATATAATTACTAAACAGGGGTTTTTCGACTTGAGAAAAGCATTTGACTCAATGTCGCATAAGATTATTTTAGATATTACATACAGCACAAGAGGTATTTCTTATAAGTGATTTGAGTCATATTTATGTGGAAGGCGACAAATAGTATAATTAAACTCCCCTCAAGGAAACATCCACTCCGAGTGGACGGATACTATTAAAGGTGTACCACAAAGAAGTGTCTTAGGACCTTTATTATTCTTAATATTTATAAATAATATCATTGAACGCTGTTGCTATCCGCGAAATAGTGAATTTTGCAGATGATATGTTCCGGGGCAGTGATTTTATAATTTTTCAAAAATCGGGTTCTTTACTGTACAATAATACCCTTCGGTGGTTCAAAAATAACGAATTGATAGCAATTACGAGTAAAACTAAATAAATTAAGCGATACTATTGAAACACCAGATAAAATATCACTTTCTTTAGATAATTCCACTATATAAATATTGAAAAGTTCGGGGGATAAAATGGGATGGAATAACCATATTGATAACATTTGTGGGAGGCTCAAGAATATTAAGGTCAATGACAAATCGGCAGGAGGTATATATAAGGGCAAAAGTAGATATAGAAAAAAACAAGATTTTCAACTGATTATTATTTACCATCACATAGATTAAGAAAAAGAGAGAAAGGTGTAGGTTATAATTGTATCAAAATTTTTGATGCACTTCCACAAGAAATAAAAACCGATGCAATATTCGCATCCTTCAAAAAAAAAATCATAATCTTATTTGTAATTTAAACCTTATTTGGTGGATAATTTTCTTAATTAAACAAACTAGAATAATCTGTTTTCGTTAATATTATATAGTTGGCATACTGTGCCTTTGTAGTCTTATATTTAGTTGTTTTCTTTGACGTATGTTTCTGCATTTTGGGGATAGGTGGTTGGGTCGTATTTGTATTGTAGTTAATCCTCTAATTGTTACAATAAATGTATATTCTTACTATTATTATTAAACTCTAGTCTTTGGTCCGCTTTTGTTCTTCTAGTATGTAGATGATCTCATTGCTGCTATACCTGCTCTAATGATTTATATTTATAATGTTTCAACGGTTTTCATGATCCTATTCAATTTACGATCGAACGTGATATAAACAACTACGTGCTCTTTTTGAATGCAATGTTTTATCAAAGTGTCATATTGGACTGATGTATTAAACCGACATAGAGGGGATTTTAACTAAATTTATTGTCGAATCATTCGATGAGCCAAAAGATTAACATAATGTGTATTTTTTAGCCACAAAACAGTAATAACTAATAAAAGATTTTTGTTAGAAATGTAAGATATCAATATTAAACACAAGAATGTTAATTTTCATAACGACATTAGTAACTTAAGTAATATTAACCCTAATTTATTTGTAATAGAAAATGCTTTATTGGCATTTATATCACTTGTTGGTGTCTTGCCTTTCGATACTCTAATGTATGTTGATCGCTCTGTATTATTGGCCACTTTTTTCAGCTGGAGCATTTTATGCATACCAACTGCCCTCGTTAGTCTTTCCTGGATTTTACTTTGTCCGTACCATGTGCAAAAGGGGCAATAAATAAGTAAAATACCGAACATAATACTGAACACATTTATGTTTGCGAATATCATTATCTATTTACAGTATTGGGCACACCATTCAATCCGTTTTAATACTGAGGAACAATTTACTTACTTGAGCTATTTCGTTGTTATTGTAGCTTAACGAACGTCTAGAACGGTAAACATTTTATGGCGATTCGATAAAGGGCCTTAGAAGAAACGAAAGCACGTCGGTGGTCATAAATGTGGACAATTTTTATCGTGACTATACATGAGTTTGGCGCTCTTTCTGTGCCTTTTTACGATCGTATTTATTTTATGATGGCGTGATAAATTGATTACTATTAAAGAAGGTAATAGGTAGCTATTTCAGCGGTTTTTACTTGCATAGAAAACGAAAAATTATTAACTTATTGAATTGCCGTATTTATTTTACTCCATTTTTCCTATGAATTTCTCCAAATGATTAAGTAATTTCGCTTTATAGACAAATAGCACCGGTCATAATTAAGTAATTATTATTAAAATTATTTTTTAAATGGAATCAGTTATTAAAACCATATTGGTGCCTTAGTTTATTTGTTGTAAATTTAAATGAGTTAGCAGAGTAAAACATTCTCATTTTCTATCTGTTTCGACGGAAAAATAACCGTAACAACATTATTGCAATGTACGTACTCACGATTAATTAGATAGTACTTTCTTGCATCTGCAAGTAGAAAGAAGCGCTCTTCTCAGCGGCAGAACATCTTAAATGACCACAGGAAAGCCAGCGGACCTAGTGCCTTTAACAGCAAATTTTAGACTATTGTTCAAAGTGCTGATTCCAAACTCTTAAACAACCAATACTGAAAAAGGATATAAATGAAGCAAGAAGCTGGCATTATTGGTTTAAGTTGCCGGAAATCAAGCAAACCTTAAGAAGGGATGTGAGATGCTGTATGTGTATTGATTAACAGAAAATGAGCCCAAGTTGGTATGAGGGCTCCAGACTAATGTAGTGCGATTGGCAATGAGAGAGTTACTCTGGTTTAGGGACACTCTCACATCAGCGGCAACGAAATGGCTGGTCAACTATCCAAACAGGAGGCCGGCAGGTGGATCAGAACTTATTCTAAATATTGCCAAAACCTGGATCAAAGGGAAACTCGGAAAACAAAGGCGTAGAAAGTCGCTATCTCTCTGGAAATCGTTCTTGCGAAACCGGAATACATACTCTGCTACTACAAAAGTAGAACGATGATCATTCCCGGGGCTACTACAGAGGGATTTACTCTCATTAGGGTGCCGAAGCAATTTCACATTAGAGGTAGTAAGATAGCTAATAAACTGGCAAAGGAAACACCCAGTAGCCGCTTCACTGGCTACTACATTGTGAATAGGAGTCCGCAGTTACCAAAATTGAGAAGATGGCAACACTAAGAAAACTCTCAGTCAGGTTTCCGGTAACTGCTTGGGTTGAACAGTAATCTTTAAGGAGGGTATTCACATAAAATCGACTTCTCATTTTTTCATTCCAGGAGTTGTGTAATAAACATATCAGTGTAGGAAGAATATTAGATTTCTCATAGCTATCCAACTATAATATCAGTGACCGCATAAATATGCAACACTATGGGAATTTTTTGATTATTAAAATATTCCAATTTTTTTTTGGGGGGGATAGGTTGTGCATGTCTAGTAATCCCAAAATTTATTTTGACATGCATCACAAATTTCCAAAAAGTAAGGTTAGATGACATGATATCTAAAAAAATTATTCGAAAAAGTTGCTTAGAATTCAATTCTGAGGCTGTGTGCAAATTTTGGGAAGATATTAAGAAAAAAATAAAATCATAAGTTTTCCAAATTTTTAATTGAATTACATATTTCTTTTTTTTTCTTTTTAGAACTCAACAGCAGTAATATTTTTGAATCTAATTGGTACTCAAACGATTTTGACAATTTTTGTTTAATTAACATAGTATTTATTAGACGGTATATAGTACTAATAAATAAAACATTTCGTTCTAAAGCACTTAGCAAACATTATTTTTATTGAAAATTATAATACTATTTTTTGTTTCTGCATTAAAAGTGAAAACCGTTAGTCCAAATGGTAACACTACAATGCACCCACCGAGCGATGAAAGTAGATTTGAAATTAAGAACAACGAATAATAAAACAGTAGGTAAAATAAAATCAGTAAGTACATATTTAAAATTAAAATAGGAATATACATATGTTGTGGTTTCTAATTTAAAGCCTACCTTACTTATAAGAAACAGAGGATATGTGTGATAACAAAGTTTGTTTTACTATTAGTTACATTAATCTGAATAAATCATAATATGCCTAACATGTTCACAAGAAAACGCACAGTAAAACCATATTGCGCATGGAAAGAAATGGAGACACATTGAATTTTAAGTATTTTGTTTAGTTAAAGAAAATCAATTTCCTTGTATAGATAAAAAGTATCATTCCGAATTACATTGCTAATTTTTATTAGTTATTGTCTATTTAAATGTTGTATCTATTTAGGATTACATATTTCGCTAAATTAATAAGCACTATACCCTATTATGAACATTTAACTTTACTGAGTATCATAGAATTAAACATTTTTATTTTACCTATATTTATTATTTCTTGTTCTCACATTTCAAAAACCTATTAAAGCCTTGGTGCGCGCAAGTACTGTTATGAGTTATCATTTTAGACTACGATTCTACTTTAAAGCGAAACAAAAAAGTATTATATTTTCAATAAAAATAATGTTTATTAAGTATTAAAATAAAATGTTGTAAAATTTATTTATACTTCAAGAGCAAGTCCCTTCAACAACAACTGTCATACCAAACGTACTTTTCAGATTTGTTGTGTTAAATTAGGCAAAAAAATGACAAAACTGTTTGAGTCAGCCATTTTAGAAAGATACGGCCTGTGAGTGCTAAAAAACGAAAAAATGAAATATGTACAACATTTTTTAAATTCCAAAAACATTCGCGCCTAATAGGGGTGGGCTATACAGCGTTTCTGCGCATTTGATATTTTTAGTCTTGACTAATAATGATGTCGAAAATATATATTAATCTCTATAAAAAACAGAACAACCTACGAATGTCATTTGTTTTAATTATATTTCGTGTGTTTAAAATATAAACATTAGCAATTATTTGAAAAAATTGTGATTTTTTAAGTTTTTACAGTATCTTTACAAAAATTTGTATGTGGCCTCAGAGTTGAATTCTAAGCAACTTTTTCAAGTAACTTTTTTGGATATCATGTCATCTAACCTTACTTTTTGGAAATTCACAGCATATTTTTTAAATTTACCGCCATACTAGTGCATTACGTGACGTGTATCAAAACAGATTTTGGGGTTTCTGGACATGGACAACCTATCCCCAAAAACAAGTTTTAATATATTTTAATAATAAAAAAAATTCCCATATGTTGCAATATTTATGCCGGTCACTGTATATAATAATAACAATCATTACAATACATAAAAATTTGTATTGTTCTAAACATTGAATATGAAACAGAATAAAAAAATGATTCTTAATATAAATTAAAAATATGCTTCTAAATGTCATGCAAAATAAAGAGAAATTATAAGAAAACTAAATATAAAATAATCAGCAAAAAATTGAAGTTTTCAAAATTAACTAAAGCCTTAATTAATGTTATTTAGCAAATGCTCGAACAAATCCCCCCTTTTTTTCGTGGTAATACCCCACTTGTACGAGCAAAAGGGTTTTAGTAGTTATGCTGGCGTCAGCATCATAAATTTTTTGGACCTGAGTTATTAGCGTGCGAACTCGTTCATGTTAATGGTGTAGATTTTCTTCTTTAATGCATCCTCAGAAGATAAAGTTTAAGAGCGTCAAATCGGGAGATCAAGGTCATGCTGTTACAGTTCTCGTGTTTATAAGCCATAACCAAAAGTTTTTTTTTTTTTTGCAAAAACAAGCAGAATTGCTTGTCAATACATTTTGACAATTGGTAAACACTGCTGCCCGAGTGGTATCATTCAATTATTTGCCACCTTATCTGCACGTGTGTAAATTAATAATGTAGCGGAAATAATTTCTATTAGAGAACTAAGAAAAAAAGAAAGTAAAATAACCAGATAGGATATAAAAAAAATAAAAAAGAAATAAGGGGCACAGGTAAGAAGAATGCATACCAGAGTAGCACACCCGTTTATAGTTTGTTTGGAAAGACTGCGTGAAAGAGTAACGGCCGTTTGCACCGTCTGTGATTAACATTTTAATTAACTAATCAAAGATTAAATTTAATTACGAATTAAATATGAATAGGATTACACCGAACAAATTTAATCAGTGATTAGCTAATTAAAAAGTTTGCCACAGAAATATAGGGTTGGTATAGGCGTTAAGTTTAGTTTTTAAGTCAAAATTGTATTTACATTGAAGAACACTGTTCCATCGTAATGAAAATTGCCGCTATGCGAATGCGCGATTTTAAGCGGCATTTGAAAGTTATTGGAATTTAAGCTGAAGAAAATTGCTACAGAATTAGATATTGAACTAAAAAAAAAGTTGAGACATAGTTTTAAAATGGAAATTAATATGTGAGTCCAGGTTTTTTTTTTCATTATGGAATTCTTTTATTTGTTTGTTCTGCAAATTGATGCTCCAATTTTTGGTACTTTATTTGACCTCTGCTACTACTTTAAAAAAAATCAAAGTGATAATGCATTTAGACTAAATAAAATATATTTCGTTTATACAAATGCCAAAGAAAACAAACACAAAAAAAAAGTTAAAAAGTTAATTTCTAGCAATGAATTACAAATTGTTGAAATAATAATTAATTAGTAATGCCTGTGTCGCAGCAGGTACAGCAGGTCAAAGCGGTCATAATTAATCTCATGAAGTTATACATTTAAAATTGATCTGATTTGACAAATTTTTCTTCATGATTTCCTCTTTACCCATATTTATGGCTATATTGTGCAATACTGAGGTGGAGCAACTATCCTGCCATAGAGGTATCCAGCTTTAAGCGACACAACATATGCCAGCATTGGAAAACATTCTTCTTAGAGAAACGGCTTTCATGACATTCCGTGTGTAAATGGGCTTTCATTATAAGGACTTTCACACAACTGTTTTCAGAATTTAAGAGTGGGATCAATAAATTTGTTTTTGAGGCATATCCACTGTCACTTATGGAAAAAGAATGGATCGTTAAAGTGGTATTCCCTGGCCATCGTACTACGATATCCATTAATTTTAAGATTAGCATCATATAAAAATTGTGAATTTATAGAAAGATATCCTTTCCTATCAAGAAATACCTCCGGGTCATTCCCACCTGAAACCAAGAGTAACCTCAAAATACAATTTATGTCAGTTTGTTATTTCAGGAATTAATTTTGATTTACCTTGACTTCTAAAACCTGAAATACAATACTGTTCCGCAGCAGCTATCTGTCCCTAATCTTAAGTGAACTTTAATTGCTAGCTATTCAATTACAGTCACAAGATATTTATATATAACAAAACGCATAACATACCATAATCGCCCAAACACAATTGAAACAAAGAAACTACGCTTGCGCCAACTTTAATTATGACTTAATTCGTACCTTGGTACTGATTAAGTAATACGATTAAGAATTAATTATTAGCTAGCATCGGGCAAGGATTAACTTTAATTATGATTAAGTTTTAATTATAACTTAATCACAAGCGGTGCAAACGGGCGTAAAGGTGATAGTGTTGTTTATCCCACCTGCAACTGTTCGGCAATACGTGAGCTTAAGCTGGTTTAGTCCCTGTTTATTCACGGCCAGTATGTATATACACTGTTTTTACCATAGATGTTTCATCGTTTATTAACACACTAATATTAAACGTTTATTATACGAAACACAATGTAATACAAGACTTGAGAATTAAATAAAGTTAATTTCATTGTTGTAAAACTATAAATACACATTGTTTTATGGTCATGTTGGTAAAAATTTGCATAAAAATAAAAATATTAATCACGTAACTTTAGATTTAGTAATTGCGCAATTAAACTGCTTGGATTCCTAAATTGTGTTGATACCATTTAGGAATCTCATCTAAGCTCTCATCCAAAATTACAAATGCAGATCATTATAAATCTATTTTAAACGAAGGATGTAAAATTGTTAGTCACGTTGTAAATACGAACTTACTGTTTAAACCAGAAACTGATAGTCAAAAATTAAACTTTCTGAAACTAACCGATTAATAAATATATTTATTTTAGTGAACATAAAAAAAAAGAACAATGTAATATAGAGTTTTCTAATCCGAGTTGTCTCAGAGAGTCTGCCTGGAAACCTTTAAAGAGAGGACAAAGCCGAGAAAATCCTGAATGGTGGCCCTACATCTAGGTCAATCGCAGCGGCGAAGAAAAAATCTCTTACGAGCATTCTTTTATAGACAAGAAAGACGATGAGAGAAAATGAATAAGCTGTAAACAACTTCAGTAATTTTACACTATTTATGTTTTCAACATCAAAGAAAATTCTTCATCTTTAATTGTTGATTCACCACATAAAACTTTTAAATATAATTAAATATTTTTTTTTATATTAATTGTTTTAATACTCACTATTTACAGCTAATAGTACTTTTAAAGAATAAAATTGTTAAATTAACCAAAAAGTATGCAATTTAAACGTATGCTAGTAATGTCCTAACAATTAGTAATGTACACACATTTAAATTCTTTTGAATTATTGGAGTAACGTTTTCTTTAGGACTAAATTATTGCTTTCCTTCAAAGTTATTCCTCCACCAGAGTTAAAATAGATCTATAAATTCTAAGCCTAGTATTGCCACCAAAGTATCTCCGCTGTAAAGTAATTCAAACCTCATCTGACAGTTGATCCGCCATATAATGAAGAAGCAAAATATATACTGACATATAACTTCATCCTGGGATTACTTTTATTTCCGATACGTTTATAATGCGTTGATTTCCAAATGTGACATCTTATCTGTCATCACTCAAAGCTATGAGATAATAACATATATATTACACATATTTTCTTCAATACCTAGACTGATTACGAGAAAAATAAACGGGTTATATCGACATTTTTTAGTGTTAAATACTAGGCATTGTAGCAAATAGTGGTAAATTAAACACTTATGTTAAAATAATGTTTTAAGTGTAAACGCAACAATGAAATACATTGCAAAGATTGTAAGCTTTTTACAAAATTAACAAATTAATGTATTTCTACTAATAACTGTAATGATTAAGAGGAATTTTTCCCAAGAAAAATTTCGATATATCGCTCGAATCTACACGCTTCTCTCTAGCCTAATTGGTAGGGCACTTCGTCCGGTAAACGAGAGTGGTTAAATACTCGAATTTTCATCCTCTACTAGCTTATTAATTGATAAAGCGCTCGTCCGGCAAACGAGGGTATGTAGGTTCGAATCCTGCGTGAGGAGAAAATTTTTCTTGGGAAAAATTCTTCTTAATCATTATAGTTATTAGCAGAAATACATTAATTTGTTGATTAAACACATTGTTCGTATTTAAAAAGAAACACACATTCAGTTAACTGGTAATGGTTGACTGAACCATTTCTTTCTCTGATAAGGGACCATTGCGAAATGATACTCAGCCATCAAATCAAAATTTGGCACATCATCAACACCTATATAGTGTTTAAAGTGCCGCTATCCATTTTGGCGGAGACTAACGTTTACGAAGTGAAAGCTACCTCTCAAATTTCGACGATTTTAGAATTTTTGTAAAATACACCGTTGTCGCGTATAAAAGAAAAATAATTTATATATGTGTAAATGCGACTTCTACAGATCTATCAAATTTGCTTGAATAATTCTTTTTGCTGTCCTTATCATTATACTCATCTCGCATTTTTTTTGTAAGAAACCTTCCGACATTGAAGGAAAGTTTTTAAATTCATCGATGAAGTGATCCAGTGATTACACTTTATTACTGTCTAATTAAGATACTAAACAAAAGTGCAGTTATAAACGATGGATTCATTTTCTAATTTAAAAGCTCTTCAGGAGTCTCCGATAACACCGCACCCTCTTGTCTTTTTGGATGTAGTCTCTCATTTCTTTTACTCATTAAATTATACCAGTCATTCCAGTACCCTAGCGTTGATCGAAGTAATCCTCTAAACTCATTTTTGGCTTGCCTGTCTTTTTGTGTCTAGAGCCTCGCATTCACACAGAATGCAGTAAGCGTTCTCAGGTAATCCCGTTACACAGTCTGCAGTTGGTATCTTCAGTGTCGAGCCTAATTCTCTGTAAGTGTCCTTTTAGTGTTCAGTGTACTGTTAGGAGACCTGTTACAGTACGAAAATGATTCCTACTGAGCTGCAGTAGTTCTTCAGCTTTCTTTTTTGATGGTCCTTTAATAGAGGTATTTCCATGAAATTGTCTGGTTATATTATTCTAACGTTCTTTGTGTTTCTCTTTGGCCCAACTGTTTACCTGCTCGCGTGCTGTGTTTTTAGACACTCCTAGAAAAGTGTCTGGATATGATGCCGATGGTACCTTTTTTTGCTAACTCATTGGCTCTTTCATTTCCTTCAAATTCCGAATGCTCGGGCACCGGCAACGAAGTGACATTATTGCAGTTTTCCAGGCTATTGACTTCACGAATATATCCCCGAATCAGTCTTGATTATATATTAGGGTTCACTAGTAACCTAAGTATCGCCTGGCTGTTCGTCACAATATAGATCCGCTCTGATTGATTTATATTGCCTAATACAATATTATGTGTGCCTCTGCTTCAAAAATCGTGCTATATTTTGCTAATGGAAGGATAATTATTGCGCTTCTCACCTCACTATAAATTCCAGCTCCAGTCTTGTCTTTGGTTCTTGACCAATCTGTCAGCCAGAATAATTCTCCGAACCTGTCTGTGTGGTTGGATTGATCCCAGCTTATCCGATTTTCACCTGAAAAATTCTGTTAAAAGGACATATCGAAATTATGTAGTCTGATCTCATTTCCAAAAGATTACCTTCACCATGATGAACAAAACTATTGGGTTCCACTCCTGCATATCTACCCTTTGGTAGTTCTTACAATCTGAGATGTTCTATTCTTGCCTCACCCATTATCACCAGATGGAGAGGAGGGAGGTCTAGGTGGCGTTCTATAGCTAGTGTAAAAGTGGTGCTTATTACTCCGGTTATTTCTGAACATGCAAGCCTCTGTATCTTGCTAAGTTCAATTTATAGCTGCATCTTTGTCCACCACACCAGAAACACATAAGTGATATGGGTCTAACTATCGCGATATTTCGATATGAGTAACCATTATTTAAAGCTATTTTGTAAATAATAATTGTTAAATAATGGTTACTCATTGGATTTTATTAATAATATCTTATCAAAAAAAAAAACAAAAATCTCATACCCTTTCTTTAATATACCCCAACATTTTTAACAAAGAACCTGTTACTTATATTCCTATTACTTACTTCGGCAAAACATCTGAGGCAATTGGTAAATTTATC
This sequence comes from Protaetia brevitarsis, assembly GCA_004143645.1. NCBI lineage: Eukaryota > Metazoa > Arthropoda > Insecta > Coleoptera > Scarabaeidae > Protaetia > Protaetia brevitarsis. Next base: position 48,027 of record RXPK01000308.1, read on the forward strand.
AAACGTATAAATAATGTCTACGTTTCATATAAAACTAATAATAATATTAGCATGTTTTTAAAGAATAACAAGGAAAAAACAGATAGAAAGTTTTACTATGGGATCTATAGATTAACTTGTGAATGTGGTAAATTGTACATAGGACAGACAGGTAGATCTTTCATTACGCGTATTTCCGAACATACTAAAAGTTACATAGATAAAAAGACAGATTCAACTTTTGCTAATCATTGTTTAGAACTTAATCATAAGTTTAATAATAATTTTGATATTTTGCATGTTTATAAGAAAAGTAAGAAATTAGACTTATTTGAATGTTTAGAAATTAATAGATATAGTAAGTTAGGTTTAGCGCTTAATGAACAAAAGGATTTGTATAATTCCCCACAGGTTTACAGGTATAAATAGTGTGTCATATTATATTTTGTTTAGTTGTGTGAAATATATTAAAATATTTTTTTATAAGTATATTAAAATCTAGATTAGAATTAAAATAATTGGAGGGAGCATCGCTCATCACTTCTGGAATGGGACGTTGAATAGGACAGAAACATATCTCGGGAATATCGTCCTTGGAGAAAATTACCCAACGGTATATAGGGATAAATTGTGGATAATATACTAATATCATAAACTTTGTTTAAAATTAACCATCATTTTAGGTTGGAATTTAAAATATATAGTATTTTATTAAAATAGCCGTTAAAATTTATACGACGAGACACGTCCGTCTTGTCTAGTGAATGATTCGAATTACAAAAAATCTATCAGACATAGATTGCGATTGTCTTCGCAAAGGCTGCAACTGCCTCAGAAAAGTCCGTTAATTTCACTGATATGAAGGGAATATTGCATATTTAACATATGAGAATGCCCATGTGACCAAATGAAACTATGAAATGTTTAAACTAAATTGAAATAAATAATTATTGTCAAAATGATGGAATTACCTTATATTCATTATAAGATAAAGGTAGGTGGGTGTACATCATAAAAAAATACTTTTGAAAAATTACAATACATATCACTACACTTAATTAACAGTTTAAAGATGCTTCTGTACAAGGAGTATGCAACTTCGGATGTACGTCCATTTTTAACCAAACCGAATCCCAGCAATTTTCCTTGTCTTCTTGTTGACGTATCAATGAACTTGGATTACAAATACATCTAAAAGCCTTATCAAACTAAATTTATTGAAAATATGTTCCCTGTTTAAAAAAAATGAAAATGTTTCGAACTAAAAACAATCCAACCTTGATCTGTCAAAATCTGTTATAAATATTTGATATTCACGTTCTAAAATTTGATTTCGATCTGTAGGGGACTTTCCACAGATCAGTTTTACCTCCTGAAGGAAAAAGTCTAAGAAAAAATGTCCTTGAAGGGCTTGCCAAATGCAGAGGTCTTCTACAAATAATATACGTTTATTTCTTTTCGTTCATAACAACGCTGCAAATCGCAAAAAAAAAAAAAAAACTAAAAATCCGTCGACACTTCAGGGGCAGCTGCATCCCTACAACACCCTACAGGGACTACAAATGTGCCTAGTTTCATTCCGATCGGTAAGTATTATTTGGTAATATTCCCTTGTGAAGGTTTTTCGTTATACGTTTGGTTAAGTTTTGGTAAGTCGATGCTTATATCCGTGATGCATAAAATAATACCAAGGCGATTCTGAACAAACCTTACAAGACGAATGCGATTCGTACAATTACAAACACGTGGAGCGAACACCTAATGGTAAGTGAATACATTGATATATTCTACCGAGAATGCACGATTTAATCTGTAGCTTGAATAAGCTGCTCCCTTACAATACTCGGATTAGTTTCCCTCAAATTGTCGCAATGATAGGATAAGTTAGAGTGACGTATCTTATTGAAGTAATATGTGCAACAAAGATTCTATATACATATACACCACATTATAGAGGCCCGCGATGCTGTAAAATAAATAATGTTTAAGAAATCAGCCGTACTGAACCCAAAAGACTATACAGCTATAAGCTGTAGAGTTTTCGACGATATTTATTTATTAAACAACTTTCACGTTCCAAAAATTTTGTTAAGTACCCATCTTTTTATAATTTAAACACAGTTTAATTAAAAAAAAATAAAGGAAGAATTCTATTTCCTTTATAACTTTCATGAATGCTTTCTCGAAATTATTCTTTTCATCTAAGATAATGAATGCAAATGATGAGATCTTGTGGTATAATTCATTAATTGAGATGTCAATCGCTTTGTTATACCCTTGTCATCGATAGGCCTTAAGGCATTCAATTATAACGTTAATCTAAAGAAGGATATGAAGTTTTAAAACGGATTAAACTTCGTATTAAGCTGCGCATAATAATCAGCAAAAAAAGCAAGATATTTGCGAAAACAACCTTCCGTCAAACACAGTAAGGGTAAGGCCGACGTCACTTCTGTAGAAAACAATTACACTTATTTTATATAAGCTTTCACCGCTCCCTTCACATTAAACTTTTACGACGATAAATGTATTCGTCGGATAAAAACTTTGAAATCTCTTTTTTTAGCTTACCCAAATATATATTAAAGTATGTGCCCGATAGAATAGTATCTACTTTCTTTTTGAATAGACGAACCACTCCCAATAGGTTTGAATATGCAGCTGTTTTAAATTCGGGGAAATTGTTTGTTTCAAAAGCCAGTACTTTAGAAAAAAACCCCGCAAGCTGTAAATCGTAGATGCTAATGAAACTTTGTCGGTTTATAGACACCAAAGACAGGCCAATACTGATGGAAGACCTTCGCAGAATCTGCCATAAAGAGGAGGAAACCCAAGTTCATGCGCTGTGCTAGTGTGATAGTCTGGCAAGGACAAGATTTCTAGTGCAGGCTTCAGAGAACCTCAGAGAAAATATTTACATAAACGAGTCGTGTTACAGATGACTTAATTAAGAGGGCAAAATTAAAGAACGCCTTCGGGACAATCGGAATCGTAACAGACCGCATAGACTATGTAGTGAAAAAAAGAGAATAAATGAACACTCATCAGAAAAAAAATAGTATCAGAAGTGGAGTCCGGCAAGGTTGGTTGTGTCTCCCCTCCGCTTCCTAATAGTAATTGACTGGGAAATGAAAAGCTCTACGGAAAATCAAAATGGGCTGACTTGGATATTTCAAAGTACCTAGAAGGTTTTGAATTTGCGGATGATATATGTTTAATAACGGAAAGGCTAAATTACATGCAGGAAGAAATAAACACACTGGTAAAAAGTCCAAAGAAATCGGTTTAATAATGAATCTGGATAAAACTATAATAAAGCTATCAACAACAACCAAACCGACATAACAATAAATGAGACCTACATCGAAAGAGTAAACAACTTCACATATCTAGGAAATGTCATGAAAGAGAGGAAAAACATTCACAAAGATATACAAACCGGAATAAACAAGGCTCAGTCGTCATACAACATGTTGAGGAAAGTGTGGACATCCAAAAGCATGACAACAAGAACTAAACTTAGATTATTTCATACAAACCTTAAAAGTGCATTCTGTGTGGATGTGAATCCTAGGTTTTGAACAAAGCAGACGTACAAAAGATATGTACAAGTTTTTATTAATAAATGCCTAAGAAAAATCATAGGAATCTACTGGCCTAATATCTCCAACACAAAACTTATAGAATATTAGTCAACAGGAATCCATTGAAGCGACAATTAATTGCAGAAAATGGAGATATATTTAGAAAAGACAGCTCGGATATCACCAAACAAAACCTAGATTACAACAAAAAAGGAAAAGGTAGCAGAAGCATTACGATGTGACCGAATAAATAAAAGTTGGAACGAACTGATGATAATAGCTCGAAACAAAAAGGATTAGAACAGAATGCTGGAAACAATATGCGGCACAGAAGTGTAGCAAAGAATAGCGTTAGTCTGAAGACCTAATCTTCTTCCCAATCGTCAGTAACATCCCCGACTGACCCATACTCTTTCGAAAGGAAAAGGGACTACTACTATCCTTTTCATATACTCTTTTTGAATTCTTTACATTGGCATTTTGTTAACTTTTGTTTGTGTAATGGGAGCAAACGCAGTATCTGGTTCAAAAACTTTTCCGTTCTCTACACCTTTTTAGGAAGAAACAATATCCAAAAGTGAAAAACGAAGCTCCAAGTTTTTTAACCTTAGGTCTTTTTATTCTACTGCCACATTCTCCAAAACCATCATAGCCTAAAATTCCGCAAAAGGAATCAAACGAAGTTGCGGTGTTGAAATCTAGTAAGGAAAAAGTAAAAATACTCTTTAATCACAAGCTTTTATTAACGAATCTTAACTTCATTTGACTTCAATGTCGCACTCTTTTGCTCTCTTTAAAATACGGTAGAAATTTTCTTTTGATTTGTTTTGTTGTAATTGTGTGTTATTATAGTGTAAACAATGTTGTCGAACTTGTATAATCAAAATGCAATAGCTTATTAGTATTCATCTTTAATCCGTAGTCATGCTCTTAAGAATAGTTAGGTACTTAACAATTATGGCCGAATTGTTTTCAATGCTTTCTAATCGTCCGGCGAAAAGTGAATAGAAGATAGTGATCATATTTATAAACTAATTGCAAGTTTTCAAGAAGAAAGTAGTTTTATCTTGAGACTCGCGGAACATATACTAACAAAATAAATAATTTAGTGATAAGAAATATTAAAGAGTCAAAAAAAAATTAAAATTATTGCTTCGTAATTTTCAGGAGACCATAAAAAACTACATCCAAACTAAGGTTTAACGCAAGCTAGCTTATTAGGGCTTCGATACATTTCCCATATGTCATCGAGGCCTCGTTGAGATCTCACCAACGTATAACAGGTGCGATTTCCCGAAGTTTGTATTGAAGCCTAGTCCACCAGGTTGGACACAACTGTTAACCATACTTTCTAATAATGATGTTGACAGACAATACGCAGCTGGTTGTCGTTTTATCCCATATGCATGTACATTTTATCTCTGCTAAATAAATATGGAAATTTATAAAGCAAAGTAGGTACTATTACTTATTTGAAAATTAAAAACTGCAATTTATATTACCTAGGCTTCTATTATATACGTCGTCTAACAAAATTACTGCGTTTTCTAAGCAGAAATGAAGTGCATATATTAATCCGCACGTATTTGTATAAAGTGAATACATAATGTATAAAAAGATAGAAAAAGAATTATTGATTTGTTTTTACAAATATTATTCCTACTAACTCGTTCCTGTGTAAATAATCTATCTACCTGCGATTCAAACACAAATTATGGTAAAAAGGCCTGACCCCGAAAGACGACGCTTCGTCAGTGGAATCTAGGCAAGGCCTCGATAACTAAGCAGGAACATGTCACACACTCTTGATACATTAGCTTCCGTTAAACTCAACTAGCATATATATTCATCTCGGGAATCCCGAGCTAGCTCGTTCGATACACTGCCTTGCGGTGTATCTGGATATTTCCGAGGCCTCTGCCTCATCCGTTAAACCCTAATCCAAACACTAAAATACAATGAGGTACATGAAAACTGGGTAATCAAGGTGACAATCGAAAAGGGTTTTGCTAGTTGTGAACCGTTGCACGTCGAGCACCCTGGTAACATAGTAATATCGGTGCCGAATGTGAAGCACTGCTCACTCCGTGCCCTGTAAACTAGCCCGTGTTTGCATTGAAAAATAAGGAGCTTAGTCGAGTTGTGAACCCTTCGTAGTGTATTCAGCCGTAAGAACCGTTACAATCGAAAAGTTACAATTTTTAGCAACAGCTGTATTTCTTATTTATTATGTAGCCAGATGCCCTCAATGGCGGTATAACAACTCAGTTACATCGCATTTAATTCCATGAAATTTTCTTCAATAACTCGGCAACGCTAAAAACACTTTGATGTTTGCTGTAATAGAATACAACGTTAATGTAATTAGATTTACATCGACGAATCGACGTGGGTATTCCAGTTAAAAGTGGATAATCTATTGCCAAACAAGAACACGATGTCGGCGTGGAAGAAGACAGTAGCAGCTCAAACTTGCAGATTTTTGCTATGTTAAAACATCTACAAAATGTGTGTACAATTCTGTAGAAATTTGAAATCATATCGAGGACATATCGTCTGAAGTTTAAGAGATGAAAAACAATTATTTTTCGCACACAGCTAATCTACTCATAACTAAAATTCCTAATATTTTAAACATTATTCTGTAATGGAAAATTCAGCAGCAATGGATTTTTGCACCGTTTGAAATTTCCAGACGAACACAATTGTCATAATATAGAATCAAGTTTTAAGTAAATTTCTTGCTATTTAAACTATTCAACAGAAAGTTTCAGAAATTAACCACACCAAAAAAGATACAAAATGCATTCAACGCAACTTTACTATAATATGGTCTCTAGTCAGAAACTTATGTGGATATTGATTTCGGCATAAATTCTTGTCTCAAATAACAATGTACTGTATGAAAAATAATTTTAAGAAGAAATTCAGTGGAAATAATTCCTAAGGAATAATAAAAATAAATTGTTGACAATCCTATTATGTGTAATATTATTGATAAATTCTATATTGTATTTTTGTATGCATGCCTGTCTGCAACCCGTGTGATACAGATTTTCACAAGCATTTAATGTTGCATAAACAATTCTTATTGCAATATAGGAAATAATTTTCTTAATCCGACAATAAAGCGTAGTAGCAGTAAATGGTACTAAAATTAAATAAACTACACATAAGAAAAAAAACTGCTGTATACATTTGAATATGCGTTGGAAAGGCTTTGAGAACATCTTTCTGGTATCAATGTTAACACATGAAGTAATTAGATGAAAGTGGACGTTAGCAGTAACCGAAAAAAAAAATGGATCTAGACATACGTCCTGTGCGTTTACAGTTTTCCAAATCTGGTAAGCAAGTTTAGTGCCATTAAATAAACAAGCACAATTAAACAATTCGGCCAGCGTTTCAGGGCCGCCGATTCAGCGCCACATTATTGAATGGTTAAACTATAGATAACTTAATGATTCATAACTTAATGATCTTAACTTAATCATTCATTGTTATGAAGAATTTTTGTACCACGTGTATTTGGTTGCATGGGACGTTTCGATGCGGGCGTTTCGACGCCGGGACGTTTTGACACCACATGCAGTACCAGTAGAATTTGATTTGAACGTATGATACACAGATTTTTAAAATGTTTGAAATTTTATTTTTTTTAACATTGGAAGGGGTAAGAGGAGAGAGGGAATGATTTTTTTAAACGATTTTTTTCTGTTTTTCGAAATATCATTTTTTTAACATTGGATGGGGTGGCAGGGAAGGGTAATAATTTTTTAAATGATATTTTTTTCTTTTTTTCGACACATTGAAAGACAGGATGGATTGGAAATGTTCCAAATCATATTTTCTTTTTAACATTGCAAGGAGAAAAGGGGGAGCGGAGGATATTTCTTTTAATGATATTTTTTTCTTGTTTTTTAAACATCGGGAGAGGAGGCTTTAAAAATGTTTCAAATATTTTTTTTGTTGGAAAGGGTGCGAAGGGGAGGGGATTAGTTTTTTAAAAGATAATTTTTCTCTTTTTTTAGAAACATCGGGAGAGAGGATGCCCTAGAAGTGTTTCAAATAATATTTTATCTAACATCGGAAGGAGGGGAGGGGGGAGTATATTAGTTTTTTTTAATGATAGTTTTTCTTCTTTTTTAGAAACAGCGAGAGAAAGGATGCATTAGAAATGTTTTAAATCATATTTTTTCTAACATTGGAAGGAGGAGAGAGGTGGGAATTAATTTTTTTAAAAGATAATTTTTTTTCGAAACATCGGTAGAGAGGATACATTAGAAATGAGGAGACGGGAATGTTTTTTTAATGGTATTTTTTTTTCTTTTTTTTTCGAAACAGAAGGAGAAAACGGATCGGAAATGTTTCAAATCATATATATTTTTTTTACATTGGAAGGAGGAAAGGGAGGGAGTAAAATGTTTTTTAATGATTTTTTTTTCCTTTTTTAACAACGGGAGAGGACGCATTAAAAATGTTTTAAATCATTTTTTTTCATTAGAAAGGTGAAGGAGGAAGAGTAAGTATTAGTTTTTTATTTTTTTTTTTCGAAACATCGGAAGAGAGAGGACGCGTTAAAAATGTTTCAAATCATAAACATTGTCATTAAAAAACTAATGCCTCTTTCCCCCCACCTCTTCCAATATTAAAAAAAAAATGATTTGAAACATTTATAATGCATTCTGTCTCCCGATGTTTCAAAAGCAAAGAAAAAAAAATATCATTTAAAAAACTAATTCCTTCCCCCTCTCACCCCGTTCAATGTTAAAAAAAAATGATTTGAAACATTTCTAATGCATCCTCTCTCCCGATGTTTCTAAAAAAATTAAACAATTTGCATTAAAAAATCAAAAAAACCAATCCCCTCCCCTTCTCACCCCTTCCATTATTAAAAAAATGATTTGAAACATTTCTAATGCATCCTCTCTCCCGATGTTTCTAAAAAAATAAAACAATTTGCATTAAAAAATCAAAAAAACCAATCCCCTCCCCTTCTCACCCCTTCCATTATTAAAAAAAATGATTTGAAACATTTATAATGCATTCTTTCTGCCAATGTTTCAAAAACAAAGAAAAAAAAATATCTTTTAAAAAACTAATTCCTTCCCCCTTCTCACCCCGTCCAATGCTAAAACAAATATGATTTGAAACATTTTTAATGTATCCTCTCCGAATGTTTAAAAAAATGCAAAAAAATAAATAAAAAAATGCTCTCTCTCCTTCTAATATTAAAAAAAAAATATGATTTGAAACATTGCTGATTCATCCTCCCGATGTTTCGCAAAAGAGAAAATTATCATTTAAAACAGTCACTCCCCTCCCCTCTCCCCCCTTCCAGCACTAAAAAAAATATGATGACATTTTTAATGTGTCCTCACACCCGATGTTCAAAAAAATCTCCGCATCATATGTTTAAATCAAATTCAATTGGTATTGCATCTGGCGTCAAAACGTTCCGGCGTCGAAATGGTCGCGTCGAAACGTCCTAGAACCTAGACCGAGGAAAAACACCAGATAAATTAAACTTTTCTCTTATTGAGTAAGATATTTAATGTATCTGTTTTTTCTTTAGATGTAATCTGAAAAAGTTTTTTTTTATCCTTAAAAATTTTCTATTCATTGAAACTCACGAATGCACTTGTATAAGATCTCATTGTTTTACTTAAGCTGCTGGACTATGTTTATAGGCAGAAAAAAGGATGGTATCAATGACAATAAATTCGAAAAATATTACATATGTAGTATGTAGTTTGCAACCAATATACATGGTACAAAAATTCTCCATAAAAAATAATCAACAAGTTATATATATATATTGTTTAACCATTCAATAACGCGGCGCTGAAATGTCCCGGCGCTGAATCGGCGGCGCTGAAACGGCGGCGATGAAACGGCGGCGCTGAAATGTACTAGACCCCTTAAAAAGAGCTTCTGTCTTTATCATCAATATTTGCTGGACAAATAAGAGATTTTTAGTTAAGCGTCAAGTTAGAGAAAAACGAACGCTACAATTATTTAACGATTAATTCGTTAACATTCATTACCTTTTTTTTTCATTTGAGAATTTTTTGAGAAGCATTATACCGCCAGATAATAGACGAGACACCCAGAATCTTCGAAAGCAAAAATCCAATACGCAAGTACGATGTCCAAGTACTTACAGTGCTAAAGAAAACAGCAGCTTCAATTCATCCATTTAACGCGTACGGATTTCTAATATTGAGAAGATTTGTAAGACAAGTCGTGATTTGGATCTTATCTCTAACTCTTACGCAAGCTCAAAACGAAATAATATTAGATATAAACCAATAATCTTCTTATATTTCCGATTGCCGTCGCCAAAATGGTATTTATGTCCTTATCGACTTGGGCAATTTGAGTATCCTACTAACTTTCCTTTGTTTGGTTCTACAGGGTGAACCAATTCCGATGTATATTCAGTCTCAAAATTCATGTCATGCCCTACGGAGGTGATAATCAAACTTTCTTCTTTATAGGAGTGGCCTATTCCTCGATTGCTTTTATTTTGTAATGCTTTTCTGTGTTTACAATTATTAGTGTAGTTTTTATCGCTATTGTAGCTTAAAATGTTTTACTTACTGTATTACATATTTTGTTTTTGTTTTATTTACTACTTTATTACACCTAAAGGTTTATTTACTTCAAATAAAAGAACCAATTTCTGCTTTGTTTTAATAACAAACGAGGTAGTTATATTTTTTAAGTAATTAATTTTAGGGATTTTGATATCTATTATATTCTTCCATTTATTAATGTATCTAATATAATCGTTCATTGTCCACAATTTGGAGAAGCCTCGCTGAAGATTTACTGTTGCTACTCAATTATTCAACCCTTGTAAAGATTGCCTGGAAGACCTAAAAACAATATGATTTAACAGATTCTTAGCTACCTTAAGGGCTTGAACTTACATATGGGATGAACTTTAAGATTAAATCCGCTCCACAATAGGCCCTAGTGGCCACAGTGGATGGGACAATTAATCGACTCACGCAAATGTTACCTCTCCAAAATCCTAAAACCCTTGATGTATCAAATTGCAGATAAGCATTTCGAAAGCACGTTTTCATAAAGAACATATTTAGACTTAGACCCATGTTTGTAGCGTTTCTTATTTATTATTTTTTTATTTTATACATAAAAAGCCTGCGTTTATAAAGGTAAATAGGTGCTATTTATAAAAACAAAATTAAGATTTCCCTAGCCTTTTTGGTATTCATATCATCACCCATCTTATTAAGAAATGTAAACAATAAAAATATTCCACAGGTTTCCGCACCTGAAAATAACTTTAATCTTTAATTAGAAGGAGTAGAAGAGTATTTCAAAACTAATTTCAACACAGCATTTAATGGCGCTCAAAGTTTTTTTAAAAGAGTTTAGTAGAAAGTAGTAAGATAAAAAATGTTCAAAGCTAATTTCCTACATTTATTCAACGTAGATATTATGAGTGTAGATATAACACAACTTTATGTCCAATTCTGTACAGTAGAGAGATAAAGCCACTATCAATATTGTGCATGATTAAAATAGTAAACCGGTTAGTTATCGACATTATTTACTTGATTCTAAATCTAGTGTAGCAAAATTTAATATTCTTTTGTTATAAAGATAGCGGTAACTAAAGGAAAGCGTACCGAAAATAAAAAGCTGTTGTCTGAACAATTATAGATTTTTTCCTTATTATTGACCGTGCGCCATAACTTTGCAATCTAAGGTGATTTCACGGACGGCAACAAACTCAGCACATCTTAATATCTTAATCCTATGGCATTCGTAATGAGATTTTTGAAACGACAAAGTCGGCACAAGGGTGCACCTGATATATATCAAATGCAATAGCATTAACCAAACGCAAAAATATAAAAATATAGTCACTAAGAAACGTCAGATTTTATTAATAGCAAAATTATGGAATATAAAAATAACATTTATATATAAATAATAACTACAATATGTCAAAATAGTATCACATTATTATGATTGTATTTAATTAAAATATAGTTTAATCTAGGCTATGGATAATTTCTAAATGTATGTGCCGAGTTTAATCATTTTAAAATGTGACCTTTTAGACTCTGTGCCGAGTACGCCTATGTTTATTTTGTATATCTGAGGCATGTGCCGAGATTGTACCACCCCGATTTCACAAAGCACTTAGCAAACCAACGACAACAACACATTGTTTCGATATAAAGAAGCTACCATCTGCTCAATGGAAGTTTTGTGAGCATCACTTGCAACAAAACCTCTGCTTTGTACAAGAGAATCAAACAACCGCCTGTTTATCAAAAAGTGCATTCAATAAGGATATTATGCATACAAACAGATGTCTGAATTGAAATCATTTTCTTATTTGCTCGCTAGCTAAAACATCCTCAACGTCACTAATTCAAAACATCTATATACATTGAAAGCTCCCGAATTACAATCGGTTTCAATAAAACATACCTGTATAAAAACGGTTTACTTTTATTTTCGGCAGTTGTAAACACCATTAAAAAGTAATAAACCTAACAAAAGAAAAATGTATTGCAAAGCTTTATTGCTGAATCGCGTCGTATTTATTCGTTTTTTTATAGGATAACAATTTTTGTCTTTGAGATCTTCAATAATCCCATGATTACTTTTCTTTTTGTTGGTACTTTTAAAATCGTCCAGATTTTTTTTTAATATATTAGCTTTACAAACGTTTCATCTGCGATCTTTTAGGGCGGTATCTGAACCCTTAATAGTCGCTTTAACTGACAGAATGAATTTAGAGGCTGGCATTCTCGAGCTATTTAATCCTTTTTTTTTAAGAGCGCCACTTCAGCTTTACTAAACGGTCCTCAAAATTGATTAGGAGCTTTCTAAAGCACTTACCTCATGCTTTATCAATTAAATTTCGGCGAATTATGACATACTTACCATTTTTAATTTTTAATTAGTCTCTGAAAACTGTTTTTTTTTATCTAAATCCTCTGTTATCTTACGTTGCAAGTTAGCATGTTCACCGTATTGATATTTCATTTTATTTTATAACATTGGAGATTGAATAAGCTTTATAGGTTCTTTACAACTGCTTAAAATGCTTAGAATTTTCAAAACATTATAATTTTGAACATTTCCAAAAACTTACTATAAGTTCCAGGTCCAACCCAGGCCGCCCGGTGGTTATATTTCCTGTGTCAGATGTAGTATCTGGTCATTATTTAGAAAATTTCAGGCAGTCGAAATTACTATTTTATTTAATACAACAGCACATTTTTTTTACTAGTGTAATCGTTTGTAATAAAATTTCCGAACTATCCGAATATAACCAATGAGTTATTACCAAACAGTGCAGGATGCAACTCACTACATAGAGACAGAGTAATTGATGGCTTCAGAAAATTTGTATGTGAAAACGTACAAGTAGAAGATGTAAGGTATTTCAAAGCGAAGAATGAACATTGTCAGTGGCATGTTGACTATAACATGCCGGAAAGAGTTATAAATGATGAAGTTTAAATAAATATAAAACATTTATTAAAGACCCGCACGACGTAATAAAACAAAATGTTAGGTTAAATGGAGATGGTATTACAATAATTTTTCATGTAATAACATGTGCATGTAACGTCAACGTTTAGTTTAATGTATACTAATACATACAAATGTTTTAATTTAATATATACATATAGCTAGCAGAATGATCAAATGTGATATTTTCTTGCTATATTTAATATTGAATTAACTTCACACCTTTTACATTTGTTTGACTATTTTATATTTTAACTTCAACAGCCACAAGAAAACCAAAGCTCTGGCTGAAATGTTAGCATCGCTGAGAAATTTTTGTAATATAAAAAAGAGAATACTGCTCAAAATAGCCGCCTCTTTCTCTTCAATTAAGTATTCAATGAGCGAACCTTATTCAGGAAGACAAAATTTTACGGTATGTATTATAGTGAGTGTACATAAAATTCTCGTGCATGGAGCAGCCATTATCGAAAAGCTTATAGGCAGATAAGTAAGTGAAATCGGCCCTTTCTTTTTTCTAAAGTAGCTGTACATATAACATTGAATCTCAAGAAGTTTTAAATGTAGTAGTAGTAAAGTAATGTTTATAGTTTTCGAATAAATAACTATTAAGAAGAAAAATACAAAGGAATTATTTTCGCCAACCAACGAGATATAACTTTTTGAGTTCATAATATGTTGCAGTAGTTGTCGACGGCGATTATCTGTAGCTTTTTGAATATTGCTAAATTGGGTATTGCAGGAACAACAAGTCGATGTCGATTCTTCAAAGATTTTCCTTTTCTGATGAGCCATATTTCAAACTCTCCGGATGCGATAATATACCAAATTTCCGCATATGGGGCGAGGAAGATTCTCACGTCATAAACGAGACACCCACTTTGCTTTCAGCGAGAGCTCTTTCTTCTGTCAGTGGAGCGCCCATCTAGCTTTCTAGTGCCATTCCTGTATGGATTTTGCCCTTCGCCAGTGCTTTGTGAAGTCGTGAAGCTGTAGGTGTTGAATCGATTTCTTTACATAAGTTTCTAAAGCTGACTCTTTTCGCTTTCCCAATAGCTTTGTTGTAGCTCCTCGGTGTAACTTTGCCAGTCTTCGTTACGCTTGGCCTCGTTTCTAGATACAGACATGCAAATCTTGAAACCGACTCTAAAGGCGCGCTCTCACAAGTCAAGTTTAGTTGACCAATTTTAGTTGATCAACAAAAGTTGAATGAAAACTGTAGTAAGAACCTTTCTTTCAATTGAGTTGATCAACTTTGTAGTTGATCAAGAAACGTTTGATCCAGTCAAACTTTTGTCGTTCAAGTGATGAATCACAACGAACCGCTTTCGAGTTGAAACTTGTCTTGAAACGTGTGAACTAGACAGTCAACTTGTGTCGACTGTATAGTATACTTAGAACTGGCCGCGGTACACGTGCTTTTGTGTTTTCTAATTTAAAATATTAGGGAAAATTACCTATAATATAATAAGAGAATGAGCCTGAATGGATCTGAAAGTGTTACGATGAAATTTTTGGAACTATATCATAACCATGATTGTGTTTGGAACCACCGTATCGATAAATATAAAAATAGAGATGATTTCATATGACTTTTATTCATATCACATAACATTCCTCTTTGCTTTTTCTTTAACAAAACTGTAATTATTTGTGCACATTCACGCACAACCTCATACGACGTCTTTTTAAAACTGAAACGCTCGATCAGTTTCTATTGATATGTGTGAACTTAACTTTATTCAAGTATTGTTCAACTTTTGTTGATCAATTAAAATCGGTCAACTAAACTTGACTCGTAAGAACGCGCCTTAAATGCGAGCATGATAACTAATGAACAACTGAGATTTTAGTTAAAAAGTTTTTGTTTACTATTTTGTGCTTAACCACTATAACAAAACAACTGTACTATACTGTACTTGTATATTGACGTGTTATGATTAAATCGTTATTCCATTTAATATGTATGGGGAAACAAAAGAAAGCGTTTCTGGTATTCCTAGATATGGAATACCAGAAACGCCATACATATTTCTGCGTACATATTTCTGTCAAATAAGTTTTCATTACAACTGTATCTGTATATTGACGTGTAATGAATAAATTCCTATTTTATTTAACTTATGATGTACCCTGTGGAATAAAATAGAGCAATATTTATTAAAAGAAATGCTTCAAATGTTAATTTCACCAATTTCAGAGGAAGATCGAAATGCGAGATATAGTTCATGGTAAAGCTACATCCTACATTATATTTTGAAAAAATGTGAGGTTTTTGAGCTATAATTAATTTTCACTATTTTTCCTTTCTGTATCTTATGCAATGGCATAAAATGATGGTATGAAAAAATATAACATGAATAAATAATCACTTCTATAAAGACAAAAATTGTTGATTGCCTGATTTATACATATTTACAAAAGTTTTGCGCCATAGCTTTTAAATAATAAATTTACAAAAAAAAAAAAGTTCACGACATAAAAGTAATGTTTCGACTAGTAGAATACGACACGCAATAAGTTTTCCCCAAGTCCACATAGCCCACTGTGCGGCGGCCGGCTCTTGTAGTGGCGAAGTCATTCCCGAATTTCACAGTTTTATTCGAACAAACGAAATCGATGCGTGTGCAAGCTCCCATTTTCTTCATCGTGCCACTAAAAGAATTTCATTGTCCGGATTTATTCATGCTGACTATTCGATGTGTGGGCATGGGGGCTGAGATTAATGTTACTACTTTCTGGGAAGCGATGAAAACATTTCTTTTAAACAAAAATTCTAGTATCCAAAATTACCTTGACAGCAAAAAAAATATTTGTTTGAATATATAACATCAAATGTAAATTGCTCAAATGAAACTATTTCTTTCATATAAAATCGATACAGTTACAGACGAAGAAATACGTTTCATCTGCAAACTGCATTATTTAAATCATATTTAAATGATGGCTTTGATAGCTATGGGCACGACTTTTGGTATTGGTTACCGCATGAAACCTACTTATATAGATTTCATTCCATGGCTAATGTTATAGACAATAAGTAATTATTAGTATTAAAATCTCCAGAAAAATTAAGAGAGCATAAAGGTGTAGTGAGGTAATCATATAATTTTGTTATTTCTATATGCGTTATTTAGCGAATCCGATAAGTTCATTTAAACAATAAGTATTATTCAATTAACAAAGTGAACATTATCAACACATTTCATTTTTTTTAGTGGGAGGTGAAAATGTATTTACGCACGTAGTGCTAAACTCCTTCTGAAGAAGACTACCAACTCAGTTCTGGAATGGGACGTTGAATGGGGTTCTGGTACTTCGAATTACGGAGAATGGCTCAGGACAGGAACATATCTCGGAAAAATAGTCGTTGGAGAAAATTACCCAATAGTTATATAATGATGATAAACCTTGTTTAAATTTAGCCATTTTTAGATTGGAAGTTGGAATAAAAAGAATTTTATCAAAATAGCAATGAAATTTTATAAAAATTAATCGGAACATGTCCGTCTCTCACGGAGGTTGGCTAGTGAATCCTTTTGTATTGCTTCGCAAGGTCTGAAAACTGCTTCAGAAAAGTGTGTTAATTTCATCGATGTGAAGGGAATATATGATATTAAATATATGAGAATACCCATGTGACCAAATGGAACCATGAAATGTTTAAACTAATTGGAAAAAATAATTATTGCAAAATTATGAAATCACCTTGCGTTCGTTATAAAATAAAGATAGCTGTGTGTACATCATGGGGAAAATACATTTTGAATCTTACAACACAAATTGCTATACTTAATTAACAATCTTAAAATATTAACTGTACAATGAGTATGCAACCTCGCATACACGTCAATTTTTGACAAAACCGAATTCCAGCAATTTTGGATGTCTTTTTGTTGACATATCAATGAACTTGAATTGCTGAAAATTCTTAAGGAAAATGTCCTTAAAACTTTTCATTCTTTTTTGTTATATCATTTTTATTATTTAAAAGTAAAAGTAAAGTAAAGTAAAGTAAAGATAAAAGTAAAACTGATAACGGTATAATTAAATAATATTAATTTATTCAACCACTGTAATACATATGCTCCAAATATATTGCGTACTCCAATTGCAACGCAAGGTATCAATTAATGTATCGATTCATTATGAAATTTTGTATATAACAATAATAATTCATGCCTTAGCATCTCCCAACAGCTTTCGCCAATTGCAGGGGGCATCGGCGGCCATGAGTTATTATTATGCCTGCGCCCGTGGAGCGACTTAAGATGTTCGTCTCTCAGCATTTGCCAAGGTTAAGGGAAACCTCACTCTGAGAGCAGTCAGAAATACCTACAGTATATGTTGGTATAATCAGAGAATGAAATTAAAAATATAAGTTTCTATTTAATAAAGCTGGGCTTCGTGGGAATGGAAATAATACACATTTGCACAAAAATTGACAACGGAATCAATGTAAAGGCTGAAAAATGGGAGGAGGATCTTAATGGTTGCTAAAAGTAATTACGAATTTATTTATCGAGATTCAGCCAGATACATATGCTGATGTATCGTAAAACTACACACTTTAAGGTTCGAATTCTATTTCAATTTTTCTCTATTTATATTATATTATCGTTGTATATGGAATCTTCAGAAATTGTTTCTTTGTTGATACCTAAGCTATAACTCAGTTTTCTTTTGTAAATAGAGCCATTACACCATTTAAAATATTAAACTCGGTATCTAATCCATCCTCTATACACCCTGTACAAAACACCTAACAATTATGAGTAACCAACTTTAAAAGGAATAAATGAAATAAAAGGGATTTAGGATTTAGACCAACCGTTTTTAAAAATATGAGACAATACAAATAATCCTACAGTTATGAAAAGAACGGGAAAAGATATAATTACAGTTGCGAAGTGTTCAACAGCATAAACAACAATGAAAGGATGCTGACGTAATAGACATGGCAAATAAAAGAAATGCATATAATGAGATTTACAAAAAATACCACCGAACAAACCGATTATTTTAAGTGAAGATCATAAAGAGCTGAAAGGCAGTTTGCAAATATAAACAAAATTTGATCATATCTATAAGAATTAAAATTGTACACAATTTCGCCGATGTTTCTGAGTTAAAAAAAGTTGACTTATATAGCTATGTAGAAGAACAAGATGCGATAAAAAAAGCAAAGGAATTTGACAAATGAAGACGCAGCGATAAAAAAAGGGTTTCGCGTAAACTTGCCCCGTTTAATAACTACCCCATTTAATAATGATGGGGTAGAAAAAGTTGAGAATTTGCTTCTATTTTTCAACGCATTTCCAAGAATTTACTTTTTTATTATTGTAAAAACAAGTGTGTAAAATTGCTTTCGTTATCCATTACATTTGTTTTCTCTATAAAATACTTACAAATAATATTAAATACAAATTGAATCGCGTATCGTAGCACAATCTTTGCGTATGTTTTCAATTTCTGTTGTTCTACAAACTTATATATACAGACGAAGTCATGAATGTTTGTAGTTACGTCATTAACAGGTCGGTAAAGTAAAGACAAGCGTAGTTTCACAAAATTGGAAGCATTCATATAGACAAGCGAGATAGAAGTATAGAACATAAGTCGTAGCTACTTAAGCTATACGTCCATATTTTATTAAGTATCAACAAACTAGTTGAAGTGAGATAGAATACGGTCGAGTAATGCGTAAATAAGACCTTTCATAATGTTTACTTCAGTGCATGCAACCACGCCATTTTAACCCATTTTACCGCTCCGTTGACATTTGACATCTGCTTTTTACTGTTTATTGACCCTTCTTTAGGTTTGAATTTTTATTTACATCTATTATTTCTTTTACCAAAAGTTCTTTTTAGAGCTATAGTAAAGTAAATCGTTTAGTTTGTGGTAAGTTTAGAGGTGTTAAAGAAACATACAAAGACTTAAAACATTTAGGTTACAGTTAAAGATGCCCGGTAAAGGACTTAGTTCTTGTTGCCAAGAGTTGGTCAGTCGTTTACTAGTGTATTTCGAGGAGGAAAAGCGAAATGAGAGTCCTCTAATATCCGTTGATGCGGTCCATGAGGTAGATTGTAATTGGTTATTATTAAATTAAAACTTACATACAAATTATAGAGAGTTGCGAATGCTTTGGGGCATTTCTATGTGTATCATCTACAACACAAAGCGCAAGAAGGAAGCTATATCTGCTGTTCCTTCATCGAGTGCTTCAACAGCCCTGTACAAGCCACGATTGATGCCCAAAACATGTGATGTGTCAGAGAGAAATAAAATGGATGTTTGTAAAGTAATTTATGGTTAAGGTTTATGTTATTGATGAATTACTTCGAGCACATGGGCATAAAGTTTCAAGACTTCCTCTGTATCACTGCTATCGAATTTATATGGGCACATGCGAAAGGATATTATAATAAGCATATTGGTCGTAATGGTTATGGCGATAAACAAGTATTGGGAATGTGGCAAGAAAGTTTGGACAGCTGTACACCAGACACCTTGCAAAATTGCATAAATCACACAGGGAAAATAATTAGAGTGGTACGAATGTGAAGCAAACATGACTTTGTTCTGACAGTTAATTGCGGATCAGAAGATGAGAGCGAAGACACAAATTAAATATATTTTTAATTTCACTATTCTTTTCTTTCAATATTGACATATTTTAATTTAATTTACTGCAATATTATGTTTTGTATATACCATTGTATAGAAATTATGTTTGCTAGATAAAATAAAAATATCATCTTTCGTTTAATTAATCATTGGTAACGTATATTAAACTAAATACTTTTATGTTGCTTGCATATTTTCTACATTTTGATTTGCAATTAGGTTTTTGATATGAGAACTACATTATTGCGGTAATACATTATTTCATTGAGAACACATTTAATAATAAGCTTAGCCTGATCACGAAAGCATTGTCAATAGAAAAGTTCACTATTTAGAATCCTATTAGTTGCATTACTCATGATTGTTGTTAAAACGCAACGTTGACTAAAAACTGAACCAATCCTTTCAGTTATAAAAGAAAATCTATTAAAACTGCGTATAACCTCATTAAATTTGACAATTGTCATTTCGTACAGTTCATTGTAAACAATGTTGGTGTGCCTGAATTTGTTTCAGACGCTGCATACGTTATAAGCAAATATGACGTAACTACAAACATTCAAGATTTCCACTGTACGTTATTTTCGTTAGAAAATGAGTCACTATGAGTCAGACACGAGTAACTGCCAGTAATCTTACATTATACAGCGTGGGCCACCACATTCGCGTCGGTTAAATACGTTAAGTGGTAACATATTTCCAATTTTTTTTTATTAAGGGGTACACAGGTCCAGAAGGACCGCATTTTAAAATTATTTTGAAGTATACAGGGTGATTCAAAGAAAAGTTATACCCAAAGTTGTGAAAAATTAAATGGAACACCTGTATATTATGACATATTTTGATAGTACAGACTAAGTAAAGACAAGTTGGTGCTGGGTTTCTTATGCCTAACTCATCTCATTTACGAGATAATTAACTATATTCAAATTTAAAATGTAGACCAAAATTTAAGAGGCATGCCTGTCATGCATATTTAAGCTAGATATTTTAAGCGGTATTTATTTTTTAACTAAAACATTAGACTTGATAATAAAATTAAAGTAATGCAAAGAATATACAGGGTGAACAAAAACTATACTTATTTAGATTCTAATTTTAACGATCTTTAAAATTGTATTAATGCTTCCTATACCTATCTGTTATAGTTTCTCCTTTTTTTTCATTAATTTCTAGCCATTATTTTTTGTTAAGTAGGCTTGGACAAAACTGCTGTTATTATTCAACATAGATAAACGATATTTATCAGCCTAAGTCTTCAACTGGCTTTTCCTACATACTAACTAAAAGTCATAACTAACAATAAGTAAACTTCAGAAATGTACTTTATTAAAACGGATAAATCGGTGTGTTAAACATTACTGATGTTTTAAAAAGTGTTGCCCACTTACAATTAGTTAGTTGTAGCAGGTGACTGATAGATAGCAATTGGTTAGTTTGAATGGGTGGGGTTTGGGTGACGGGCCGTGTCTTCTGGTGTGCCATAGGATTCCGCTGTCGGTCCCTTGTTGTATACCACATACACATCTCAGCTTAGTAAGGCTTAATATTGCAATTACCACTATTATGCTGAGGACACGCAGCTGTACTGATCCTTTCCAGTTGATAATATGGTGGATGCCCTTAAAAACTTAAATTCTGATTTAGAAAGAAGCACTAAAAATAAATGCTTCCAAGATGGAATTAATTCAATGTGAGAGACAAAAATAAGAAACAACAGGATCTCGCATCTGACTTAAGTATGTATGTTGACGGTATAGAAATTAAATTTAGTTCCTCTGTAAAAAAAGATATTGTTGTGCGAATCCTCGGTGTTGTCGATGTTTAATTAGTGTGTTTTGTATGGCACTTGTATTCTGTGGTTCAGTAGTATTTGGTATATGTAGATGTTGTTATGTTACTCACAAATTGCAGGACCTTAAATGGTTAAATATGAGTAATCATAGGCTGCTGCTTTCAGCATGTTTGTTTCATAAAGTTATACATAAGCCTGAGCACTTATCTGCTAAAATAACTTTTAGGACGGTTGAACATAAATTGAATATCCGATTTAAAGGCATTCTTACACCACCGATACGCAGTACTCATTTTTATAAGAAGTTGTGCTCTTTTAAAAAAAATAAAGTTAACAATAGCTGTGTTCGCAGAGGAATCACAAACTAGTCAGAGCCAATCAGATACTGTGAAATCAGTCAGAAAACTGTTTCGGATTTCTTTGAGCCAATCGAATCGCGTCTGACTAGTTTGTGATTCCTCTGCGAACACAGCTAATGTGATGTCGACTGACATTAGGCAGCCATGGCCTTTGAAAAGCCTTTAAGAGTACGTTCTCTCGACGCTCAGGTGGAACAATGATTACCTAATTAATTAAATATCGATTTTTATGTAGCCTTACGAGGGGTTGGCGATGCTCTATACGGTATGATGGGTGTGAGCTTTATGTGAATTCTTACAGCTTTTGTACGCAACTGTGTGCGTGTGTGTGTGTCTGTGTGGGTGTGAGAAGTTGCCTTGATCGATTTATAACCAAAATGCGATCCCTTTTCTTCCAATGTGTTAATATTAACATTCCTGCTTTTTCCGTTTAGCTTTATCGGATGATTTTTAATTCCGATTCACCCACTACTAGTATGCACGGAGGGAAAGCAGACATACTATATTGTTGACATCTGTTTATGTATGAATCATGTTTACTTGCCAAGTACATCTAAACATAAACCCATCACTAGAGCTTATAAAATGTAGGCGAAATGATAAGTAAGGCACCCGTACGTAATTGTATGTAAGAAAGTTATGCATACTGTGAATCGATGTGACGGCATGCTGTGTCGTTAATAATAGGATGCTGGCGTATAACCGTGTGAGACACAACATACGCGATATATTGATACAGTTTGCAGCCCAGTGAAGTAGGTACTACGAAATATTTGCTATTTTTCTTATTTCATTGTTCCGTTTGTATGTTTACTATGATAGTCATTTATATTTTAATGTGTTCTACTACTTGTGTTTATGTCTTTAAGTGTAATGTCAAATTAATAATTCTCTCATCACACTTAACTTATTTTATTTGACACATCATTTTATATAAAAACGAAGATTTGACGTTATTACCTGATGATGGTTGTAAAATACCGAAAAATGTTGCAATAAATATTTGATTAAACAGGATTGGAAATCGAATTTTTCTCTGATTTAATTTGCTATTTTGTTTTTTTTTATTTATTTTGCTTATTATTTTAACAGTCGTACCAAGATATTGACAAAAGCATTCACCGCAGAACGTTCGTGTCATAATACAATTTCAAACAGTGCATTTCATTCACTACGGGAATGATGAAAATTCGCTGAATTTGATACCTTCACGTATCGTGTAACTACAAACAATGGAGCGATTCAGTAGTGAGTAAACATGTATACATATGTGTAAATGAAACGTTTGGGCATAAAGTAAATCTTTCACATTGCTTTCATGGGGCTCATGGTTAGGATTAGTGCTGTGCATTTTAACTGCTTAACTGGTATCATCATAACCGCTTAACCGGTCACGGCGGTTGGTCGGTCACGACGGTTAACCAGGCGCGGCGATTGAGTCAAAAATATAGTGGACATGTTTTATAACTAGCAATTGGCAACATTTATTGCCGATAGCGCTCCAAATCACAATGTTTGTACAAATATTAATTCAATTGAAGCTTGAATAAAATACATCATACATTCTAGACATCTACAGATTTGCCTGAGTAAGTACGGCATTGTGCAAGTTATAAGTACTGCTGTGAACTGATTGTCCAAGCATATAAGTTTAAAGAAATTAAAAATGACAAAATTAATTTAGCTAGCTCAGCAAATATGAAATTAAAAGGGCACAAGAGATTCTTAGATCTCAGAGTAACTTTCATTAAAAGTAATAGTGGGCGTTTGTAAAATTTGACTTACTTTAAAATCCCCAAAAATTGAAATGGCTAATTCAAAAATAAAAGAACTATTTAAGATGATATTTAAAATCATTAACTTTTATTGTAAAAAGAAAAAAAAACATTTAATTAACAACAATAGGGGAAAAAACCGTAAGACAGAAGGTCTTGGATTAAAATAACCCCTTTCGTGAATTTAAAATTAAAAAGGACAATGCAAATCCTTTAGCAAACAAAATGGTAGATTCGTTCTAGAAGGAATTTCATATACCACAAAAAATCCACGTGGTCTCAAAAATTCACAGCAAACTAAAATTTAATTCAAATCAACGTGGAGAACCAAGTAAAAACAAAATGAAATTAAAATACAAGCCCAGAGCTTCTCTTCACCTACCCCGAGGTGATTAAAATAAAATTAATTTGAAAACTACAAAAAAACGGAAAATTTAAACTCTAAACGCGATCACTTCTAAAACGAAAATTATTAACGGGCCTTATACAAAAATTGTGCACAACGATATAACACTTATTAATAACTAGTGAGTTGCTAGATGGACGATTTTAAAATTTCAAAACAACGAACTACATCTTAAAATAAAAATGAATTACCAAATACGGTAACCAAGAAAACTAAAACTAAGCAATACTCGCACTCGTCAATCTGGTAACTGAGAGGCCTCAAGGTAACACTGACATATATATGAAATTTACAACATCTGCGTGCGATGAAGCCGCAACGCATCGCAAAGAAAAAACTAGCATATAAACTAAATACAATACTGGAGTACGCAAAATGTACAAATAAATGAAATTAACTTTACACAATTGAACAATAAAATACTCAAACAAAACTATTAAATTCTTTCTTAAAATTAAATAAAAATTAACATTTGAGAGAATCCTCCCGCAGCGCGGACAAAAATTGAACTCTAATATCACCGAATTTACAATCCCGGAGTGCCGGACCACAGCACATCTCCCAATTATTAAGGGGAAAACGAAAGTTTCGGAGAAAATTGAGTGTTTCTCCTTAAAAATTGTACGCACACGAAAAAACAATATTCTAAAGTTTCCCGCACCAAACGAACAATACCGTATCTCCGCACACCGGGGTGAAAACGTCACTTCCGGGTGCTGACAACTACCTGGGGTCGTGGTGGGAGTGTCCAACATACCATCCGGTTGATCCAGTTTCGAACAGCAATCGGCATAGCAGTCGGTGTGGCAGTCGATGTGGCAGTCGGTGTGGCAGTGGTGGGTCTGCATCATGAAGAACTTCTCCACTCCATGGATGTACCTCTCGCTTGTATCTCCAGAAGGATAGCTCAAAAAACAGAAAAATTCTTTTAAATTGTGCTCCAACATGGCTTCAGGAACGGGATTTTTCTTAAACTTGACAGGGTTTGACTTGACTTCATTAAGACAGTGTTCGGCATCAATAACAATAATGGGCACCTTATTTTGTAAGGATACATTCTGGATCGAAATTTCCTCGATTTCAGCTTCATTCTTCTCATCAGAATTGATTTCACTTTGATTTTCGACATCTGGGGATACTTTCTGGGAATTGATAACTTCTGGGAATTTTTCATGGGAATTGTTGACTACTTCTGGGAATTCTCCTCGGGAATTGTTGACTACTTCTGGGAATTCTCCTTGGGAATTGTTGATTTCTTCTTTCTCTACCTCTAACTCACCAAAAACCTCAACCTCGATATCCTCTTCGGATCCAACATCTCCAATAACCTTTTCGCTACCTTGTATATCATCACCTCTAACTTTTCCGCAACCTTGTATTTCAAACTTAAAACTATCATCACAATATTTCATTTTTTCATCATCCTTTTCATCATCAACATTTTCCTCTTCTCTACCTAAATTATCAACAACTTTCTCTTCCCTTTCTTTACTCAAATCAACAACATTATCATCAACTTTATCTTCCCTTTCTATAATTCAAATCAACAACAACTTCATCTTCCCTTTCTTTATTCAAATCAACAACATTCTCATCAACTTTCTCCTCATTAGAAGTATCTGAACCCCGATTGATTTTATCCCCTTCCGTCTGAATCTCTTTCTTTTCTTTATCCAAAACACTGTAATCTTTTTTCAACCATGCATCAACTCTCTCAATACTTCTGTCATATTTCTGTATCATTTGTTTAGTACCACTCATCAACTCTTTAAGCATTGCCATCATATCATTCGTACCAATAATTTCCTTATTGTTAGTCCTGTTTCCTCCATCTCTCTGAATATCCTTTTCGTCCATCCTTCCCTTTGTTCCTGCCACAATTTCCTTTTCGTCCATCCTTCCCTTTTGTCCTGCCACAACCGACTCCTTCCTGCCATGAGTTCCTTGGCTCCGCCAACTCTGGTCTCCAGGAACGTCCACTTCCTGTTCCCTCGTGGTCCTGTCCATCTTCATTCTTGCAGCGGTGTATATAAAATGTTTTTAAACACACGATCAGTTTTGTCAACGCAACGAGAAATTCTCACAAATTCTAAACACGGGATCCTAATCTAACTAATTACAATTACAATAATATCGTGCCCCACGTTGGGATTGCCATAAATATATGCTCAAAAACTGCATGAATCGCAAATGACAAAAGGACGAAGCAATCCCATAAAAAAAAAAGACAGAAGGTCTTGGTTGAAAATCAAAACCTGCATGAATTTACAATTAAAAAAAGGACAATGCAAATCCTTTAGCAAACAAAATGGTAGATTCGTTCTAGAAGGAATTTCATATACCACAAAAAATCCACGTGGTCTCAAAAATTCACAGCAAACTAAAATTTAATTCAAATCAACGTGGAGAACCAAGTAAAAACAAAATGAAATTAAAATACGAGCCCAGAGCTTCTCTTCACCTACCCCGAGGTGATTAAAATAAAATTAATTTGAAAACTACAAAAAAACGGAAAATTTAAACTCTAAACGCGATCACTTCTAAAACGAAAATTATTAACGGGCCTTATACAAAAATTGTGCACAACGATATAACACTTATTAATAACTAGTGAGTTGCTAGATGGACGATTTTAAAATTTCAAAACAACGAACTACATCTTAAAATAAAAATGAATTACCAAATACAGTAACCAAGAAAACTAAAACTAAACAATACTCGCGCTCGTCAATCTGGTAACTGAGAGGCCTCAAGGTAATACTGACATATATATGAAATTTACAACATCTGCGTGCGATGAAGCCGCAACGCATCGCAAAGAAAAAACTAGCATATAAAACTAAATACAATACTGGAGTACGCAAAATGTACAAATAAATGAAATTAACTTTACACAATTGAACAATAAAATACTCAAACAAAACTATTAAATTCTTTCTTAAAATTAAATAAAAATTAACATTTGAGAGAATCCTCCCGCAGCGCGGACAAAAATTGAACTCTAATATCACCGAATTTACAATCCCGGAGTGCCGGACCACAGCAGTACGTAACATACATAGGTATACGGTTTCGACGAGTATTTACATGACGATGTATATTACCCGTACGTATAATTGCACACAGGTGTTCTAGGTAGTACCGTAGTAACCGTAACATGATTAGATCGTCAGGAACTTCTTTTTTGCTTTATCTTTTTTTATTTACGCATAGATTTACTGCCTTATATTTGACGTGTCGAAATATATGTCTTGTCTATTAATATACAAATCGTTTAAAAAGAGAGAATAGATGGATTTTACTTTTGCGTCGTATATACCAAGAAAAAAAAACATTAGTGAAGCCTGTTTCAAAAATACCTGCGCATTTTTTTACTTAAATAAAGAAACAGCGCAATAATTTGAATAGACTTTTCAGACAATGGAAATAAATACGATAGCATGGAAATATTTATTACGTTTTACGAAAATCATGCCATTAACCCATTGAGAACAAGTCGGTTACATTCACGTGAATTTAACGTTGTTTCAACCAATACAACGTTAAATTCACGTAAATGTATCCACTTGTTCTCATTGGGAAGTGATAATCAACAAGTAGTACCGCAGACAATCATTATATCTTACATGAATGGTTACTTACGAGTAAGTATTTTACCTACTCGCATTGTTGGATAGGATACTCGCCGATTGTTAACAGAATCCATTATTTTGTATTTACTTGCGAAAATGTCGAGTACATTTATAACGTATAGATTTTGTTTCAGTTAATAAGTTGTGCTTCAAACTATTAATCACTAACAAGTAGCTATTTAAATATTGGAAGGGAAATGTGTTTATGAAACACTGTCTTAGAGGTAGTTATGACAGTTCGTCTTGAAAAATGCCAAATGAAAATTCGAAAAATCGGTAAGAAAATCAAAAACCCTGGTAAATAAGAAAATAACACTGAGAAAAGTGGCTTTTTTATACGCAGATACAAATGTACCTATAAGGCCTTACATAAACTGGAACGAGAAGCGCAATT
The DNA here is from genome assembly GCA_004143645.1 of Protaetia brevitarsis. Taxonomy (NCBI): domain Eukaryota; kingdom Metazoa; phylum Arthropoda; class Insecta; order Coleoptera; family Scarabaeidae; genus Protaetia; species Protaetia brevitarsis. The sequence continues at coordinate 76,109 of RXPK01000308.1, forward strand.
TAATGTAATTTTATAAAGTCCGATATTACTGATATGCTGAAAATAAGAAAAAAATACGGTTTGTGTATACATTTAGGCTCTCAAAACATGTTCATAGATGAAGCAAGTTACAGCAAACTTTAAAAATAAAACATTAAGCTGACGTCTTAATTTATATAACAATATTATTTTTGAAGATTGTAGCAAACGTGTATACACAAAAGCATTATAAAAATTAGTAAAATACTTATTTAAAGATAGATATACAGTAAATAAAACTGCTTCTTAATCGACTACGGCGATTATCCGACCATAATTGGTCACGCCGGTTATCCTGTTATGTACATATGGTTAACCGGTTATGAAATCTGCCCAGTTGCACAGCACTAGTTAGGATTCTCTTTTCATACGTTAGACGACTACTAAATTATTGCAACTGTAAAACTGCAAATGTTACTACATTCTTTACGAGTTTTCTTTTATATTCATTATAAAGATGTCTTATTTGGAATTACAACGCAAATAATTTATTATTAAAAAAAAAACAGATAGTGAATAAGTAATGCTGTGGTTATTTAATTAAAAATTAAAATGTAATCTACTGTAAAAGCAATGCCGTTAACGCAGCCACTTGCTCCTGTCTTTAAAGAAATTGATACATTTTACGTCATGAAAGCAACCTTGAGAATTAACTTCATTCATATACTCGTTTCGCACCGCAATATTCTGTCATAGGCGTATAGGCGAATAAAATTACGTTCATCCCAACACTATTTGACAAATACTAAAAATTCTTCGGATATGAAAGGCTTAAAACTGAAAGAGGAAAAGGTAGAAGTTCTAAATCATACATTTAGCATACTTAAAAATATTCATCGGAGTTCGCTTAGGTAAAAACAACGATATTTAATACCAATTGTGACGTAAAAATAATAAGTTTTTCTATATCTAAAAGATATACCAACTAACAAACGAATTTAATTTGTACAGATCAAGATTTAGAATATTCTAATAATTAACGCAAATAAATGTTGTTTAATTAAGAGGATATGATTTTAAATACAAAACATCTACTTAAGGAAGTTACTTCGAAGATAAAAAAACGCATTTTTCATATATTATTTACAACTAGGAGCAGGAATTAGAAATTTGAAAATATTTCATGGTTAAAATAGGGAAAACCCAGAGCATACAGCGATTTAGTATTATCCAAATGATTCATAACGTTTGGATTATTTCTAAGGAAATAAATAAATTGCAGGTAGGTACACGGCAAAATTCTAATGCAAGCAGAAAACAGTGGGTCCTGAAAAACGCTCATTCATGTTCCTTTTTCACAAAAAAAAAACTAAACGAATGGAACCGTTTTTTTTCTTATATACAATTCAAGCGATGGCGAATTGTATAAAAACCCGGGAGATTCTTTGAAAAATAGCCAGAGGAAGAAAAATTACATGTGTATACAGTTTTTTTTTCTGCAAAAGATGATTACTTCCAAATTAAAAAAGAAAAGGGTTTGCAACACAGACCTGATAGACTGCTAATAAACCGTACGCGCATCATTACCGCGCACCATCAACAGTTAGCCGGACATCTTGAAACACAGGCCGCCACAGGCGTCATCATCCCGCGTCATGCTTACGTTTAGTTAGTACCTTTCTAGGGAGTATTTGCGTTGAGATGTTTGTTAGTTGGTCAAATCACAGTAGTATACTGTGACCAAATCAGAAATGTGACCGGTGCGGTGTATTACTTAACCTTGCAGTTTAATTGTTTTGTTTATTTACTTTTTTTGTTTTTTGCTTTCAGGGACTATTTTTAATATGTATATTATTCATATTTCTATTATACGCGTAAGCCTTGTGTAAGTATATATTATAGCATTAATAATAAAGATACAAAGAAAATCAATAAGAAAAGAATAAACTAATATTATTTAATCATCAGTAAATTGGACAGCACAACACTCTGGTTGATTATTTACTCTTGAAGAAAACATACATTACATTGTTACGGCAGATTCAGATTCCACTCTCAAACAACTTTCATTGGATTTTATCCCGCGTATTTTTATATTGCGTTAAAAGAATGCGTCTCTTTTTATTATTTTTATTAAACCCCCTTTCGATAGTGGATACTAAGTTAAGAAATGGTTTTAGAACAGTACCTGTGTTATCTTTGTTGATTGAAGAATGCGCAAAAAGTTGATATGCAGAAATTATCTGTAGCTCTAAATTGTCCACAACTTTAATAAAACAAAAATACAGTTTTAATATCTATAATCTAACACGATAGATGTTGTGCTAAAGTTTTTTAATGTCACGTTAACTTGATTTATTTTAATACAATTCACGCTGTATCGACGTCACCTATGACGTTCTGTGTGCCAATATGGCGCATTTCAATTGATGACAGTTTTGAGTTCAATATCAGCACTCTATTATCTCTATCGTTTGCAAGCTTTGAATTGACAGTAAAAATACAGGTATTACCTTCAACAAATTCAATATTTTTTTGTATGAATAATAACTTGTTCAACAGCAAAATTATCAAATATGTTAAAATTTATTACCATAAACTTTTCCTCCTTACGTGAGTTTAAAATATTTGAGTTTTAAGAATGTTACATTTAAATACTAATTCACATGAGGAAATATACAGTGCATATCTCCTGAAATTCGCGGTGCTAAATAATTTTTAACCTATGAAATCAAACAAAATACATGAAATCAATTACGGTAAATTTCTAGATCGGGCAAAATCTAGAAATATTAATAATTTCATCGAGAATTGTTTATTAGTTTATTTCCGAACTTTATTTTGAAAGTAATTCTTTTGGTTAATTTGTACATGTTAGAATTATACCGGGTGAAAAGTTGCGAGCTGTCGATTGCATTCTGGGTGACTGAAAATGGGAATTACTTCAACTGTGGGCGTAACTACACACGAAGCTGCAGAACAGATTAATGTTCGGCATATTGTTATAGTTCAGCCGAATTAAAATGAGCATGATATTCATTTTCTTGCTTTATTTATGAAGTTTTGTAAAAGTAATATTAAATCCAACATTACATTTGTATTAGTAAAAAGGGAAATAATAAAACAATACTTATTCGATAACTAAAATCTATTCATGCTTCTTTTCTATGTGACAGAGCTCATAAACAACAACAAAGGGGAAAAAAAATGAAAAGCACTTTTAAAAGTCAATAATCAAATAAAATAACATAGATTTTATAAAACCAAACAAGAGTAAATAATGTACCTATTAGTCGGTAAAGAGTATATTATTGAAAAAATATTGATGTTAGGGATATTTATTAATCATTCATTCATAAAATTCCAATCGTCGAGTAAAAGTTCTTGGAATGTGCTAATTTTATGCGATCGATACTTATTCCTATGTAAAACCTTTGAACTGTTACTAAATCCGCAATTTGTTTAGATGTCATACTAGGATTTTATTCCACTAATGCACAAACTTATTTCGATATCACTGACATTTTTCGCTAGGTCGTTTCCATTTTTGTTATTTATTAATGTGTTTCATGTTGTTTCAAAACGTTGAACTGTATTACGAATAATAGTGGCGCTAGGAATTGATCTTTGTGTAACTTCTGCTGAATTGCCACCGTAAAATTGTTTCACAATCCTCGGGCCTATAATATTCCATTTTTTTTTCTTGTGAAATTACTGACCGCAATCAAAACTTACTAACCGTTATTAAATTTGAAGGTCGTGCCCGTACCCTAATATCCACCAATGCCTTGTTAACAAATGAGCGGAAATGAATAGAATGCGGGCTAAACTAAAAGTGAATTTACGCCTGTGTACGCATGCCTAGCGAATTGTTTCTAGCGTGTTTCTAAAAAATAGCGGTGAGTGCTTGCCGTTAGACAGCGATAGCGTGTGAATAGGAGGTGGTAAATTGAAGCGTATATCTGACACACAACCGCCCAGCAGAATAACATGCGTATTTCTCGACTAACTAATAGAAATTTTCATCCTTCTTTTATTAATATTATGGCAATCGACAGGTCGAAAGTGAGCTCTTGGCGTACACAACTACACATATCGATATATCTATAAAAATACAAAACCTACAGCATAATTAGAACAAGAAATAACGCACAAAACTTAAAAAAAATGTACAGTTTTAAGCCAGGTTCGAATTATAAGGTTTATTATTGGTACAACGGGGTCTTTATTTCTATTATTGAAGATGAATCGCTTTGCATATTTCAGCTTTTTACAATACCATATGTTCCATCAAAGAAAAACACACTTGCTATTGTTCCGTGTATTGTATTTAGTTTATCGACGTGAAAAACTGTGTAAAATGTCCATGTGCGATATTAAAATAAAATCCGATTTAATTGTTGTCAATGTCCCTCATACAAAAGCAGATAACAGTCGCACATTTACCATTATTAAACCAGAGTGGATTACAGTAATTCAACTATATATGCGAATTTATGATCGAACAATTGAAATGCGATCCTTTTTTTTAACATATGGCAACAAAATGATGAGAATTGTATAAATTCATCGGTTGATTTGATGGATATACGATATTTATTGATGGATAAAATTATGTTTTACCCATTGTGTTGAAACCATTTCAAATTATTATATTATATCTTGAGCTTGATAAATTGTATTCGCCATCTCTCTCTAACAAATGTGTGAATTTAGAGATGGTACAAAATACTTATTGACTTAGTTTACAGGTATGAATATAGAACAGCTTAGAACAGGTACACGATTCTACGACGCGACGTTCTAATGGCTAAGTGCAACAAAACGTCATTGGAAACTAGTATGAGTACGCGTACGCATTTTACCAGTAAAATACTACGCTAGTTGTTTGGCAATCGTATGATAACAGATATCTATGTAAAGATACTGATACTGATTTAGATAGATGCGCAACTTATAGGGCCTTATTTTGGAAGGATTGATAGTGTCGCTTTTTACAGTATCTTGTCAAAATGTCAAATTTTCGATAGTACGTTTCAGATTCACTAACTTTGCGACAGGGCACATTTCAATGCTGTCGTGTCACCTTTTCAAGCACTTCATGTTTTCGACACATCTGAAGATGTTGCTTTAGAAAAGTGATATCACGTTTGGAACGTCGTGTACAACCGGTATATGTGTCAAGTGACTTGAGTTATTGGAAAATAGGAATATGGTTAATTATTAGCATGAAAAATAATAAAATAGAAATATATATACACTGAGAAAAAAGATTATTTCCCGCAAAGAAATACATATGTTTGAAAATATTTATTTCACATAAATAAACTTTATTTGAATTAGATATAGTAAGTTAAGATTAATGTTACTGCTTTCTAGCGATCAAACTATTTCTTTAAAATAATATCTTTTATTCAAATAAATTAACCTTAACAGCAAAAAATATTTGTCTGGGTATGTGAAATCAAGGCGATTTTCTTAAAAAAAACTATTTCTTTCATATGAAACCGGCACAGTTTCAAAGTAGTAGTAGATTTACATCGAAATTGTATTACTTAAATTATCATGTCATGACATAAACATATAATAGCAAAGTTTTCTGTAAATACGTTAAACATATTCTACGAGTACAGAATTGTCCGTGAAGTTGGCGGTTTTCCTATATCACTGCACTAACTTCCCATACTATACTATACTATACTATGTTATTTATTGGCCATATTACAAGCCCACACAGGTAAAAATTTGAGGGAGTGAAATAGGGAGTCTCCGTTTTGGAAATATTTTGTTCCAAAAAGGAGTTGCCGTAGCTGAAAACAGAAAGTATTTCCTCGGTTTTGTACAAAATCTCAACCAAAACGGAGAGATTGAATTTACTCCTCCTTCTAACACGATTTTCAAGGAAGAAATAATCTCCGTTTTCTCTCCGCATCTGCACCACCGTATTTAAGCCCTAAATGTAAACAAATATCCCTAATATTACATTATATTTTCTTCTTCACGGAGGTGATAATTTGTTTGCTTAACAGATGTTTCTATTTCTAATACCTCAACGCCAAAACGGGAAAGGATACCTCCGATTGGGAACATTTGTTCTCCAAATCGTAACTGTTTCCCTAAACATTTGAAAATTGCAAGTTTGCATAGGGCGTGCGCATTTATTAAAGCGATATTAGTGCAGCGCATGTGCAACAAGTCTGGACGTGGTCACTTTGCAATAGTTCGAGAATGGAGAAGGATATGGCGGAATGCACTGTACCTGAAATTTATAAAAATACACATCAGAGTAAAGTACGAAAACCGTAAAAGATGGGTAAGAGTTATGGGAGCAAACATCACCAAGGCAGATGTAGATAAAGCAGGTTAGAAACTTGTGCATCCTTATTTAATTTTCAATCTACGAGGTACCAATTTTTAATTGGCCCCCACTACATTCTAGGTGTTAGCTCCTGAATAAAAGCACGTTTGTCTTAGCTGAATCCGTGGTGTTTCAACTGTGTCGTGCCTTCAACCCACGGTCGGTACCAAACCCGAAGAAGCGACTATATTATGGATAATTTAAAGCAATTCCAATGACGGCTGCTCTGTGACCGCAGAAGAGGACGTGCATTAGAAATATATCAAAATAATTCAAGTATTTGAGGTTCGACCACATTTTTGATGCATTTTTAATGATAAATAATAGAATACATGCACTGAGCAAAGGTGCTTCTGTCCACATAGAAGAGCCCTCATTGAGTAACTCCATTATGATGTTAAACTTAGCTACTATGGAGCTAGGTAACAGAAAAATAGAATGAAAAACCTTTTCACTAGAGAGATATTCTCTTCTCTTCCGATAATAATTCGCTCGAATCCTGTGACAGGTACCTTCTTAACGGAAATAAATTCATGTGTAAAGGATGAAATACATTCCGAAACGGAGTTAACATGTTTCCGTACCGGAAATAATTTGATCCAATATGGAGCAAAATCTTTTTTCTGGCGGCGAAAATTATATTCACTGATTTATTTAATACCGTCCGTTTGTTTATTGCGGATGTAATTATTTCCAAGTGGAGTTACTTGCATTAGCAACGGAGATAATTTTATCTGATACGATAGTAGTGTTGCATACATATGGGGGAAACAACATCCGTTATTCATTTTAATAACAGCAGTAGGAGTTAAAATTACTCCATTTCGGAAACTTTTACATCTATTCCTTATCACAGAATAGCTTTAACGCAGCAGTCTGTTAAATATCAAGCAATAAAATTTTATAATAATCTGCAGTATGAAATCAAAACATTACCTATCATCAATGTGGATAAGCAAGGCTTTTTATAAAATAGAAGAGTTTCTTACATTGTGAAACATAATAATTAAGTAATATTTATATTATTGTAGAATAATTGTTCATATTTCATTTTTATTTCATTTTTCTATCTTTTGTGTTGACCTTCCTAATGATGTACATATCAGTTGTCAATTTGGAAATAAATGTTATTATTATTATTATTATTATCATTAATAACTGAAATAATCGAAATAATAATACTGCCCTAGTATTTTATTGTTGGATGCATTCCTTTCCATTTAATGGCTAAAGATAGCAAGTAAAGAAAAAAAAAATGTTTTCTATTCATTATGTCAATGGAACTGCAATGCGAACAATGACCATCTGAGATAAGAAAAACAGTGTCTCGAAATTTCCAGGGTGGAAAGTGATATTTCATTCTCCTAAAAATAATATCGGTTGTTACAAATGCGGATTCTGGTGACATATATGATGAAACTGAAACTTTGTACTCTCTTTTTTGTCATCATTCTTTAAAATACACACGCGAGGATAAAAACACACCCCTTTTTCCCGGAAGTTATGCTCGTGACGTCTTTTGATCAGTTTGTTACTACATAACTTAGGTTATTACTCAAATGTACGCCAGCTTCTTCCACATTACATATATTTCCGAGTTTATTAACTAAAACTTTGTTCTTATAAAAGGTCTAAATACTTGATAATTTTACTATTCCTAGCTTTGGCAGAAACAACCAACTAGCAAGCACGTAATTGTGTGGTTTTATTAAAATTGTATGTGAGATTTTATTTTTCATCCAGTTTATATGCTATAGAAGGCATTTCCTTTGATGAGAATGTGTCATTTTACCATAATTTTTTGCTGTTGTAGTTTCTTTTTCGACGTTGACCCTGAAGTAACATGCATGATGCTTAGTTTATGCTTAAATAGTTTTTTTTTATATTTTTTATCACTCTTCTTAGGTTTCTTCACTTGACTGTGGTCTTTAGATTGGCATGATTTACCGCAATACAACATAAAAATTTCAATATTACTGTAACCACAATTAATGCCTCGATTACGTTCATCACCTCTGTCAAATATTCAGAGATGGTGAATACAATCCAAAACATTCCGTTGTAATACCGATAATTTCAGGTTATAAACAAAGTCTTAAAACAAGAAAACAAAATCTTTCACTGTTTACGTGTTAGAGAGGAATTCCTTTCAACGATCAGAAAACCATGCCATTCTATTCTATTCCAATTTCGGTATGCTGTTCTTGGGAGACACAGATTATTCATAAAAAGTATTCCTATCGATGGACTTTTCTTGTCAACTTTTTTCTAGGTGATTGTAACCGAGAACAGGTATAATAATAACAACAGAAATATGAAGGTGAAAAATGCCTTATTTTTACCTTCATATTCCTGTCCTTATTAATATATATATTATAAAATATAATATATTATATATTATATATTATAATATATTTTTTTAGAAATTAGTGACTGTAATCCATGCTTTTATAGTTTTATATTTTCAATAATTAATGCAACACGTGGTAATTCTGTTTATATATATTTCTTTCGTTTATATATAAACTTAATCATATATTAGCTATCATTATATATGCATCACCGAAATCCTGTTATTTTGAAACCTCTTTCTTTTTACTAATATTTTTTACTAAGGAATCTGGTTTTATTTAAATTTTATGAAAATGTTTTACCAGATATACTCATCGTTAATGAATTAATATGTCTAAAGAATGCAAGGTTATCAGTGTCATACAAGTCGAAATGTTAATGATATACGAATATTTTAAGATGACATGCATTTACTCCACAAAAAAAGATTGAAATATATTGGCCAGGTGTGCAAAACCTGTCTGTCCAGACTTCTTTACAAAATTCGAATGTTATTTGAATAGAAAAGAGAATTGCTGATCTCATCGTCATTAATTTTTATTAAATCTTAATTATTGAACTTTTCTCGTGGTGTGTAATCTGTACTGTTTACGTTGCTAAGTAAATATGTGGATAAATTAGGAAACTCAGGTCGTGCAGTCCTGGATTTTCCAATAGGCCATGCAGACTGCGGCCTGGGGCGATAAATCTGAGGAAGTGGCGGATTTGAAGGATGCTAGAGCCGAAACATGTTAAATTAAATATTAAAAATTAATTTAGTAAAAATCACCTCCTTTCTTCAGAAAAGAAAATAACACACTATTAGAATGAAGATCGTTTGCCTTCATTATGTGTTATTGTTTGATCGTTCAATGCAAACGTTAGTTGGTTTCCACAATCGCAGTAACGGGGCCTTCCCCTTGCAAAATAATTCAAACCTCATTTGGACATTTACTCTAATGTGGTAGTAACTTATACGGTTCAAACGATTCAACTGCCCATCGAACAAAATGAGGTTTGAAAATATCGTCTGATTGTCTTCAATCGTCATCAGACGCCTTCCTCAATGCGACTGGTTGGTCTGTTTTATCGAAGTCCACCCTCTCCGAGTCAGTAAAATGCACGCTGAGAAGGTACTCAAGAGTCTCCTCCGCAGTGGATGAGAACCTCCCGTCCGGCAATTGAATGGACCTCAGTGTATTAGAATAGTCCTTCTGCAGAATCCTGTAAATTTTGACCATGTCAAGGTAGGTATTACGCAGTCTATTTTGCTACACATAAAAAACGCAATATTTGCTTTGACTTCCCAAATGCCTCATACATTTTGGTAGTATATCTCAAGCAATGCAATAAACATCAAATAAAAATGAATAGGATGGTTTTAAAAAAATGAGAGGAAGAAAATGAATAATATGATATAGTTTCACAACATACTAAAGATTACAAAAAAAAAAATAGAATAGTTTCTCATTAAAAGATAGCACAAAGAGTGTAGCGTAGTAATAAGCATGAATATCCGATCACTATCTGATGTAGAGGAGGAGTCATCGAATATTCTTAGGTTTCTCATGTCAAATAATGTATAGTAAGTGTCGAAAGTACTTATACGTTTAAAATGTTTTTTTTTTTGTATGTGTGTATATGAGGATGATGTTACACTGCAACCTAAAAGATCTATTGTGTCTCCTATTCTTGCTGTTTTACAACTGGCCTTCTAATCCTATTCCTTTCAGGAAGTGTAGGATATCAGAAGGCCCTAGGTTAGGTAAGTTTCTTGCTTCGATTTTACATGCTCACAGGAGCAACGCCCTTCAGTTGCACAGTGCTACGCAATTTGAGAGGAGATGGATGAGCGTTTCATCCTGTTCCCCAATCTGCTCGTTTTGCTCCTCCCTTTCTACCTTCCTAGTGAGGTATTCTCACTTTGGAAGTGGAAGGCTTCTAACGGAGGTCCTGAACCAGCTCCTGTTTACTAGCGGTGTCGTTCAGCTTAAGCAGGTTAAATATATTTCCTTCCTCAATGGTTGATCCCACAAGTAGCTAGGGAAAAAAAGGTCCACCTCCACAGAGCCCCTCATGCGGAAGTAAGGCTAAATACAATGGAGTGCGCCAGATGCCCCAAGGTTGGACTAGTAGACTGGTCTTCTATCCAGCCACGCATCCCATCGGCCTAGTCCGCCATCTTAGGATTTAGGTTTTTGTTGAGGTTTGGTTTAACAGTTGGGCTTTCGGTAGCCGAAAGCAATAACTGGCATCGTTGTAGAACCCTGTGCAAGCCCCTTAGCCTCGACATGACAGCTCGGACGAGAGGGGAGTGGTTCACGGCAACGGCCTTCATTCACCCTACTCCGGTTTTAAGCAGAGAGGACGAACTTACAGCCGCCACTAACCATCTCGTCTTGAGCGAACCTTGACAAGATGGCCTTTCCCCTATTAATCACCTCGGGGATGCGCTTGGTAGGTACTCCCAACCCCCCAAGATGTTTGTTTTTACTACATGCATGCAAAATTAATGGCTCACCAGGTACAAGATAAGCTATATTAAAATTTGTCATAGACAGTTCTTTGATCTAGAAACAAACTAACTATAACAACAATTACGTATCGTTAATGGGAAGCACACAACTTTTAACTCAATGCAAATTGTACCAAATTACCAGAAACTACGACGCCATCTTTTTTAAATGCTCTTGTGAAAATGGCAGAGCGATGTATGGAGAACAAGCTGCTAATTCAATTTTGTTTCATAATTTTAACATTTAAAATTAGAATGCGTGACGGGTAATGACAAAAGTACTAATCAGATAAAATGCAAAAGTTAATAAGCGGCTATAATTGCTAATTCTTTTCCGATTATTTAGAGGAGCACGTAATGTACTGCTGTGGTTTGGCACCCCGGGGTTCGTAAATTCAGTGATATTTTATTTATTGAGATTAATCTTTATCAATGTGTCGGGCAAATTTTCTCAGAAATTAATATTTTATTTTTAAATAGGATTTTGTTAATTGAATTGATTGTTGAATTTAATTGTTTAATTGTTCAGTTGTTGAAATTAATTTTATTCAATTGTACATATTGCGTTCATCAGTTTTGTTTATGTTGTTCAAATGTAGTTGTTTTCTATGATCATTGTGCGTTAGGTGCAGCGCACGCAGCTGTTTTATTTTATATATATGCGACTGGTTTACCTTCAAAGGCAATTTCTCGATTGACGAGCGAGTAAGTACATGTTTTTTTTTAATTTCGTTGCTGCCATTTTGTCCTTACATTTTGATTTTAGTTTTGAATTCGTGTTTTTAATTTTTCTCGTCCATCTAGGAACTCATTAAACAATAATTGGCATTATATTATTGTGTGCACAATTTAGATGTAAGATCTTTTATTATATTTGTTCTGGAAGGTATTTTTAGTTTAAAGAGTTAATTTTTCCGTTTTCTAGTTTACTGTTTTGTAATTTTAATAGTTAATCACCTCGGTTTAGGTGAAAAGAAGCATTGTGCTTGTAATTAAATTTCAATTTTGTAAATTTTACTTGTTTTGTCCACGTTTAAATTATTTTAGTTCGTTAAATTTTGAAACCACTGGGATTTTTTGTGAAAAAAGGATTTTCTTCTAGAACAAATTTACCTTTTGCTTTGTTAAAGGATTTGCATTGTCCTTTTGTAATTGTAGATTAATGCAGTTTTTGTTTTCGTCCAGGACTTTCAGTCCACGGTTAAATTTTCTTAAATGTTTTATTTTTTTTTATTTTTTTTTTAAATAAAATTTTTAACGTCATTCAAAATTTCTGTTCTTTTATTTTTGAATCAACCATTTCAATTTTTGGAGTCATTAAAGGAAGTCAGTTATCTTTCACCCACAGTTTACTTTTCACGATTAAATTCAAGTTTTATTGTGAGAGTAACCCTGAGTTTAATTGTTCTTTTGCGCCCTTTATTTTTTTCCGCTGAGTTAGTTAATTTAATTTTTCATTTTTATAAATTCATTTTGCATTTTCTTTGTACCTTCAGTACACAGCAGTACGTATATATCACCATTCTACTAAAAACTAATGTTTCGACTGGACGTTTTTACCCGACAAATTGTTTCTAAGAAAGAAATGTGAATTGATCATGACTTTCTCGTGATGACAATATGTGTACGTTTCCAAATTGTTGGAGCCTACAACGACAATGGCCCCTTCCATTAATATTGTGGTCTGCTACGCATTATCAGTTAGTCATTGAGTGTGAGTAATAGAAACAAGCATAGGTACTCAACGTAGGTGTATTCAAGCAAAATCACTTATATCGATTCTATTACAGAACATTATCATAAATTTAAAGAATGCGTAATGTATACCATTAAGTAAAATGATTAACAAACAACTTAATTCTAGACATGTAAGGTTACATGAATTTACAATAAAATAATTCTAATTATTTTTATTAAAATTACCCCCCACAAGGGATTTCATAATAGCTTTTTGGAATAAAGACACCCTATGAGCAGCGGTAAATGAGCCCCACAGTAGTATTTTATATTGCAGCCTCAAGTATACTTCAGAATAATATAAAGTTATAGGGCATTTCATAGTAACTTGTGAGCGTAAGCAGCAGAAGACATAGCATTTACTGGAGAATGTTCTCGTTAAGTTGATACAATGTTCATTCCACGTAGAGTATCCTGAAAGGTAACGCCCAGAAACTTGGTAGAGTAGTTCTTACCAAAGTATGGCCATTTACTGAAATATCACCGATATTAGCATGCCCACGTTTTGCATGAAAAACCATCTATTTAGTTTTCTCCATGCTTAGCAAGAGTTTATTATTACAAAACCACTCCGTCAGCGTTCTCAAGAGGGCGCTTGCTACTATATCAGCTTCGTCGCTAGATATCAACAAGGAAGTGTCATCGACATAATATATGGTTACATATATTTCGGATAAGGACAGATCCCTGAGGTGCGCTCATCGTCACTACATAAGACTTGTAGGTTTCAACAACTCCAGTGTTACTCTTGTGTTTTATATTCACGAATTGAATTCTGTGGTATAAGTATGAGCGAGCCAAGATGTGGCCGTGCTTCAAATTTCATAGGTTTGTAGTTTATCTACAAGTGAATTATATTGGACACAATCGAAAGCCTTTTGAAGGTCGCCGAAAATACTAAACACATTTTTTCTGTTCTCAATTCCATTTAGAACAGTTAAAACTGAAAAGCAGTTAACTGCTGTGTTAGTTTAAGGCACCAGTCAATCTCTCTAGCAAGGAATATTCCATGAGATACACAATTTCAGTATTTCAGTACTGGTGTATAATTCGATTTACATATGCTGTCACCTTTGTTATATACAGGAACAGTCAATACAGATTTTACCGCTTCCGGGAAAAAAAAAAAACGCCAGTAGAAAAGGAGGTGTACTAAATGCCTCCTGCAATCCTCTATTACCGCAGCTGTTAAAACATCTGGTCCCGCTTTAAGTTTATTAATAACTTTGTACAGTTCAGCACCGCAGAAAGGGAAAATAAACATTGATTACGGTTTCACTTTTAAGTTGGAAGCAAGAATACTAGCAACTAGCAGCCAAGTTAGACTGGATGTCAGATGCAGATAATACAAAGAAAAATTTTAAATGAATTGGCCACAAGAACTGGATCGGTTGCTTCGTTGTTTTCCATGCTCATGCTGACATTAGAAAATGAAGTACTGATTTCCGTAGTTCTTCTTAAAATTGACAAGTTGTAGAACTTTTATTTTCTGAATTGGAAATACGGAGACGACTCGACTTACAGTAAAAAAAACACCGTTGAAATAATAATAAAGTCACTTTGGGGCGGTGGGTGCCCGGATATTCGGCAATTCAAGCAAACGAAAAAGCCGATGAGTTAGCAAGAAAGGGATTATCAGCTTCATGTATAGACCCAGAACCTACTCTAGGAGTGTTCAAAAACACAGCACGTGAGTAGGTAAGTATAGTTGGGTAAATGAAAAACACAAAGAAAACTGGGATAAAACAGCCGGGCAAATGCATGGAGACCCTTATTTAGGGAACATCAAAGACGATCGACTGAAAAACCACTGTAGCTAGTAGAAATCATCTTCGCATCGTAATAGGTCTCCTTAGAGGGAGAGACTGCGCACTGAGAAGACATTCACAGGAAATTGGGATCAACACTGAAGACATCAGCTGTAGACTGTGTAACGGAATGACCGAGAACGCTTACCATATTCTGTGCGAATCTTCTTCACACTTGTGGGCATAGCCGTGTCGGTAACCGATCCTAAACAACTTTATGATGGTTGGAGAAACCATATCGAAATCCGTTTGTAATCATCTTTCTACTTTTGCAGTAGCAAAGTGTGTGTTCTGCTTACCACATTCTGTATGAATGCGAGGCTCTGGACGCAAGAAAACAAGCAAGCCAAAAATGACCCAGAGGATTACTTCGATTAACCAGCCAGAGATCTATACAGATTACTGCAGGGTACTAGGATACTGGAATGGCTAATATAATTTAAAGGGTAAAAGAAATGAGAAACCAAATACAAAAAGCCAAGAGGTTGCAGTGTTTCAGGAGATTCAGGTCAGACGGCTTGCACAACACAAAAAAAAATATTAAGGATAAATAAAATACTTGAAGGAATAAGCAGAAATATTAATATAGAACAGACGTAAAAATCAGCATGTTGAATGTGATTTAATTTTTATTACATAATTGCATACCAAGTCACTAGTTATATTAATTTCTTCCTTAATTTAGCTAAAACTGATTAAAACTTTAATTGAATTATTTTCAACTTATAGCAAAAAGGTTTGCTTAGTCAGGTAAAATTTAATTCCTTTTTATTATAACATTGTATATTATATATCATTTTATTACTTCAATAGAATATTGTGAGACTAGGATCGAGGTCCATTGTTTTATTTTCCTTCCATAAATATGTCTGTCCGGGTAAATAAAAAACCTAATTAAGAAATTATGTACATTATGATATATCTTTAAATAGATGGTTACTCAACAGAGTTATAACGTTACTTTTTTGAGCATTTAACGACGGCTGGGAATACATCCCATATTTACTTTATACCTATGTTATTTTGACCGATGCCAATCTCCTAATGGCTCATTATATCTTGTGGAAAACAAGGTTAGCTCGGAACATTCACAGATTCATTGTAACATCTCTTCAATAAATTCCCATTAGAAGGCAGCAGAAGAAAAAATTATGAGGATTAGTAAATTGTGGTGTATACTCGGAACCTATGAATGATATAATTTATGATCAATCTCTAAACTTGAACTCGGGCGAGTTATCTAATGCTCTTTCCTCTGTCCTGTAAGCCTATCCCTCGGTCTCGGTACGCAATAATGCAAATAATAACTTATTGACAATAATATAATTAATGCAAATAACTAATGATTCAAACTGGTAAGTAAAAAAAATAATTGAAATCTTGTAATGTTTGAAAAAGACTAACATAATATGACAATATTCGGATTTTCAGTCATGTTTATCTAATTATCTATTTATTTAATTGCAACACAACTAGAAATTGATGCCACCATGGTCGTACATGCTGACATCTTACGCTGAATAGCTAAACGATTGAAGTAACAGAGATGTAGATAGAATTTATAGATACCAATACAGTACTCTATATACAATACTCTATTACAGTACTCTAATTATAACACCACCTATTACAACTAGTAACCACTTTTTGTCGCATAATTTATGTCTATGTACAAAGTTATATTGGAAATTCTAAAGCAATATCGAATTTGAAGCAGATATCTGTTTTTACGACCATCCTACCGTATATTTAAGGGTGCGCTTTAGATGGTGGGGAGTCGTAAGATCAAAATGGCTACGACGTCGCTGCATTGTGCGGGCCTCTATGTTTCAATGGCTTATCTAGTAATGGTTCGAAATTTTAAAACCAGATATAGTCAGTTGGGTTGTCTATTTACATGGATTAGATCTTGGATTTCATGTTACCGTCTTGTCTTCGACAGAAAGATATCAGGTTTCATTTTATACATTCAACGATGATCCTTAAATTCCACTAAACGATGAATGATACAGTAATATCTAGCCCATAAATGCCAAAAACTTATCTAACTAACTTATCTAACTTATCATTTACATACAATTTAAAACAGGTATAGAAAAAATGCACCTGAATAGTGATAAATATTCATGCAAAACTTTAACAAAGAGTATATTATTATGTTCAAGTTGGTCTTCTTTATTATTAATTTCAACCTTCCAAGAATTAAGTGTCACAATGGAAAGTATTTTAGATTTATTAAACGTAATTTTTTTTAATGTAGATTCGAGCATTTTTGTGCTATTTTCCACAATACTGTAATATGTATATAACTAGCCAACGCAGCCAATATAACAAGTAATGTAAGGTACAACGTGGACAGCGTATAAGAGGTCATTTGCTGGAATAATTGTAGAAGAATAAACATATCAACTTGTGTATTTTTCAAAACCCTACCTATTTTACATGTTCATTAGTAATAGCACTTTACTATAGTCAACAACAAATTTATATTCTCGGGGACAATGTCGAACACCTAATTTCGACCTGCCATATACATATGTTTATGTTAAAAGTTTCAACCTCTTCTGACTCGCGCCTTTTCTAAGAATCCTCAGCACTCCAAGTTAAATAAATGCTGTTTATATCCATAGACTATATACTATATACCCTCGTTTATATAATGTTATATAGGTATATATGATTCTATCACTTATAATCCATCTAGTTAGATAACCCGTTACACACATCTGTACATCAGGAAGTAATTTTATAAAAAAAAATTAATTGAAAGGACTCGTTACTTGACACATTTTTTATGCATTGCTACTTTTATATCCCTGTTTTCTGGTAAAATGTAATATTATGGATTTAACTTGATTTTGAGTAGTGATTACTCCAAATAAAAGCGCCATCTTACTGGAAATGCTAAAGGATGCTTTTGTTATTCTTTCCACATGTTCTTTGCAGATTGCTTGTTTATCTACAAAAACTTATTTCCAAATTTTCAAGAAAAATGCACGTCTTTCTACGAATTCTGAAAAATGGTTATCATTATATTGGCAATATAATTTGCTTCTGGTACATCGTTCATTTTTTTTTTAAATTTCACCCATACTTTATAAATTTCTTTTCAGACAAACGGGCTAAGGATCATTATAGCAACATTTGGATTATTTTGATTTTTGAAAACAGATCTTTTTTCAACCATAACTTCTAAAAATTTCGCTTTTCTATTTTGTACCGACTTCGTGCTCTCTACTTTATCTTAGCGCCCCCTTAAGAATAGAAATTTTACGTAGAATTTCAGTTTTAACAATAGATGACGCACAATGCTTTTGATAAGCTTTCTTAAATTTTAGTTTTACAACATGACCATGTAGAAAATTTATAGTTTTGACTATTGTTTTATAGCTTCTACTGACAAAATACAGAGGATGAGCAGATACTAAGAAATTCTTAAGCATGCATAGTCATACAATAGCATATACTTATGTATAGATTTCGGTTTTCTATTTATTAAATGAAATATAAATATAAAAATAGGTTTGGATAAATATAATCTGCTTCTAAATGTTAAAGGCGGTAACATGCTGTTGACAGAAACATGTTTAACTTTAAAAGGAAACTCTTTTAGTTTATACTGAAATAGCATTCGGTATAAGACATTAAATTTGAAGAGTGCAGAACGTTACTATTTAGTAATAATATTTTAACAAAAAAGTATGGTCCATAATAGATTTAAATTAAATAAGCTAAATTACGAGGAATCATGGGGGATTATTTATGGTTTATTGTGTAAGTTTCTTGATCATTTCATTATTTAACTAGTTTGAGAGACAGCATCTGCATTTCTCGATTAATCGTCTTGTTTTCTATAGTTCCTATAACGTATTATGGAAAGGATATTACCCTGAAGCTGATCAAATAAATTTACATCTTGAAGGTAACTCAAAATCTTGTTTAGTCTTCAGTGTTTTCACACTCAGGAAAATACATGCATTGTTTTTGTTATTTTATTTTGGTTGAAGCAAACATATACATTCAGTAATTTTAACAAAATTCGTGCGTAAAAATCAAATTAAAATTTATGTTAAAATTTTAATGTTGCTGCGACAAAAAATTATAAAAGAAATAAAAGAATTTGAGCAAATCATATTTTGTGTTGCAGGTAATGTGCGTTAATACATCATGTTTTCCTGTTTCGTCTAACATTAAAATTATGTGAAAGTGTAGGTATTGCGTTTTGCTTTTAGCGATCTTTGAAGTGGAAACTATTGTTTTTTAACAAAATTGTCGGTGATCCACACTCACTTTTACTAACGTATTTTCAAATTGCATACTACGATGTTTATTAATCCTACACTAAACATTTTCAACAGATCATTCATAATATGCAAAACATAACTGAGAAATTTGCGAGCGTCATCTACTTCTTTCCAGGTTAACCATCGACGGTTCAAATGAACCAGATACAAAATGTACCACTGTACCACAGTATAAACCAAATCACTACGATCATAACATGAGTCATCGCACTACCAGTGTGAAATTGACTATTTCAAAATCTACTCGGTTAGAAGATGTCCACTCGTGACCAGCTGATTCGCATGTTGATATTTATTTTAACCTTTGTGTTACCTGTGTAAAGCTTTCGTGAAGTATTTCGTTTTTGTGAACTTATTATCAGAATTATTATTATTTCAGTTTATATTACTATATTTCCTTTTGCATTAGGTATTGTGATTTGTGTCTTTTGGTTCTTCTTTTCTTATGTATACCAATAGAAATACGGCCTTTTTTAAAGAGAAGAACATGCTCAATAGATATTTCAAAGATGTTTTTGCTAGAATATCGTTTCGCAGTTTATTTGACATTCAAATTAGTTTTAGAACCGAGTTCAGGAAAAATATGAATATATTCAAAATTACCGGTTATAATCACATGCCAACTTCATAGTCATGGTTTAAAGATGGCGCAAGGTCAAATTTTTGTGTCTCCAGAAAACCTATGTAAAAAAAAATCTCATGTCCGTACTAATTTGACTTATACTGTGACTGACCGAAAAATTGCGCACAAGGAAACACATGACGACAACTTTAGGATTTGTCCAACTGATTTGCAGGAAGACGAGGCAATACCTGGGACCTCTGGCATTAGAGCTATCCTGTGAACAACAAGGTGTCGATCATAATACGAGGCTCCTCCCCGCATCTATAGTTAAATTTGGCTTCCGCAATTGTCCCCAATATGGGGGATGAGAAGCAACTCTGGTTCGTACTTTTCGGTAGTCGGAACTGTGGTAATTAACAAAGATTTTCATTTGATGCAACAAAGAAAATATCGTTGAATTTAATAACAGATTAAGTTTTATAGTTGTATTTATTTAGAAATGCATCAAAAAATGTTGCTTTAAATAAAAAAACATACTAGTATGAATAAAATAATTGTTTAGTTTTATATTTAATTTTTGCTTGATTTAAGTATTACTAATATCAAACAATTATTGTTTTGCATCAAATACAATATTTTATGATGCCAACACATTCTTAGCTGTATTTAATTTTTTGGTTAAATCAACGCATATATTTCTAATCTTTCATGTTCGGTTTGGAATGTGGCACATACTCATCATTTGTTTATTTCTGCATCACACACACACACACACACACACAGAGAGAGAGAGAGAGAGAGCAATAGAAAAATAAATTTATTAACGGACAAATCGAAATTTGTTATTGTAAAAAGTAGTGTTTTGGTATATTATTTCAGTTTTATAAATTTTTAGTTAAATATAAAAAAAAATATTCCACAAAGTTATTAAATAAATACTGGTTATTTATTATTTTATAACGTGATTAAACCATAAAATCAAAAAAAAAAAGAATACGAAATGTCAACATAAATAGAATTGTATATATAACATCGTATCAATTAAACTTATATAACTTTAAATGTTATTTATTTAAATATAAGAACACGGTTTGGAACTGATCCAACATAAATGTCATAAACATCGCTATTGGCAAGAACTGAACATGAAACGCATTGTGTTATTAATGCTCTGTTATATTACGGACCTATACTAAACATGGAAAGAAATGATATTCCTACCCTAACGTAAACGAGAACACAATAAAGTATAAATGTTATTCAAACAAAAAGGAAATTTTACTGGAACAGAAGCAAATAAGTGTACGCTATCGTTTGGCTTGTTACACTTGTTTACAACAAGGTACAGTAACTTATCAAACAGAAAACAGGAACCGTTACAAATGTGAAAACAACTGGGGTAAATACAAAATTGTCATTAGAGAAGTAATAAAGTATGCTTAATATCATTTAATATCCACTTTGAAGCACTAAAAATTATAGAAAACTTAATATAGCTTTTGACATTTCATACTGTTTTATTGATATCCGCTTTGCTGCTGTACCATCTTCGGTATTTTTTATACAACTGACCTTAATTATTCTAGAGGTAGGCACTTGCTTAGGACTCTGTAATTCGTTAAGCTTCTGCAATGAATGTATATAAAACTAAATAAATTGTGAAAAAGAGCGAAAAATATCAACTGAGGTGATACCACTACTTGGCATTAACTCGAGCAAAATCAGGATTGTTTACGTTAGTACATTGAATTTTTTAATTTTTTTTTTTTGAATGTATAAAATTTGTATTTGCAATTTATATAAAACATCAAGGCATTCTATTTCACAGGTCATTAATTTGGTTTCCGCATTTGGACCTGCTGAATAATATATGGAAAATCTTGGGAATTATCTTCAAAGTTAGGCCACTGGCTTCATGTGATGGTAATATGTCCAACCATTACCTATGGAGCGCTAGCATGGTGGCAAAAAGCATAACAAGAACGACAAAAACTTGCGTCCATTCAAAAGATCGCAAATATGGCAACCACGAGGGCAGCGTCCATTGTCCTATTATTGGCACTAAAAATTCTTCTGGACCTTCTAGACCACCCTTCCACATTGTTCTTTTGTTCTTGAAAAGGAAGCCGTATTTACATTGTGCTTTTGACAAATAGGAAATAGGAAATGGTCACTTCCGACAGAATACCATTGGAGATGTGTAATGGATTTTAATTTAATTTAATTTATTATTCTAGAGGTAGCACTTGTTTAGGACTCTGTAATTCGTTAAGTTTCCGGAAAGAATGTATATAAAGATACGTTTGTACCTGTTCTAGTATAAGTATCTGATGAAAGTAATCACAAACCGAATGAAAAGCAGTATTTAAAGGGTGGAGATGAAATATGTATCTTAGAGACGTGTTAGGCATATAAAATGAACTAGATACAAATTTTGCATCTAGTTCATACAGGCAAGTTAAAAAGAGTCTTGAAATCTTATAAATTGTGAATAAGTTTACAAGTTTTTTATATTGTTATCATATTTTTATTTATACACTTTCAATTAGTAGCTACATCGACACAAATTCAAATAAAAAATACTGACAATATGCTAGAGTTTACTAATGCATTTGCTTGCTTAATATACTTTCCATTGGAAATTATTTATACATTATTAAAGAAGTTTGGGGATTCTTCAATATGTCAACTAAAAGAACTCAAATGCTTATGTCAATAATTTCGGCAGTAATTTTGCTGTGTAAAACACGCTGAATGGGAAGAAGATGATTTTCGAACTAAGACTTCCTATTTTTTCAACGATTAAAGAAGGAAGAATATGCCAACACCAAAACCACATGCTCTGAATAGTTCTAAGAACCATTTTTAATTTTTTGGTTTAGTTTTGAATAGTATGCTGCTCACTACACATACCTTATCGGAGAAGCTTCAGAAGAAAAGATGTCGATCTTTCTCAAAAAATGAGAAACTTTTCAAGAATGTTAGATCTGCTATCTGAGCAAAGGGTAACAAGATAGCCCCCTATATTCAAATAATTTGATGCAGATATTAACACTGGAGAAGGAGTCCCTAGAGTTTGTCGCTTTGCATCTCACAAGGAATCCATTTCAGTCTTATAATATATCTTTTACAGTTTTGTACAAACTCTAATTTTCCTTCCAGGAGAAGATAAAGAAGATGTACAAAGCTGTACAAAATCCTGTGAAAACAGAAGCCGTAAGAAAAAGCTGAAAACATACTTAAAATTGCGATCAGTTTACTTGAAAAACGCGACAAAACTGTTTCTTTAAGATTTACTAAGATTTTTCTGTTTCTGTTATAAGTGTGGAAAAAAGGTTCTCAAGCTAAACTTAAACTTTTTAGTTTAAGAGAACCCTATTTGAGAAGTTTAATTTCGGAAACTACGCTGAATGGACTAACGCTTCTTTCTATATTCAGCTACATTAAAATTAATGATGAGAACGTTCGTAACATATGAACAAGTATACAAGGGATGTCCGGATTTTTTTTTTAGCTTGAGTTAAGGTAAAATCCATTTTATGATACTAAAACACAGAAGAAGAGTAACTGTCATTCAACTTTTCTTGTGAAGTAATTTTGTAGATCTTCGGTAGTTATACAACATAACAACGGAAGATCTACAAAATTACTTGATCTATTGTTGTAAACTTCTCCTAGATCCCTCACCACAAACTGCACTAAACTGGACGTACGTTTCGATAGCAAAGCTATCATCATCAGCAGAACACTGAACTGAATCTGAACTGATCTATTGTGTTAATTTTAGTCGAAATAAATGTAATATTAACGAAAAACAAAATTCATTCAATTTAAGTTTATGAAAAAGTTTAATATCATTTTTGTGTTCCGTCTAACATTGAAATTATGTTAAAGTGTATTGTGTATTGCGTATTGCTTTTAGCGGTCTTTGAGGTAGGAAACAATTTCTTTCTAACAAAATTGTCGACAATCCATACATAACTCACTTTTACTAACGCGTGCTTCGCCACAATCTTTTCAGATCTATTGTGATCCCCTTTTTTCCTAGAGGACGCTCGCTAATTTTACCCTCTTAATTAGGCCTATCATCTTTGGGAGCGGCTTCTTTGTGTAACTACTAGCTGTGCAGTTGCCCACGCCCATTAGTAGAAACGTTGTCAGGGCCAAGCCTTCCTATTGGCACAGCACATGAACTGGTGTTTCTTCCTCCTCTTGGCAGAATCTGCAGGTTGCGTCATCTGCTAGGCCTATGTTGTACATACGCCTATTTAGTCTACAGTGACCAGTCAACAGACCTACTATCATTTTGACAGTCTTCCTGTCTTTATTCAGTAGATCACTAGTAAATTCACGGGTCTGTGTGGACTGACCGTCAGAGAAAATAGCGACGCTTTTATCTGGCTCTGTACATCTTTCTATTTCTCGGCCACAATGGTGTATTGCAGCAACTTCAGCTTGAAACACCATTGTGTCTTTGCTGAAGCTTGCCGAAAGAGCCTTTTTAGGCTTCTTAGCGTTTATTCTAGCTCCAATGCCGTAGTCGGTTTTAGAGCCGTCTGTATATCAGTTTGAGTCAGTTCTTACTAGAGTACCTGTCCCAATCCTTCTTATCCTTCTTATCTAGTTTTATAATCTCATATTTTCTATCTAGATTAAATTTTGGAACCATTGCATTACATGGCGTTCCTAAAGCATCTCCCCCCCCCCCCATCTGCCGCACCTTCGCGCACAATACGATAGCTCTGTAGATTATCATGGGTCTAATTGCCTTTGTGTATAACTAGAGAATCATCTTGGAGCTAAGTCCCCAATTCCTTCCACACAGTTTCCTACACCTACCTAGGGCGATAGTGGCTTTACTGGTTATTTTTTGCATATACGGGTTCCATATGCGATGGTTTTGGGTTGTTTATATGATTTGGATGAAGACGAGGCGATTTTATATTTATCTATGTTTCCTGGTATAAAGGCTATCATGCGTGCATTAAGGTGGCGGTCCTGACAGGAAGCTCCGTCACATCTACGGTTGGGCTTGGCTTCCGCAATTGCCCGCAATGCCAAATATTTTCAATTGGTACAACAAAAAAGAGTTTTCAGTTTGATGGCATTTTAGGTAGAGATGGTAAATATCAATATTTTACGATAACAGGTATGACCTGTTCTTGTTTCAGGTCATACCTATTATTAATATCTGTTACCAATACCTGTTACTGACCTTCGAGTCTCGATATGGTATGTGTTAATACGCACCGAATATAGCGCCTTATGGTAACCAGTGCGCATCTATCTAAATCAGTATCAGTATCTTTTCATTGGTATCTGTTACTAGGCAACTGCCAAACAACTAGCGCAGTATTTTTGGCCATTATAAAACTTGCCTTTGGCTCCATATCTGGCTTGTTTTCTAATCTTAGCCACATGCAGCAAAACGACGATGCATTGTCGCCTGAAACTCAAAGAACTATAGTAGAACAATTTTATATAGCTTATGGAAACGGAAGAAGTATGAGATAACATGTATATCCTGTACCCATTATAAGCTGTTCTATATTCATACCTGCTACCAAATAACTGTTTTATTAGTATTTTGTACCAACTCTAATTTTAGGTTAGATTGGTAATTTATTTAGAAATACATAAAAAAAATATTGGTTCATATAAAGACATATTTAGAATGAATAAAATATTTTTTTAGTTTTACAATATTTTTTTGTTTGATTTAAGTAAAATATCGTTAATATATATTTATAATGCCAACACATCTTTTAATTTAACTGTTGAATCAACATATGTATTGAATGAACAGCTAATTGTATTTGTATTAACACGAATCAGTGTTTATATCGTATGTTTATTTCAACCAACAAAAATAACTCAACGTTAATGTTTATGTTCGCTCAAACAAAAAAGCCTTTTCGCCGTATGTATAGAAAAACTCTTATTGAATTTACAATTTTTCGGTTGAATCAATGCATGTATTTTTTTTGGGTACATATTCTTATGCTTCGCAATCCATTTTATCTTAAATAATGATGATCGGTGAGTGTTAGATCTTGCACATGGAAAGGTGAGAAGTTTGTTTTTATTATTCTATTAGAAAATCTCTATGCATTTTGAGTGCGTAAATTCTTTTTTTTTTACTTTTAGTGTCGAAATACGATTTCTTACCACTGTATACCTCACTAATAAGTGCAGCTGCTAGTGCCCACTATTACGCAATATCAGTAGTTTTAAGATATCTATTAGCGATTAATGCAAAAGAAATCGTTAAAAGACATGTTAATTTCTATCATATTTCTGTCAACCTCTCGGAAATGGGGAGCTTTGGTGGACACAGCTTTCATCCCTGGATTTCACATTAAATATCTTTTAGTTGTAATTGGATGGTATACTGAACACAGTATACCATCCACGATTGAAAATTGTCTGTTTCCTTTATTAGTATGTAATAGTAATAACTTTGTCGCCTTCAGTAAATCCTTTACGTTTTGAATATTTCATTCACATATGCCAAAGTTCCGTTTCATTCCTTGGGTGTGGAAATATCTTTCTTCAGGTCATTTACATATTCTTATAGGTACGCATGTTCAAATTAACACTAGCGTGATGTTTCGGCGTTCATGTGGTACTGTAGTTTTACTTGTTAGAATTTTTTAACAACGTATTGAGCATAGGTCATAGTAACATATGATCAAGTAAACACAGATAAAATAGAATTAATAATACATATATTATAATGTGCAGTATCTATGTTTGGTTTTCTATCTTTCTAGTAAAGCAACAATAAAATATAATTAACCCATAAGGTATGGAATACTGGAATACTATTTGTACCAAGTAGTTGCTTTTCCGTATTTTAAGAAAAACCATCATTTAGTGATATTACACAGCTATGAAGGGCCTTTAGTATCTACCTAGTCTTGAAAAAAAAAAATGGGGCACAAAAAAGAAATCAGCATATACGTCAGTAACACTAACACACCAACAGTAACTTGCCACTTCAGAGATATTTCAAGACAAGCTTTTATAGTTAAAAAAGCGCCATCTGGTGCATTTCTTAAACGCTAACGGATAATAAAAATTGTGGTGTTTAATGCAAGGCTAAATGCTCTTTCAAGCAGGATAATTTTAAATATGCCACATTAGTACATTTTTTTCAGTGCAAGGACAAATCTTATCCTTTCCACGTTTCTTTTGCTATACAAACAAGTAATACATCTAGCCTAGTCGACGAAACAAAGAATCTATTAAATTCTTGAGAGAAACTAAATACTTTTGAAGACTGGTACTATTAGGTAATTGTTGTAATCGTAATTGGATCTTTATTTATTGAAAAAATGATCATTGATTTGGCTGTATTTGTTAGGGCTAGGAAGCACCCATTAATCATGAGATCTTGGTTCTAACCCAGCGTGTTCACGCCTACAGATGGACCAGCAGCAAGGAGAATTAAGCAAGCCGGAATATCGGTGCAATATGGCCTTTTCCTTTTTAAAATGTTGTATATAAGGGTTATGACGGTTTCTGTAAAATGTTCTATACACGCCGGAGCCTAAAAGGTTGCCGTTGCTTCAGGCGAAATGCAAGTAACTCTGCTTTTTCCGTTGACAACTTGAGATTTTCCGCCCATACATTCAGTTCGGGCTGTGTAAAATGTTGCAGTTGCGTTTTCGGTTTATTTCCACTGCTAGTGTCTACTTCTTGTGATGATCCAGAAGATTCAACAATTGAATCGGGGCACCTAGGGTAAGGAAACTCACTTGAATATAGAACTGGAAGCGAAATTGATGCTGGCTGCCGCATAAACCCATTTGGTATTTTTTGCAAAACTAATAATTTGCTCAGGCAAAAGTAGCAATCAATCGTATGGCAGAGCGGCTCTCTCTATGTCATCGGTCCATCCGTACACCAAATTTCATGTATAGTCTGATTTGAAATAAAAATACGTTAGTGACACGATTGACGTTTTGAATAATGGCAAACGCTTCAAGATTGGTATATTTAACTTTACTTACTTTGTTGAACCAGAACCCCACGCGAGTAGAGTTACGTGACACGATATACATACTTTATTTGATGTCCAACGCTCACGAAAAGTTATAGGGGCTATTCCAAAATATTGCAAATAGTTCTGTTTTAATGAATCCCCATGAAGCTACGTCTATTTGCCCCAGGGCGAAATTACCACGTACGTAACAGAAATTATTCAGACCGTTTACGCACTGAAATTCAATTCGCACTCTTTTAGCCATTTCGGCGAACACAATAAAACAATTTCAGTCAAATTTATAATTTCAGGAAGACAAACTGGTTAAGCTTTTTACAAGAAACTGTCAAATGAATGTCAGTTTCTCGCTGTAGTCGCGTCAAAGTTAGAACAAAAAAATCGTTGATGGCATGGCCGCCTATCGAAAAAATTGACATATTCAGAAAATGGCAGATTTGGATTTATTCACTTAATCGTTAATAACTTTGTCATTTTTCGATGGATTTTCTTCTGATTGATTTTATTTTTTGCGTAAAAGTATGTACGTAAGCTTTACGTACATAACGAGAAACCGGACGTTTTCCATTGATTTCTATTTTTCAGTGGCCACAAAATTAGCTTAATTTTTTTTTAATCTGGACTATTTTCATCGATATCTTTTGAACAGCTTAACCAATTAAAGATATGTATTTATTCACTGTTCCGATGTCTTTCATTTTGGTATCAAGAACGGCCAAATCGAATACATCTAGCTCTAGGTATTGTTTTTAAAGTGAAAAGAGCTCAAAAAAAAAATGAAAAAATCACAATATCTCAAAAACTGTTCCATAAAAAAAATATTCTTGATTTTCTCTGCTCTGATTTGGTCTGCTCTGCAGCAGGCTCTAATAACCACAGTGGACGGGACAATTAAACTTATCATGCGGACGCTATCTTTTTCTCTCAATACTCAATTATTATTTCTTCGAGAGTCATCAATCAATTCCTGGTTCACAAATGGCAGTATAACGGAATTTTTTCTTAGTTTTTAAAGAAATAGATCCTAAAATTGTTACAAATCGATCGTTCTCATTACTTTTATTTTTGACACATTGCCAGCGATATTTTTCAAGGCAAATTATCGACATCGAGACGACGTAACCGAGTTTAAAACCTATTTTATCGGCGGCTTTCATTCAACACATCCGCAACAATCCTTGCCTGCGCTTGTGGTAAAAGAAAAACATTTGTTGCACGCCGCGCCGCAAGCGCGCGCATTCTCATTACATTTACTCGCGGGCGTAGTACGCACAATTTTACACGCCGCTTTCAGACACGCACCCAGTACCTTCCCAATCCCATCCCAGTAGATTGGTAACGTTGGTGTGTGATAGTTGCTCTTACTGCCGAAACAAACCTTTCTAGGACGCGAAATTTAAATGATGTCAGCGTAGTCGCTTGATCACGCACAGATAGAGTAAGTATATCTGTGGGCTTCAAATTGTTTATTTATGAGTTTATTGTCTATACATTAGTAAATATTATTTGGTCATATAATAACTTGAAAAACAAACAAGATCTAACGATACAACTAATTAATTATCTCCTGAGATTAATTAATTTTGGCGTCTCCATAAAATTGACACATAAGTTATTCTTAGCTTAATTCAGCTCTTTAGCTTCCTTATTTTTAACAAATACCTACAGTGGAATTCAGAGAGAAAAAGTTGTTGAATTAAAGCACGCTTCTTTTTAAATAGGAGCAATGTGTTATAATACTAAGCTTACATTTAAAATGCTAGTCTAATGTAAGACACCTTTGATTTAATATTTCTCTGAATTGATTTCAGATACATGTATGCATTAATGCTTATTTAATATGTATTAGACACTAAAATATTGAAATGAACTTGACATTTTTCGCAGCGTACAGATAACATCGCAAAAATTTTGTTAAACTATTATCAGTCAGGCAAATTCTGTTGCACATATCACCGACTTAATATAGCATGTATAATGTATATCTTATTTGTGGACAAATGAAAATAAGAGTAACTATGAATGGCAATTCTATAAATAACTTTTGGGGTTGCATGTACTTTTGCGTTAAATATCTTTCCTAATACCTTCATAAATTTCTTCGAAATTATTTAACCGGTGTTAAATTAATTATTATTTTTTCATTTCCTTGGGTATGCCGGTTTATGTTTAATTACAAAGATGTTCTTTTTACGTTTCGGAAATTTTATTGTTTGTTTAACAAACATATACATAACAGTATATGTTTGTTAGTTGACTTGTAAATGTACGTATCGTGTTTTACAATTTTAAGTTTGAATGTAATATTTTTTTTTATCGACAACACCCCAAAGGCGGAAACAAAAAAAATTGAAATAACTAGTGATAAAAAATGAAATGTGAAAAAGGAAATAATAAAATTTCCGAAACGTAAAAAGAACATCTTTGTAATTAAACAAAAACCGGCATACCCAAGGAAATGAAAAAATAATAACTAATACCTTTAGATATTTACGTGGTAAATAAATACATTTAATATATGACACTTATCGATTTTCTTGAATAATGATTTACATATAAACTCACATAGGTCATTAGATATGAAATATTTATTAAAATATATCAAAATAGCATTAGTTACCTAAGATTTTTAAGTTACTATTGATTTTTTTTCATCCTAATACCCTGGTATAATAAATCAACGGCTGTAAAATATATTTCTGTGTGAGAAATGCTCATTTTTATCGTTCCAATATATGCACTTTTTTTACTGTGTATAAGAAAAGGTATGCAGTACACTTCAAATATGTTTTATTTTGCACAAGTTGTTCAATCCCCAATGGTCCATTGAAATACTATAGAACGAATTTGCTACTTCTAATGACCAACCCATTTGCTAACTAAAGAATTAATTTGAAAGAAATGCTTTAATAATATTACTACTGAATTTAATAAAAAAATATACTTAAGAAATATTTAAAACATTTTTAGTATGTACAATCACCGACATTATTATTTATCACTCGAACGAATGGCTCAACGCTTTGATGGTGCTAAATATTAATGTCGGTGACTATACGCATTACATATTCATCCTACAATGAGAGAGAACTAAACTGAAATTGATCGTTATTACAAAGATGGTTAACAATTTATACATACCTTTGTCAGAAAACAATGGCTAAAATTTTGGAAAGAATTTGCAGGTGGAAAATCTTGAAAGTCATGAAAGTACAGATTGATTATTTCTTCGTTTGGAATGAAAATTTAGGGTAGGAGATTTTTATTTTAAGAAGATATCGAATCTAATTTTTTCTTGCGTAGGTTGAAATGTTTAGTTTATATTCAAATGAAAAATTTAAACCTTACAAAGAACTTATGATTTCCTACAATTTTGAATTATTACAAGAAGAAGGTTTATTTTGCAAAACACAACTGTTAGAAACGAATAGACTTGGGAAGTAAGTACGATAATTAAATTTATTGCGAATTAGGTGCATTATGATGTCTGCAAAGGTATGCTTCCGTGATTGATTCTTGTAAAAGCTCTGAATACTTTACTGCTTTAAGACGATCCATAATACGAGAGACCCAATTAATAATTTCCATGGGTAAAGGTATGAATAGATTCAAATTGGGTACTGGTTGAGCCAGACACAAATCCTCCATACTTATTACACATATTTTGTGGAGCTTTTCTATTGACTGTTTAGCAAGTGCTTTCGTATATAACGCCATTCAGTTAGAACACCATGTACAGCATTCCCCACAAACAAAATGTATTTCAATGTTCATGTTTATAATACTGCAGGTATCAATTGGTTTTACTTACTTAAAACTCAAACTATTAATCTTCAAGGCGTGCTATGCTTCAATAATATTTCCATTTTATTCTTTTAAGCAATCTAGGTTAAACTTTGTAGTATGCAATATTTAGATAATGTAATGGAACGAAAGATTAATATATTCTAATTTCATAAATTGTTTTTGAAATTGTATCATTCATTCCTATATTACAGGCAATGGACAATTGAAACAATCAATAACTTTTTTCGTAATAAATCATAACACAACATTCTTTAAATTTATGCATTGACTAAGTGTAAGCATCATTTTTCTTCTTCTGTTATTAGATTCTATTTGATTATCCATGCTCCAACCTTTAACTTTCTTTAATCTAATATTCATAGCTACAGAACTAAATGATTTATCAAATACAAGAGTATACATTTTATTGCACTTATATTCGGTATATCCGTTTACTGTAACAGATTTGGTATTTGTAAAACGAAGTTTACTTTGCTTAATTTCAATTTACCATTTAATATTTAAATTCATCTTTTCTTATAATTTTTTTGGGTATGACGGTATCTTTATGTAAAAAAAAACAAACGTTGTTGTCCTACATTACATTTTATTTTGGTTTACATTTCGATTCTTTTGGGAATCATTTTCAAACCTTGTTTTTTTTCTTAACACATTTATGTTTTTAAAGCATTATTTATAAAGTTAACATCATTTACAATGTAGGTCAATTTGCATTATATAAAACAACATATTTA
Organism: Protaetia brevitarsis; assembly: GCA_004143645.1. NCBI lineage: Eukaryota > Metazoa > Arthropoda > Insecta > Coleoptera > Scarabaeidae > Protaetia > Protaetia brevitarsis. Next base: position 108,231 of record RXPK01000308.1, read on the forward strand.
ATATTTTAATAAACAAACATATATAGATAACATTAGATTGATGAATAATTAAAGATTGAGTAGTTATGTAAGTAATAACTTCTAAACTACAGTAAAACTGGCAAGAATATAAAATATCTTTGCTAAATGGATAAATTTAAAACAGGTTTTATGAAATGTATTTTTTTCATCGGCTCTTTCAAACCTAACTCAAATAATTTAATTTTCATAAAATTGGTGGTCATAGATTAGTTTCAGCTTGAAACTTAATCTGAAAAGATCTAAATGTGATATTTTCGGAACGTAATGTTCTGCGTGAAACGGTTAAAATTTTGGTTCTAATATACTATATAGATAAAGCGTTTAGATATTCATTTAAACAAAAAAATAACATTTCATAAAGTAGATACGTATGTGTATCAAATCGCTATTAAGTGTTTACATTGCATTATTGAGTTGAAACATACAATAATTGGAAACAACTAGTAGTATCAAACTACTACCTCAAACACGAATACAATAAAAAACACTATCAAAGTAATAAAAGAGTTATGACCCTAAACCAAAAAAATATAATCTGATACCAGTTCCAATTTAAAGCAACAATAATTTCTCAATTTCGCATAATAGTCAATTGTTTTGTTGGCGTTTGCTTTATAGGTTGCAATTACATTCATTTAATGTTCTTTTACAAATGAAGGACAAATTTAATTCTAGAAATACCTATGCATGGAGACATTACAAAATTGATGCTACGCGACGACCGAGCTCTATTGTGCCGTGAACACGCGTTAATTAATCTCTTTTAATAGAGGTACATATAGTAGTTCGAGAGTGTAAGGGTTCTGATTTTGTTCATCACTGCCGAATGCTACCGACTCACAGACTTGTGTAAGTATTCTTCCCATATTGTCTGAAATACTTGAAAAGATTTTGCCGAAATTTTAGTCAGAATTTATCAAGAAGCTACACTTTTAAAAATAACTGAAGCCATTCTTCTGGCGACAGAACTTGTCACATACTTTGTCGTGCTGGATTGATCATGATATTCTACTTAAAGTTCTTGAGCATTATTGGTCCTAATGGAGCAGCTATTTCTTTAATGCGAAGTTTTCTTTTTAGGTAATTGATTTCAACTGGGCGGCGCTACATCTATTGCACTTTGTGTTCAGTGAACGTATCTGACGCTCGATCATTGGTCCTACTTTGTTCTTAATATACATTCATTTTTTTTTTTTTGAAGTAATATATTGCAGTCTATGCTGATGATCACTGTATATACTGATTGAACGAGCGTCCTATGGTCACCTAACGCAATCGGCATTCTACGTCCATGCGAGAGCGAAGCCACGAAGCGTTGCTTGCTACTCTAATATATGTATCTCACACTCGCTTACATGCGGTAGTTTATATAACATCGGATGACCATACAACGGTATATTTTGACGTCACATCTCAGCGGCGCACGGCCGAATATAAACTGCACGCGCATAAGATCGGTCGTTGGTGTCGATTGGTCGATCAATGGGATCATAACAATCAATATACTACGTTGGTATCGTTAGCTTATGTTTAGTTGTTAATAACAATTGGTACAATATGTCCGGACAAAAATGCACCAACATTCTGGCAATGACGACACTTCTATTAAAAATTATGTGAAGCATTTGTTGCAATTGACATTCCTTTGCCTAAATTGCAAAATCCTGTTTTGCATAAATCTTTAAATACAGACATCAATATGCATATCCCTCATGAAACCAAGCTGTGCTAAATATATTTACCTCAGCGCCACATTGAAGTAGTTGCTTCTATAAAATCTAATATTTCTAACAACTTTATTTGGATATCTGCAGATGAAACAACTGATATTTTAGGCTGTAGCGTTATAAATATTACTGTCGACATATTATATAATTTCCGGATTTGCCTTTGTCAACTGCGCCAGTTATAACAAGATGGGGCAAATCTTTTTTTTTTTATACAAAAATATTGGCTATGTTTATTATATATAGTATATAATCTAAAAGATGAGCCATCTTCAATAACAGAATGCAAAGGTATTATTAAAAATCTCTCTTTAATCAATCAGCTAAATTTATACATGTAAGTTTGCCGGATTGTTAATTTCTATATAACATAATTTTTTTGAAGGTCGAAGTATTTCGGTAAAAGAAGAACATACTAATTCGGTTCCGGGTGAATTTGCAGCAAGAAGTTAAAAAATATATTTGATAGAAACTTTGATATCTATATATTAAAGCAATTTTCCCTTGGATATTTTGCGGACGGAGTAGCTGGATAAAAAAATATAGAGTACTAAAAGATTATTTTGCTCATCCCCATTTAGGAGTACTGATGTTGAGCCATTGTTTTCAATTTTCAAAGATATTTTATCCCAAAGAGATGTAGACTTACATAAAAATATATAGAAGAAATAGTGGCAGTTAATGTCAATAAAGGAATCTTACAACATAAATCATATATTAAGTGAAGCCTTCACCCAGTTTAATTTATTGAAATTAGATGTCGAATTTTCCTGTGTCGCCTATGGTTGAAGCGGAAATACGTTTACAAGACGGACCCGCACAGTTATTTTCACAAATGTTTTGATAATTCGAACCATTTTTTATATAGCTGCAACGCGGGCTCATATGCAAAATACCCTACAATTCGGTGCCGCTTCGTCGATAAATGTATGAAATTAAAATATATTCCCACTAACACTACTACACAACACAACTTTATTTTTCTTTTTTCACGTCTTGTAGAAAAAGTACTTCTACGCTACTCTGCTATATCTAAAACTTTACTTTCTGACTCACGGCCTTCATGTGCTGAGATATCAACATTTTTTTTCTCATAAAAGGTAATAACATCCTGTTGGTTGCTAAAGCTATGAATCTCGATCTTACTTTAGATAACACTCGTAGATGTCGATATCAAATTAGTGAATATATCTTTACCTATATTAAAATAAATGTCTTCAATGCAGCTATTAATAAGAATTAATCACAAACTTTTATTTTATATCAATTGTCACACTGTACAGCCATGTATCGTTCCGCCTGGATTAGTTATAAAATCGTGTTCAAGAAAATTGCACGTATGTCTCATAAATTAATTACTGCAAAGTGGTTGAATATGAAAGCTAGGAGAGAACTACAACGTTTATACTTTCAAATTATTTTGTAGAAATTTTTCCGCTACCTTTCCTATAAAATTAAGTTTTAAACAGATGACAGTGTTTCCTCGAGATTAATAGATAAAATCTCCATCACGGTCTAATAATCATATCCCTTTTCGAAAAATCTTTTCCTCTACATTTTATCACTTAACAGACAAATTAGCTTCCACCATTTTATTACATCAAAGAACTGGCTTCATTGAGGATAGCAGTACATTGCCTATATTATTTAGTACTCCTTTTATGTAATATTTCATCTTTTCATTAAATATCATCAAAAATATGTATTTTACTAATCTTTTATTGCATTTATTTATTTTATCTATCTTATTTAAATGGATACACTATTCATTGGCAATTAATTTAAGTGTGTTTTTTGTATCTGTTCTTTTTTTTTGATTCACCTAATAATTGATGCCTAGGTAATTTATTTTATTTCTCTATTTCTTTTTTTTTGTAAAAGTTAAGTATATCAAAGTTAGATTTTTGTCATCAATTCTCTTTTTCTGGTAATCGCTAGAAGATATACCTACTATCACTATTACTAAATGCAAACATTTTCTCAAAACATGTCAATAAACATCCATAGTAAAGAAAAATGTAGGATAATTGCAGATTTTCCGAGGATGGGTTCGAACAAAGTAGCATTTTTATAAAGCTAGTCGCATATACTTGGTTATTTTATCCTTAACTGGGTTGAGCATCGTCACATAATTGGATTCAGCATTAGCGTAAAAAACTCAGAATTTCGGCTATACATTTATATTATATTTAGCCGAAATTCTGAGTTTTTACGCTAATGCTGAATCCAATTATGTGACGATGCCCAACCCAGTTAAATATAAAATAACCGCGTATATTGCGATTATAGCGTATCCTCAAATCAACGTCGAAGCCATACATACTTACAGTACGGCCTCTTTCAGACGAGGCGGTTTAGTTGATTTAACTAAGTTGCCTGGTTTACTCTCAACTAGTTCATTGCCATTGAAGACCTATTGAAGCCGCCGAAGCGGACAAGTTGACTCCGTGTGAAAAGGTTCATATCAGTATGCTCCTTGACATCCGTCCGTTCAACTAGTGGAATCAACTAATCGCCTCGTCTGAAGCAGGCTTAATGGTGAAGTCTTGCTCGTACTTAGGTGATTCGCAGGTTGGACATTGACGTAATATGTTGTGGTATCTTCATTCTTATGCGGCCGTCTGTAATGTAGCACAGAAGTATCTCCATATTGCCCCATTTAATATAATAAACACCTTTAAATGTTTATACATTAATTTAATACTGTTGATATCCAAGCCAAAAATGGGTTCTTCATCCCTAAGATTAGAGTAATTTACGTACATGTAACGTTTGATAAATGTAAATGTACATTTGTGTTGTCATTTATGGCTTAGTTTTATAAATTTTCATACATGCTTAATTATAAATTTAATTGGATTTTCTTTCTCATACACACATACACACATATGTTAATACAAGTAAAATAACTTGCTCAACTTGCATATTTCATTTTTTTTTAAGAGTGTTGAATGTACAGTACCTCCAAATCTAATGTCTCCCCCTTGCAACGACCGAATATCGAAACTATTTTTCGCACAGCTCGGATTCGCAGATAGAAAAAGAGCATAGAGGGTTTCATAACATAAAGGACAAAGGGATTTTACCAATTTGCTTCAGTTGCATGTATTTGCACATGTTGTATTAACCTGCTGACTGTTATCGCAAGTTAAGTAAACAGTAGGCGTTTCTATTCCCTTAAAATATGTATTTGTTTTGGTATTGTTCCTTTCTATCTGCGCTTATTGTATACATTTACTTTTCATTTATATTGTATACATGTTGCTAATACTATTATATCTGCCTTTTTATATCAATGAGAACTTCTACTCGCAGTTGGGGTTCCTCATTATGTGACAAACGATTTCTGACCACAATTCAGGTGCACCGATCCAAAGCACATGCCATGTAATTGGGGTTACTTTTATTATATGTAATAAAAGCACACCACCATCGATTTTATCAGGCCTACTTATCTATGAGTCGTAAACTAAACCGAAGATAGTAATATATAATATTCATATCTGCTACCTGCGAATCCGAAAATAGCTGAAGCGCACGGCTTAGCGCGTGGGGTAGAAAGTATAAATACATAGTTGTAAGGAGGAGACATTATCAGGTCAAAAGAAGCCCACAGTACATATAATATGAAGCCGACGATTCCTTCCTTGCTAACTCATCGGCGTTTTTCGTTTCCTTCGATTAGCGAATGTCCGGGCACTCACAGCAAAGTGACTTTAGACTTTAGTATTTGCAGTCTGTCAGGCTATTCTCGAATATATTCCCAAACCAGTGTTGATTGTATTTTGGGGATCAATAGTGCCCTCAGCTGTCCGTTACAATATAGATACGATTGTGTTTGCTTTTAATCATGACAAATTTAGTAAATGTACGAGGAAAATCAATGGAATGTTCATGAAAAAATAGAAATTCCCGTTTTGATTTGGCAGTTTTAATCGTCATCTATAGATAAATAAATAATATACACTAATGCACGTACAGTCACTGACATTAATATTTAGCACCATCAAAGCCTCGAGCCATTCGTTCGAGTGCTAAATATTAATGTCGGCAACTATACAATACATAGAATAATACTATAGTTACATTTACTCCTGGTTTTATTTTACCCACCTCCCGTATTGATTTTTGTTATACACAATCTACATTACACCATTATTATCATTATTTCAATATTAGATGCAATCATAAAGTTAGTATTCGAAGCATACGTAATCGAGATTAAGTAATCTCCCTTAATACAATACGCCTCGGAAAATAAAAGAGTAAAGGCACTGTTAACCAAGATAAGTCTTCTGGCATCGACATGTTGTTTGTGTTGGTGCGCTAGATGTCAATAACCTTTTCTAAGGTTAGCCGTCCGTTTAAAAAGAAATGCATACAAGACTCGCTCTTACCTAAGAACCTAGAAAAACTCGTACTATACAGAGGATTCTACACTCCAATTAATAATATCCGCTTTTATCTTGGAGATCTTATGACCACCTGTTGCTGATCCGTATAGAATTGTCGAAAAAACAGATCGATACTTGCTCGCGTTTAACGTTTATTTAATCTACCACGGTATCAGAAATAAAAAATAGGCGTTTAAATATAGTATCCTAAACTTCCAAGAATTCTCCTTTAGAACTAAATTAATTAATTACGCCTTGGATCGGACACTCACTTGTTAATTAACCTAGATACTGAAAACAGGATTCACTAGTACGATGTTTAGTTAGGATCCCAAGTCGCCGTTTTTGCTACTAAATATGCAGAATATGGTGGGTATTGTATTAACTAACTTCGCCATTAATTTGTAATAAGTCCTGGCGGGAATTTAATTGGTTTTATTCTGTGCCCAATCAAAAAATAACATAAATGGTGATCTTCGTGCTATTTCATAGAAGAAACAAAAACTCATAAGCTTCCAACGATACAACGCATCCAACATATGTATGTGTCTTGGAAATTTCGTTCCACTGACGTGATGTAATTAAATTTTCATCGATCGAGTATGCGTAATATTTTATAAGCTTTGGAATAATTCGTAAATATTGAATAATATTTGATTATGTCCAATGTATTTTCCCAGCAGTTCTATACAGATTAAGAGTATAATCCATTTGTCTGTTTACTCGTGTAGTCGGGAACAGGCTGACTTAAATCATTTGTTTTTGAAATACCTAATATACTAACTACATCAAAGTGATATGATTGCATTTGACATCTTACAATGTGATAATTTTGATAGCTCTATAAAATAATCACAAATTTCATTCAGAAATATGAATTTCAAATTTGATTTCAGATTTAATATATGTATGTACCTACCTAGTTATTGTAAGACAAATAAAAGAAGAGTAGTTTCAAACAAAGATAGCGTAATACACACCCTTCTTACAATAATATCTATTATACATTGGCCTCATAACTGCGTGCCCTAAATCTCTCGTTATGTTTACAAAACTATACTTTATCATTAAAACAACAAGCCAACATTCAAACTTAGGCCCAATAACACGTTCGGCATCTACAGTCATTATTCGATCCATTTTCTAATATATGCGCCTCACATCAATGTGAGTGATGGGGTACGATTTCTTAAATTCCAAGAAAAAAAAACTGGAAAAGATATTTCGGCAAAGAATTGTTAGTTAATAGAATTAACGGTCGTTATCACTATACTGTGCTTGGCTGCCGGGCTGGAACCGCGTCCTGGATCACCCTCTAACCGGCGTTTCGTTCATAACCGTAAGAGACATCTCGAGAGCTGCTGTTGATCTGAAACTGGTAACGATTGTGGACAAAATGCCGGTCAGAAGAAGACCCAGGACGCGGTTCCCGCGCGGAAGCCAAGCAGAATTGTTACTCTTTTTCAATGTTGCGTGAGTTCTTTAAAATTGCTGAACCCCTTGAAAACCCAAAATCCAAGTTTTATTTTTGCGCTTACTTCATACTCTCACGGGCTTACTTTTTTTTATCTTTTGTAAGTTGATGTTTTGTATTAGTCGTCTGTCAGCTTAAAGTTATAATGTGTAATACGCTAAAGTAGAACTGATTCCAAAAATTTCAACCACACTCAGAAAAGTTATTGTGTTGAATTAAGAAAATGCTCTTTATTGAATTTTTTGGTTATTATGACGAAAATTTGAGTTAAACCAAAGCAATTTCTCGAGTTCTATAAATAAAGGATTATCTTGAATCTATTTAGTTAAATTAAAATTTGGACTTGTTCTAATTAAGAATGAAAATGGTTCCTTTAATATTACTAGCAAGTTAACACGTTTTTTTTTTTTTTCATTCAACTAAAAATACGGTTAGATAGACAAATTTGAAGCATTAAATGAAATTACGTTTTGGGTTGCGGAAACTGAAGAATTGAAGTATACGAGACATCTATTTTGTAGCAGTTCTCTCCCTATATAATACAGCAAACACGATTTATATACTCACAAGTATTACATAAACTGTCCTATAGATGGCGCTTCTCGTATTTTATTCCAGTAACAGAACATATTTAGCAGAAATAGCAAGGTAAATACGATTCTATATTTATCGGTATATTTACCAGATAAATATCTAACAGGAGCCGTGATCGTTGAAATGGCGACTCCCTTAACCGCTTACTACGGCGGCGGAGTGATTCTTGCAATCAGCCCCCAATTTGCGGGAAGAAAGTAAAATTTGGTTGACGTAACCAAATCGTTTTTTTTGTTTTTCGTGTACAGAGAGAGTTGTGTTAACAAAATATAATTTTCAATGTGATACGTTTCAAAGACTTCGATTGACCTCTTGCTAGAGTTACCATAACAATATAAATTTGTTGTACTAACAACAAATATCTAACATTTTTTTTTCATTCCTGCAACAAAAAAATTTTGGTTCGCCATATACAACCAAACAGTATTATTCAGTTAAATTAACTAAATTTGGGTTAGCTCAATGCAGGTACTTTTTTGAGTATGTATTTGAGGCACTTCTGATACCATTTTTCTATTAATTTACGAATTTTATCTTTTATTCTTAAATATAACTTATCGAAAACAACAATTATGTGAAATACTGTAAGGATTTTAAATTTATGTATGTAGCAGACAAGTGTGTTTTATAATAATAATAATAATAATGTATATATTGCCATGAATTCCGCGGGAACATTGACAGTGTCACAAAATACAAAAGAACAGAGTGTATAATACATCACAAAAAATATATATATAAAGAAATAAATACTAACAACATGTATAAATAAAATAACATAAAATAAGTCACAATATAAAAAGATATATGAACTAATTAATTAATTAAAAGATGGCTACGTAAGGCAACTAGCGATTTAGGTACTCACCGACGGAATAAAATAAATTAGTTTTCAGATAGGACATCAATTCGCTTTTAAATCTCGAGAGAGAAGGACATTCTTTTATTGTTTGAGGCAAACGATTGTAGAAAATTATTGCCCTATATCTGGGACTTGTTTCGTAGAGGTGAGTAGGATGGTAAGGTATAGATAAATCGTTGCGATTCCTTGTCGGCATGCTCTCCGAAAAGTCGCTGTTTCTAATGAATAGAGCACTGTGTTTTTTGTAAAACAACAGTATTTCATATACAGTGAGGTCGTAAATGGTCCCCCCCTCCTGATAACTTTTGAATGGTATGAGATAGCGCAATGAAACAAAAACCAAGTGAAATTAGAGATAATTTGTGATTTTTTGCCTATAGAGATACGCACATGGCTTCTGATGTAAAATAGAGGGCGTAGCTATCTTTAAAATTTTAAATGGAAAGTAATTTCATTTAGAAGCTCATTTGGAAGATATTTCTATTACTTTTATGGCAATGCAAAGAGTTTTACGATTTTCGAAATTTTTACCAACTTATCCAAGATTAATAATTGGAGTACTTACGTTACTTTTTCTACAGCCCTCGTATAAATATTGTGGTTTTATGTGACTTAGGAAGCGATTGCAGTAAAATATGACATATTTTACAATATGACGTTTTTGCAAAATTTAGCAAAAGTGTCTTATCTGTCATTGTATGTGTCATGTGTGTGGGTATCTATGTTACAGATTACTGTAATTACAGGTTTCTGTACGCTATATCCAAAAAGCGAATACGAGGGCTATCGAAAAAGTAACGTAAAGTACTCCAATTATTAATCTTGGATAAGTTGGTAAAAATTTCGAAAATCGTAAAACTGTTTGCATTGCCATAAAAGTAATAGAAATATCTTCCAAATGAGCTTCTAAATGAAATTACTTTCCATTTAAAATTTTAAAGATAGCTACGCCCTCTATTTTACATCAGAAGCCATGTGCGTATCTCTATAGGCAAAAAATCACAAATTATCTCTAATTTCACTTGGTTTTTGTTTCATTGCTCTATCTCATACCATTCAAAAGTTATCAGGAGGGGGGGACCATTTACGACCTCACTGTATATATATATAACGACGCTAGAGGCAATATTCTCAGTTGTTTAAATATAGGTCGACATGATGTCCGTGTACTTGCCCCAACCATACATCTAACAATTTTTTTTTGAAGAAGAAAAGGCCTGGTGACATCAGGGGACGAACCCCAAAAAATTAAACAATATCGAAAACGCGACTCAACATAGGCGTAATAAAATTTAAAATTATTGATTTCACATTTCCAACGCTTTCTGCAAAAGTAAAAAGTAGGTTCTCTAATGCAATCACTTCAGTAATGAAATAGTTAACCTTTAGCGACTTCGCATTATTGTTATCTATTGTTTGTTGTTTCCAGCGTAATCGACGGAAGAAATTTATTTCGGGTCAAATTTTGCACTCTGTTTTGAGAATTAAGAATTATTTATCTATTTTATTGCAATTCCATTTTTTACTTTCACGTTTTCCTAATTCGCTGTACTCTTCTTTGTGCAATGTTTTTAGATGATTTCTTATAGTGATAATTATTGTTCTTTTACGTTGCTGTAGAATATGTGCAAATTTTAATCGTGCTTGATTTATTCGCTTTACAAACAATACTAAATCGTAATCAGACATCACAAAACTACTTTTTTTTAGACAAGTTTGCTGTTTGCATTAATTGAATCTTAAAACTAGACATGCATTAAAAAGAACAGTATATAAACAAACGAACGAAAGCATTCGATTGTATTCAGCAAAAGTTCGATATTCGCTTTCGTATTCACATTCGTTATAGTTTACTGCAGATATTCGTATTTGCAACGCATTCGCTAATGTTTCAAATTATGCATTCGCTACATCACTAATATATACAGGGTAGTACGAAATTCGCGGACACCGACTATGGGATGACGTTAAGCATCAAAAACTAAAACAAATATTCCCCTACTGTTTTTTCTTTAATTTGATCAACATTTTCTGATTAAAAAAATTGAAAAAAGAAAACGAAAGTGCATAAAACAAATATTAGATAATTGAAAGTTTATTCAAATCGCGCAATAATGCAGGTCAAGTATTGCGGTTGTATGCGATGCAATTTCTTTACGCAACGAACAACCACGTAGAAGAATACTGATCCTCGTTTACATGATCAACAATTAATTTAATAAGAAATGATCCTTTAAGAAGTACCAGGTACGTTACGAGAAAATTGAGAATAAATCAAGTTCGCGTATGGCGTGCTCTGAGACGCGATCAACAACACCTATATCATTCTACAAGAGTCCAGCATTTGGAAGAAAATAACCAAGATAGTATTTCCAATATTCAAAACAAACATCAGTGGAGTTATAAGAATCCACATTTAACTATGCCTAGAAATCGTCAAAGTCGCTTTGTTTTAAATATTTGGAGTGGTTTACTAGGTGAACGACTGGTAAGCTTACATCAATCTGACTTTTTTCTACTGTTGTAATTACATTCCATAATTTTTGGTTTATTCATATTTTGCAGTACCGCATAAATCGTGCCTTTAAATCTCCGGCAAAATATGATTTTGCACAAATTGTACGGGATTACCTGGACAATACTTTCCCTGACCGTTGAATTGGCAAAGGTGAGCTAATACGTGGGCCACCTCGATCGCCAGATCTGACACCTTGCGATCTCTTTCTATAGGGTGTTTTGAAAGCCTTAGTTTGCCAAATATCTGTGGCCGATGCTAATGAACTACCATGTCTTTCAAGCGACGCAAAAAGTAACACCACACATGAATCGTAACGCTGTCCGAGCAGTTGTTATAGTGTTCTATGCCATAAAATGGATAACTATAAAAATAAATTTCTTTAAATTATTTTTTTTTTGGTTTTTGCAAAAAAATGCTATAAGTCAGAAAATAGCAGATTAAGAAACACTAAAGGAATATTCGTTTCAGTTTTTTATGCTTAACGTCATCCCCTAGGCGGTGTCCGTGAATTTCGTAACACTCTGTATACATGGTGGGCCACCATATTCGCGTCGGTTTATATACGAAAAGTGGTAACACATTTTCAATTTTTTGACTTTTGTGTATAATGATAAAAGCGACACTTTTGCCTAAGCCTACTTTTGAAAAAATAATGGATAGGAATTAATATTTGAAATAGAAAATTCTAAATTACTAATAAACCAGAAGAGATAGATATAGGAAGCATTAATACAAATTTTAAAGACCGTTAAAATTAGAATCTAAATAAGGTGATAAATACAGGGTGTTCCATTTAAAATAAGAAAGTTACTTGCCTTTAAAGATAGCGAAAATTAAAAGTATGTTTTTGTTCACCCTGTATATTTTTTGCATTACTTTTATTTTATTATCAAGTCTAATTCTTTAGTTAAAAAATAAATACAGTTTAAAATATTTAGCTTAAATATGCATGACAGGCATGCCTCTTAAATTTTGGTCTAAATTTTGAAGAATAGTTAATTATCTCGTAAACGAGTTGAGTTAGACATAAGAAACCTAACACCAACTTGTCTTTATTTAGCCTGTACTATCAAAATATATCATAATATACAGGGCGTTCCATTTAATTTTCACAACTTTGATGTGTAACTCTTCTCTGAATCACCCTGTATATTTAAAATAAGCTTGAATGCACATTTAAATTATTCTGAACCTGTATAACCCTTAACAACAAAAAATTAAAAATATGTTACCACTTTTCGTATATATACCGACGCGAATGTGATGGCCCACCCTGTATATACCGTGCCGGCAAGATTTTCGGTTGAGTACCGAGAAAACTGATGCATTTTATAAAGCGTGTATCGCGCTAGCGAGCATATAGATACGAGCACGGACGTATATACGATTTAGCAATTTACCAGCACGTATGTGATTCTTACTGCCATGATTAGTATTGAGCAATAAAGCGTGGATAACGTTAATTTGTACCTGAAGTTTTCTGAGAAAGTTACATATTACAGTGGAAAAGTTTTAAGTGTTATTATATGGGGAAACTGTCGATGATGTAATTTAAAATTTACTATTGTTCGTGCTGGTGATGTAAAATTATGTCAACAGTATATTTGCTCATGACTAATTATTAGAATATTCCACGCGATAATTGTGTAAAATTTAATGTGGAAAGCTAATTGTAAAAGCAATATCAATTCCAAAGGTTTTTCTACGTATACACATAATTCATTTAGTTTGCGGGTCATATATTATTTTTCTTGGTCACGGAATTGCGCCATTTCTACTTTTGTAATGAAAGTCCGGACTGTTCACAAGTAGATGCTATTTTATATCTTTTTTTTTTTTCATTCAAGTTAGGGTGGGCACTTGATGTCCGGGCACTTGAGCAAGGTGCTCATTGTACCATCCGTATTGATTCTCTTATTTCCACTCGAGCAACTTGGTGTTCTCTATAAAGCCCAGTATCTTGCCCAGTGGAAACTTGAGAACCTTCGAGGGCTCCAATAGATCTCTCCCGAAATATTTCTGCCTGAGTACCTTCAGTTCCCTCACATGTGCAGATTACATTACACTCGTTTCTTCCTGTAGTTCGTGTAGTCGACCTCCATTTCTTTGTACTTTCTTTATCTAACCAGGTCCAGATCTCCCTTCTTGCGGAATCCTTAGTGATCCCACATACGGGCTCTGAACCCATGAAGTGTCTCTTAGAGCCCTCCTTGGCTAGTTCATCGGCTATTACGTTGCCCTTTATATCCTCATATCCCGGCACCCAAATCAGAGACACCATGCTGTCTCGTGCCAGTGTATTGAGAGATAGTTTGCAGTCTCTAACTAGTTTTGACCTAGTTACTTGGTTCGAGACTGCCTTAATGACAGCCTGGCTGTCAATTTTATATAATTTTTATTATTTTATTATATATTTTTATTATTTTTTTTAAATTTATTTACTTACTTATGAGTACGACAAACAATATGTTTAATAGTATTTCATACAGGAAGGAGTTCTATATCTTAGGAACTAGTTCTTAAAAGCTCAACAATTGATTGAACTTTTCCGTATACTTAAATAATACATTTTTGTAGTAACGCACATAATTTGTACCAGAGAGTTATCAGTGTTGGGGAAGTTGGGGGAAGCGATTAAATTTCGGCAACGTTTACACATAGTCGTGTTTTGTCGGCTCTTGAAAGATCGCTGGCCAGTACTACTCCCCACCTATGACCCAAATAAGCACGAGTATATCTAATAGCTGTAGAAATTTAATCGGTTCTCCTATCTTGCCCAACACTGGCTTTTATTATAATTTCCATAAAATTAAAACAAAATATGGTCATCGATCTTTGACAATAATCTGTAAAACAAATTGTTTCCCAGTGCCATCTGTTATGAGAATATCATTGTAATCCAGAATGAGTTTGACTCCATGTTCTATGCTGATTGATGCGGATTTGGCAATTGCATAATTTTGTGTCACTATGTCCTGATTATATTCCTGTAAGGTTGAGACAACCAGTTGTACCTAGAAATATTATCATGTAATCTAATAAGTAATTCAAAAGCTTTTGCCAATAATTTATGTTATTGTGATGTGTACCTATATTTTTCTCCATATAAATCTGGAAACAGTAACTTTTGCTGGTAGGGCCACTTTGTGTTTCAAATAAACTTTCTTTTCCTACAGCTAGATAATCCAGTACACCATTATATCATTTAACCGTTCAATTACATTGCCTTCTTCTCCTTGTTCTGCACCCTCACACTCTGCGCGGGATTTAGCGATATATAACGGTTTTCACAGCAATTATTGGAATATTATATAGAAAATCCCGTAGATTTTGTACGATAAGCCACAGAAAGTGAAAACTCGATGTTTATCTTCTCATTTCTGTTTCTCTTCTCCGTCTCTTATCTGGTTCCTATGTAATTTGCATATTATTTTAATCGCTTTTGGAACATTTTCATCAATTAAAGATAAAGTTTCGGCATCGAAAATTAAGCATCAAAGATTATTGGAAATGTTGTCGCAACAGCCTTAATGACGATCTGGATGTACAATTTATCTTGAGACATGAATTGCTAAAACAAATACTTAAACTTTACTAATATGAATTGGTGTCTCCATCCAACTTATTATTGATAAAGAGCTATCAATTCAATTCTTTCTTCTTTTCTATTTTCAATCCAAAATTAAGATTTGTCGGCTTAAAAAATGATGTGTATTACACGGCTAGAAACTCCTTTGCGAGTGTTCGTACATTAACCGCACTCGTGCTCGTAAAACTGTCGTTTTTTGCCTAGTCATGCAAATAACTATTTGACGTTTTTAGCGTCAACATTTAATTTTCAGAAAAGTTCTACAAGCGGTAAAGAAATAATCATTAGTGTGGAACACAATCGTACGCGGGCAGAAGAATTTATTTCCTTTGGAAAAACTGCCTCTGCCATTTAAAAAAAAGGCATGATAACGCCGTGGGTAGAAAACAGAAAATAAAAAGGAAATGTCTTTCTCACAGCTAGTACTTTTTCTAAAAACAAAAGTGAGATATTCAACCTGTTTTAAAAATCACTTAATAAAGAAGCTGTAAATACTATGCATTTGGCTTTTTAACAATACTTTTAGGACCATGAATTAATGTTATTTAACTCTTCTCTATTGAAACGAATTTTACCAATCGTATTAATATTTTATAAATGAAGGTAAGACATTAGGTATAAAACATTTTGTCAAATGTTATATTTTTATGACATAATTTGCACAGGCTTTACAAAAAGCTCGATAAGCAATCGGCATAACTCCTACGATTATCATGCTGTTTCCTGATGATTATGCAAAATTATGCAGTATGATAAACACGTGTGACGTACACAAGTATTTCTGTTATATGTGTGCTTATGTATAATCTAATAGCCAAGTAGTAAATTATTGCATTTATTACAACACACAGTTGCAACAATAATAGAGTAATGATATATTTGCACTGATAATCAAACATAGCATTTACATTTTTGTTCTTTCTAAGAAAGCAGCAAGAATCTATACTAGAAAAAATAATAATCAGTAGTAGTATTCCATTTGAATTTTCAATCAGTGTTCTATATCGCTTAAGCACCCACTTGATTGAACTATTCTTGGAATTTAACGTTATACGTACTACAAATATATCAAAATCAAGGGAATAAACGTATCTAATTTGTGATTTGTTTAATGTTACTGAATCATAGGTGTATTGATTCTGGTAGTGATAATAATTTCGAGGTTTTCAGAAGGTAAACATCTGGTTTATTCATAATCTATGATATAACTATTGACTATTTTGGTGGAATAAACATCGATTTGTTTAAATAGTCGAAGATAACAAGTTTAGAGATATACTTTATTATGTTATGTGTAAATATTATTCATAATTCATAGAACAGCTTGTAACGTTTGTAGCGAAAAAGTGTCTACGGAACAAAATGAACATTTTTTATTTGCAACATTTTTTGATTCGTCAGAAGTATTACAATGAGAAGTGATGGGAGTATTCGAATGCAAAACGGCAAAATGCTCGATCCCGGATTGTTCTGCAGAGTATTCGAATACATGTTCTTGGATAACAGTCCTCGGTTCTCGTATTCGTATGCACCGATCCTTGAATTCGATAGAAAGTATACGAATATTTGTTCTCGTAGGTTAATTCTCGCTTCTCGAGATCCAATGGGTGTATTAATTTCATTTGAATGCGTCAATAAATAGAGTGAATCGCTTTATTTCTTATTGTTTTTGTTTTTTATAAATTTGTATTATCACATTGTCACTACTACACACACTATTGGAATTTGGAAGTCGTAAATATTAAAATGTATAGAAATTTGTTGTATCTATATAATATATGTATTACTTGAAATGTTTCTCAGAATATATAATAACAAAGAAAATTTCAATCTAAAAAAAAAAGAAGCTAATGGTGTCCCAGTCAAATGAAAATAATAAATAACACACCTATTAGAACTTAAAAGCACGATTTCGAAATTTCTTCTCCAAACGAAAATGCATCGCCTGATTCGCCGACAGAACTATATGTGCACCGAACACGATTTGAGACCAGGCATCCGAGAACAAATATTCGAATACTTACCAAACTTCTCGAGAACACTGTAGAATCGCCAAATTTTCCGTCGGTATTCGTGTACTCAAGTATTCGAATGAATGTCTCGATTCTTAAAAGCTCTCAATTCTAAAGTATTCGATTCTGCCCATCACTAATTACAATATATCACAGGAGAAATGTATTTCCTAGAAGTGTATTATTATTAAACTATTAAGTGTATTATAAGATAATCATTTGAACAAATAATGTCGGAAGAATAAATTAAATGGTTGTCAGCAGCAGATTATATTATATTTGTCGCCCAGAATAATAAGGGGTACTGTTAAAGTAGTACTCTCTTGATATACCTATGACTCAATAGTAACTATAAAATTGTCGGCACAGTGCCAGTTTTTTTAATGACTGCTAACATAATCGCTACTATCATGGATAACAATCATCATGAGACTATCTAAAAGGCTGTTTTTGTTCTACAAAGCTTTTCACATAAAATGACTCCTATGTGCTCGCTACTATATACCAAACATTAACAGTACACCTTATACATATATGAACTTTATTTTGATGTTGTTTCTAGTTCACAACTTTATCAATATTAATTTTACTCAGAATATTCGTAGTATCGTTAAATATTATATGAGTCCGTTTATTGTAGATAATACATGAAAATTAACCTAATTAATAAGTGTCAATTTTTATATGCCTCATAAACACGCTACAAATGTCCACTGCTATCACAACAAAATATATCCAGTTAATCTGAAAATGTTTCGTTGAAGATTTTAACTATAGATCGTTGAAGTTAGAGTTAGTATTACTAACTTAGTAGTGCGAATAATATATACGTAAATGCGCCTCTCACAAACTATGTAATGTCAACTGGACTTGAATATATTTTTAAATGCTTTATGCAGAGAAATCGTTTTTGGAAAGCCGTTTGGGTAAAGTTGAGTTTAGCTATTCCTTCTTTAGTTCAAAATTATTTATGCTGTTATTCACTTTTTAAAATATGAGACCAACATTGCTAAATACAGAATGACTAATATAACTATAATTTCTTCTTCTTAGTCCTTTATAGCGTTAGATATCAAACTGGCAAAGTTTAAAACCATTTATTGCGTTTTCTTGTATAGTTTCCTCTATTCGTTTGTTCGTTTTTTTTTTGTTTTGTTGTGGGTGTGATTCTTTTTGCCACACCCTCTACCACAATGTGAAGAGACTTAAAGCATCATCTTTTACGTAATTAACCATTATGTAATATTCTACAAAGTAATCATTTAAAATGCAGTTATACAACATTGAGATTAAAAAATTAATTACCTTTAATTCTTAATGGTGACACTAAATAATCCTTAAAAAAAAACTATTTTAACATTTTAAAATGGTAAAACAACGAGAAAGAGCAAGAACAAATCGAAATATCAAATTTGTACGCTAAAAGCTACCAGAATGAGATAGAAAACTGTTACACTCAGAAAAATGAAGATGTCGGCACAACAAATATTATTATTTTGAATTTTTTGCATTCACTCAACTAGTTTTCGTTTAAATCAGCATGCTTAAATTTTATTGCAAAAGAGTAACCTCATTGAAAGAAAACGCTTATTTTAGTTGAATTATATATGTTAATTCAAACAATTATTTGCTTCTAAAAGTGAGTGGAACTACAAAATTAGTTAACTGAATGCATCTGCGGCCGATTTGAACAAACATTTATTTTGATTCAACATTAAGATTATTGGATGAACCACAATTGTAGATTGATTCAACAACATTAATGCAACTAATTCTACGTAATTGATTTAAGCAGTCCGGTGGTTTGAGCATATTTAAATAGAAAAAATTGTGGATTGAGCCAATTATTGGTTGAATCAACACATCTTTTATTCTCGGTGTACACAGCAGGATGTCAAACGTATAAAGTGACGATCAGTAGTAGTGCGGGGCAAAGTTTAGGTAAATTAGTTCGCATATTTGCTACCTGCCAAATTTACTTGGGCGGACTATAGAATCTTGTTGTTTTAAATACCGAGCCTTTAGCAAAAAATAACGTCCTATTTCAACCATAGGTGCTCCATTAATTTCACCATTTAGGTAATGGTTGTATCAATGCACACTTATTTAAACTGCAAAAATGGTTGATATAACATTCTCAGTTTTCTCTTTTACTTCTTGCTTTATATTTCTATACCACGAGTATTTCGAGTCCTTCTTTATCTCCTGTTATTTTCTCTTGTACTATTTCTTGGTACTTTTCTCATATTCCGCACTTCCTTACCACAGTTTTATATCGCAAAGTGAACGGCCGTGTGCCATCTGATCGGCGACAGAGAATTAATTTGATTCGTATGATACATTTTGTGGAAACTTGATTTAAACGTAAAATAACGAATAAAATATTATTCAAGAATATTAGTGTAGAGAATTATTAAAAGGAAGCGTGGAAAAAGGTAATAATAAGAATATTAGAAAAAATATTTTTTTCACTAGAAAATATAAACGACAAGAAATAATCAAATGTATTACAAAACGGTGGACAAAAGTTTATCCTGATTTTCTTGCTTTTAACATCTTTACGATGTTCAATCGATCTTTACACTTCTCTTCTTCTTGAATGTTTTGTTTGCTATTTTCCATTTACAATAAGTTTCCACGAAATGTATTATACAACAGAATGTGAATCGCTTGAACTCCCGCCACAGTGACCCTCACCCACTGTTAACGCATCCTTAAACTAAATTAAATTATTTTAGTCTGCCACTTCCAGATTATGTTACAACTGCCTTAATACATAAACTACTTTTGCTTTTAAACTTATACGCTCAACACTCACAATTAGCAAATTATTTTCTTATTACCTCTTGAGTTAATGACCCTTAGCACATATCTATATGTATGAATGTGTGTTATAAACACACGTATTAGTGAGGCAAAATAGGAATTGCAGGAGACAATGCTATACCTACACATGGATCTCATTTTATTAAATAACCTTGCAATGTCATCGTTAGAGAAAAAGCTGTAAATTATATTTACCTAGGCATTCGAAAGCTTTATAACTACCTATGAATATTTGAGAAGGCTTTAATAAAAAATGTTTCATGTATTAGAAGAAAAATAACAGAATGGTTACCCAGTATAGACTAGCTGGATTAATTTTAAAAAACTGTTACTCCGTAATTCTCTAACCCGAAGAACTCTCGTCCTAGAAAGAATGGAATGTATTGCATGCGCGCTGAACGAACGCAATTGATCCCACTTAGCGTGTATTGGATAAATTGGACTCTAATAATACTTATTCTGTTTTGCTGCGAAGTCTCGCAACAAAATTAATTATTGATAGAGAATACAGTACTTCAGATTGTATTTATCGCAATGAAACTAGTTCTAGTCTATCTATATATAAAATGAATTAAAAGAACTGATGATAAATCAAACCATGCTTCTAATGTTAAAATATAATGGAAAATTTATGACTTACTTTGTTTAATTCATTAAAATAATTCATTGGCAAACAAATAGGTTATAACAACTTGTGTGCCGTAATTGAAATACGAATGTTCAAAGTGTGGCTGATTACAATTAAAGAAATGCGTTTATGATGTATTCATTACTGACGTAAAAATTAAGAATGTTAATTTCTACAGCGAGAACTAACAAATAAACAGAATAATTTTTGCATTGCTGAGTATTCATCCTTAGTGTAGCCGCTAAAGTGGCAAAATGAATTAAAAGTATGTAAATGCCAATAAATTAACGATGCCCAAGTATGTTTCAAGTATACTCTCTTGCATAATATTGCGATATTTTCACTAGTGGAATTACTACAGAAACTTGCGACTCGTAGCATTTAAATATGAAGTATACTACTTATCGATAAATGAATTAAAAAATGTATGACCTTACATACATTTTGAGCACTTTCTTGCTTATATGCAATCCATTAAGGTAATGTTACTACTAAAAGCTTTACGACTGCTGGAATAAATCTAAAATAGGTTGGGTAATTATCACTCAAGATCTGGTACGTTAATGGAAATTATACCATTTTGATTAACTACCTATAAATATTGAAAAGATGCTATTAGAATAAAACACCAACTTAGCAATAAACTAAGGGAATTTAATATTTACAGAATGTATAGTGGAAGCATGAAATGAAAGCTAAAAGTAAATACTGATAAAAAAGAAATGATTGTTGCGAAACTAAGAAAGAAAACACAATATTAAGAAACACAGACTAGCAAACAGGTTGATAAATATAGGTCTTAGGGCGATAATTTAAGACATGCATAAACGAAAAGGTGGAAAAGGGAAGAAGATTGAAATACAATGAACATTGGAAAAGTAATTAATCCATTGCTGATCTCCAGTTGTGAATCGTAAGTCCATAATTAACGCAATTTATACGAAATGCAAAATGACGATATACCTAGGGAAAATATGAAATAAAGCCTAAAAAGATAGAATTAGGAATAAGACAAAATAATACCAATACAAAAGAAAATTAACGCGGAGGAGCAAAGATTATATTTCTCATACTCCAAATGAAAGAATAACAAAAGAAAATGATTAGAAACCAAAATACACTGTTGAAAATTTTAACACTTTTTTGACTAATTTAATAGTCAGGGGAGGTCCACACTGTTTTCGTGTTATTTTGTCGAGAACTAAATAGAAGTTTAATTTGACGAACAAAGTAGTCAAGTATGTCTATTGCTAAGGGGTTATTTTGTCCAACTAACACGTGGAATTATGATTACTTCTAGTCAACATTTTATTTGATCTAGAATTAGACAATTTACTACTGTTTAACTAAATAATCGTCTATTGGATGAATTAACATGTTTTCTACAAACACAACGTCTTTTTAATATGCAACTCCTATTTCTTAGTGCTATAATATTCTCTCTTTAAGGACGTTTTCCTCATAAATAAATATAACAGAACCACTCATTCATAAGTTTTGGTTTCAACTAAACGTACTATTTTAAAAATGATTTTTTGAGAACCATTATAAATTAAGTGAATGTTTATGCTATTTGATTCAAATCTGAATAAATTCGTAAATAGTTGTTCCCAATACTCTTTTAGATTTAAATTTTTTAATGCCCACCTGGAATTAACGTTTAATAACACAGGTCACTTGCAGGTCAGTCACATTTGGTGGTTTGTTTTGGATAAATGTTAATAACGCAGAAAAACTCGAAAACAGGTACACGTGCAATGCAGGTGGTGCGTTAATGCAATAGCTGTATTAGATTAGGTGGGGTTTCCTATATTTCTATCCGAGGGAAATTCTGATTGGTTGAACTCTTCTGATTGTTAAGAGAAAATAGTAAATCCTCATATCTGAACAAAGAATTCACACCAAATTCTAGTAATTTCTGTTTCTACTAACAATGTAGTCAATTCGCTGGCAAGTTTGTAAAAATCAACAACTAAAAATTTGACTAGCGCAAAATTAACGCCAACACCGTAATATTTTCAACAGTGTAGCAAAAAAATACAACAGAAGCACCAAGGACAACTTGAAACAGCGAGATGTAGGAAGCCGTGACAAAAAAAAATGAATTGGGTGAATTAGATTAAAGAATGACAAATGACGAAAAGAGTGCAGAGAATAAAAATTCTACTCCTGAAAGATCTTACACCTAACGGTAGGAAGGTATAGGACTGAATAAATAAAAGTAAATATTAAAAGTAGTACATATTTGCAGACATACACTGTTGAAAATTTTTAACACTTTTTTGACTAATTTAATAGTCAGGGAGAGGTCCCACACTTTTTTCGTGTTATTTTTGTCGAGACTATAGAAGTTTAAATTGAACGAGCAAAGATATCAAGTATTCGCTATTGCTAAGGAGTTATTTTGTCCAACTGACACGTGGAATTAAAAATACTTCTAGTCACATTTATTTGATCAGACTAGACAAAATTTACTAGCTGTTTAACAAAATGAATCGATCTAATTGGGTGTTTTAACACCAATTTCTAACACAATGTCTTTTTAATATGCAACTCATATCTTAGTGCTATAATATTCTCTTTAAGACGTTTTCGTAATTATAAAATGCAAACCACTCATTCACAAGTTTGGTTCAACTAACGTACCAATTTTAAAATGATTTTTTGAGAACCATTAAAAATTAAAGAATGTTTAGCTATTTGATTAAAGTCTAACTAATTGCGTAAATAGATGTTCCAAATCATCTTTAAGATGAAATTTTTTATGCCAACTGGAATAAAAGTTTAATAACACGAGGTTACACTCTGCAAGTCAGTCACATTTGTGGTTTGGTTGATATGTTATCGGAGAATCAACACGAAAACAGATACACGTGCAATGCAGTGTGCTATAATGCAATACTAGTATTAGATAAGTGGGGTTTCTATATTTTTATCCGAGGGAAAAATTCTGATTGGTGACGCTTCTGATGTCTATGTCTATGTCTAGAAAAAATGTCAATCCTCATATCTGAACAAAGAATTCACACGAAATTTAGTCAATTCTGTTCTATAAATACGCGTAGTCAACTCCGTCTGGCAAAGTTTGGAAATCAACACTAAATAATTAACTAGCGCAAAATAACGCCAACCCGTAATATTTTCAACAGTGTATTGTAGCTTGATCTCCCAGTTCAGACAATGGTAATAGTATTAAATATAGAGTATAATTAATTAACCACTTTTAATGATGATAAAGATAGTTTGGCTATCAAAACGTAGCGTAGTTTTGTGATACCTAAGGTGCATTGGAATGCTTAGTATTAATAGCGCCACAAATTTTACTATGGACCTGCGTTATAAGAGAACTTCAACAATTTTAGGTATAAATGGGTGGATCAGTATTGCATAATATTAAAATATTTATAGTGTTTGCCTTCCTCCTTTTAAAATTTCTGCTAGGCTCGTTAGAGCGAACCTAAAAAGAAAAGCACATACGTCATCGTCGAAAGCTACACAGACAAGAACATTACTATCAGTAATCATTAACTAAATCGGAACGTCCAGTACGAACATGCGTTGATATAAGCACTTGTGTACTTGGGATCACTTCACCACAAAATTTTTCAAAATTTCAAAGCTCAGAGACGAACTAGTGTCATGGCTTTGTAATGAGCAGAGTGATAATCTTTATTTAAAAAATAATACCAATAAATTACCCTTTCTTCTTATGGAATAAACGTTTGGCCTTTAAATAAATTCATTAAATTAAAAAAAATGTAGATAGTTTTTACTGATACATGCTGAATAGAAAGATTTTATTTCATATCACCACCTTACGCAGAATAAAAAAGAAAAATATGATGTTTTCCTTGAACGTAATTACTGTTTATAAGTAATTATGCGAAAATATGTACTTTATTTTACATTTCATGGCGGTACAGGTTAAATTGGCGCGAAAAAAAATTAACAACATTTTAATTAATCCTATTATTCGTTTATGACCTTGAATTCAGAATTTTAATTGACACAATATCGTGTATTCCAGATGTTGGAAAGCTGATTTCGTAGAAAAATTTGTCTTGGTCAAGTAATTTGGATGATTATTTACGTATTTCCTAATTTTCAAAAATTTCAATAAATTCCATTTTTTTTAGTTTTAAAATGCTAACAAATTAACCCAGTTTAAATTGCTCTAGGATTTCCCTATTTTCAGTACTCAGTCTCCTTCTCTAGGTGTTCCTGTATTAGGTTTTGACTAGTGCGAGGGGCTGCGAGTTCGAATCTCACTCTGGTTAGATGCGGTGACCGGTTCTTTCCGAGCCGTAATGATGGAATAAGCTCAATGTTGGATGGTACATTGCTGAATACGGAAGATATTACTCGCAATTGAGAAAAACGCGGAAAAATCCTATTGAATTCATTCGCAAAAGCAGCAGACGATGTAACATGTAATTTCATACGAAAATATCCAATTCTACTTTTTTTTTTTTTTTTTTTTTGATTCCTTGGTATAGTATAAGATTTAGAATAAATAAACATCAACAGTTTTTCCTCCCAACTCCTAATGCCCGCCACAAAATGGCGACAATATTTTGCACGTATTACGCTAATTCATTCATTACGCGGGGGACCCAATTTACGCATTTATATCAGGTAGCTAGAAACTGGGGAAGGCAATTTAACGATTGTTAGTAGCTGCTCTTTATCTCGGGAGGCAATTTACATATACCCGCTTCATAACACGGAATAACATGAAAATATCTGACTAGCGCAACACTGAGCAATTTTAGACAGTATACTTCCGAGCTGCAGCACCCTTTTATTACAGAGAAAAAAGTGTACTAACGAGAACACAAACACCGCAACTGTCAAGTTCCGGTTTCCATAAAACTCTACAAACTGAAAGAGTATCACGATAGAATCACTGCGCATTTTTTTCTGTCTAATCGCCTAATTTAAGGGTACAGTCGCCTCCAAAGTTTGCGCGAAGGTTCATGTTTAATTACAGATCTAATAATATTATTCTATAAATGCGCGTAATTGATCGTACATAAGGAAAGCTAGAGTGTCAACTGTAAATTATATACACTGCACGTTAAATAAATTAATAAATCAAAATATAGACCTTTATACGCACTTTTCTGACGACATAGTAGAAGAATGAGTGACATTTTATCAAAATACTATATACGAAATATAGGTGTACTCATTTAGTAAATGCGTCTGATATTTTTTTAATATTTGTTTGTTATACACCAATGGTTTTTACGTGAAAGCGCCTTCTTTTAAGATAAAATAAATGGAAATTATTTAAAATTACGGGGGTAGGGGGTACTCCTCTCCCATTATTATTAGCTTCTTGCGAAGAAAAAGGTTACGTCACCTTTTAGACCATGCAATCTGCTGCAAATTATGTTAAAGTTTCTTAATTTCTGTTATAATTTCAGAGAAAAATATTAAAAACAGAAAAATAGCGCAAATTTTAGAGGAAGTTGTACCCCGAGATTGGTCGATTGGGTCTAATCTATAGATTGGTATTATTATTATTATTGGCTTCGGTGTTATACCATCAATCTGTAGAACTTCATTGAAATCGGAATTTGACAGTTGCCGGCATTTCTTTTTAAATTACACCTAAGTGATTTATCGTGTCTGAAAATTTTCCACTAAAAGTATTATAACGACCAAGCACTTAATTCATATTGCTGAAATCCAACTAAAGCAGAAAATCCTAATCGTCCGCTCGTGCATAGGCGCATAGGCTTCTATATTTACATCTGGAGATGGAGACACATTTCCACACATCCTCGCATACGAAACATGACGCAGCATAACAGCACTTACACAAATTCAAAGGTCAGAGACTTTAATTAAAAACCTCGCGGCCCACGCCGGTCGCGGAATATATGTAGCACTAAACTTTTTATAGGTCATGGAAACGGCATCGGAAACGTCCCTTCTTAATTGATTCTGTATATGCTCTATTCTCGAAGCCAGAGCGTACCGCGCGGAGTGGAAAGCTCTAACCGTTAATTGTGTAATTGATCGCGAATGTGTAAACAGAAAGGAGAAGAGAGAAAGGCGACGAATACGACGTCGAGCGGCGTCCTATTTAGGTATATTACATGCATCCGCGAAATGCGGCCTGTTTGGAAACAGATCGATACGTCTGCCTTTCCAAACAAACGAATTACTTTGTGTACAAATTTGACTTCTAAGTAATGAGATTACCGAATTATTTATTACTTTGGCTGTCGCCCGAAATTATGCAGCTGGCACCTGATTTACATCGCATTGATGTTGTTTCCTTTTCCGCATTCAGCATGTACTCCAGCCTTATTTCTATTCTTATCTCTCTTATTTATTTAAAACTAACTAATTTGTATGATATTAATAATTAATAATCTAAATGGGGATCGGACAATGTGTAAGTATTCACAGCTTGTCAAGTACTGAATAAAGTACGGTTGTATCGTGAATAGATCCATTGGGAATAAATAATGTATCCAAGTGAAGGGGCACAGTTTCGAACACACGGCTTTTTGAAATGTTAGTTTATGTTAAAATAAAAAAATACAAAATCATGTTTGCTTGCTTCTCTTTTTTGTGAATTTTTTCTAGACGTTCACAATCATGTTTTTTGCGATTACAGCGCAATCTGTTACGAATCGAAAAAAAAAGTTTCAAACACAAACTACATTCTTGATGGCGTAGAATCCGAATCTGCAATACAAAATGGGGGTTCCCATTTAAGATTTCAAAGTTGTCCTTCCTCCCACTCTGGGGGGAGGGGGAGAGGGTGAGGTGGGGGATCGAGTTCGGTACCATTCAATGAGCCCCCTACATTATAACGAATCTTATTAAGTTTTTTTTTTTTTAATTTGATGCAGTGTTTTAGAGATATTCCGTTATCTCAAGATAAAAAACTCACCCAGCATATCTTCTAAAAAAATAAGACGCTTGTTGATCAATACAGCTTAGTTGGACTTTTTCTTTCAATTCTTCTTATTGCTGCACACAGATCGCTTTAATCATGGCCGCTATACTATACCTATCATTTGCTCCAACAGATTTTCTATTTCTTTTATAATTTTTATGTGGCAGCAACATTAAAATCTTAACACAAATTTTATGTTGACTTTACAACCGAATTTTTGTTGAAATTACTGAATATGTATTTGGTTCAACTAAAATAAAATAACAAAAACGTTTTGTTAAGCCAATGCACGTATTTTTCTGTTTATGCACCTGTGGCACTTATGATACTGCACACCGCACACTTTAAAACACCTTCCCACAAATTTCACTACACTGAATGCTCGTTTCAATATACAAAAGCAACAACACTGAATTAAACTGCATTAAAGCTATCTTACAATTCAAAAAAAACAGCAAGGTACGGCTTTCTTTGCCTCCTTTCTCCTGAACTAATAAACTATAAAGACCAGAATTTAAAGAACTTAAATCTAAATTCATCCAAGTGTTTGTTGTTTTAAGTTTCCATATTAAGCAATAAGAAATATTTTGAATTACCATTTTTACCAAATTACAAAACGCCTATACAGGTTTTTTTTTCCAAATTCAACTTATAAATTGCCCCTACTTCAAGCAACAATCTTAAAATTCGCAAATTGAATAATAACTCTAATTAGATGTTCTAATCAATCATTTTGTTATATATGCGACATACTGTAAACTGTATCTGCCTAGGCCATCATCAGGCATTTAAAGAAAAAAACACGTTTACAAAATGCATTATCGATTACGGTAAATAAGTAATTATAGTTAAATTTGCAAATGTTAAATCTAAATAAAACAATATAATGAAGTCAATATTAAATGACGACGGACGATGGACATTTTCGAAATATCTGCAGAATGACCCCAGAACTATTTAATGTTCTGCGTAATTTACTAAAACCAAAGATTTCGAAACATAATACAAATTTTGAAGCATAGCAACCAAGACAGATTCGCAGTAACACTTCATTTTTTGTACACAGGAAACTCTTACGGCTTCTTATATATATTCAAAATGTCAAAACAGTCTATATCCTACATTGTTCCCGAAGTTTATGCTGCCATAATTGAAATATTTAATGAATACATTCAGGTGAATAGATATATTCTATATATATTCGTTAAAATATAACAAATAAATGGAGGGAAAAAATTGTTGAACAACAACCTGTTTTTCTTTTTTTTTTCAATTATTAAAATACTAGTTTTCAATCTTGAACGACATAAATCATCTCAACCCATTCCGTAATTATTCACGTCGGTAGGAGATCAGCAGACTCTCTACTTTCCTTTTTATTTCACCTTCATCAAAACCGATGTCAATGGCTATTTTTTCCAAACATCGTGTTTTTTTTTTTGCTTAATTTAAAGTTTTTACTTAAAGGGTCCCACAATAGGGATTCTCTCGATACGGCTCTATTAATTGTAGACATAATTTTTGGGTCCATTTCACTATTTTCACCGAGATATTAATCGAAATTGCAAGTTCATTAGTTAAATATTAGGCTACTAGGGTGAAAAAATATATCTCACCTTTCCGTTCGCGCTATAAGCAAGTAAGTAAATATGTATTTAAAATAGATAATAATATTTAAGATTGCACTAGTGATGGTAATTAATGAAAGGGAAAATTTTACACAAACCTGAATTTATTAAGAATTTATATTTATATAAGTATGAAAAACTGAAAATTTTAATTAGTGGATGGATTAAATAATTCCTTGTACATACATCAACGTGATAACTGATGACTCCAAAACGGCAGAGGGAACTGGAATAGGAATATATGGGCCTAGAACAAGTACTTCGAAAGCTTGAGAAAATACCCAAGTATATTTCAGGCGGAAATACACGCAATAAAGGATCCGTTCAGTTCAGTATTGATAGAAATTATCGAAAGCAGGAGATTATCATTATGTCTGATAGTCAAACAGTCATCAAGGCGCTGAACTCACTTGAAATCAGTTACAAGACGATCTGGGAATGCCTAGAAAAACTAAGTGACCTAAAAGGAATAAAGTAACCCTTCTATGGGTTCCGGTTCATACAGGGGTGGAAGGAAACGTGATAACGGATAATCTCGCAAAGAAAAGGGGCTGAAATACCTTTTGTAGGGCCTGAACCCTTTTGCGGAATAAGTAGCAGTACAAAAAGTACTGAAAAAACTCTCTGGGAACCTATAACCAGAAGAGGTTTGCAGAATGCATCAACCTGAGTAAGAACATGTTCGCATATTAATAAGAATACTTTCAGGCCATTGTAAACTGAAAGGACATCTGAGTAAACTTGGATTCACAAAGAAATCTGAATGTAGATTTTGTGGGGAACAGGATGAAACACCCATCCATCTCCTCCCAAATTGCGTAGCACTGTGCAACTCAAGGGCGTTGGACCTGGGAGCATGTGAAATCGAAGAGGAAGACTTACATAATCTGAGACCTTCTGATATCCTACACTTTCTGAAAGGAATAGAATTGGAAGGCCAGCTGGAAAACAGCAAGAATAGCGTCCCAATAGATCTTTTAGGTCGCAGGAACATCACACTCCCCACATGCATATACATACATCGACGTTAATAGAACCACTAAATATCTAATACATGCTGAACTACTTAATTGTTTATTGTTCGAAAGAGTGAAAACGTGAAAAATTCAACAAAACTGCAGATATCTTAAAAAACGACTGAGTTTAGCGATAGTAAACCCTTAATACGAACTATTATTCAATTGATACAATTAATTCACTAGACCAATAAAAATTGCATCATTCTATTTCAAATAAGAAAGTGCTATAAACTTCAAAGTATTTTCCTTAAATAGATCACAGTGGATCATGACTACCCTGCAAATTACAAAATGAAATTTCTACTAGAAGTTCCAAAAAATCTATCTTCTTTCGTTGAAGTACCTGCATAATATTTTTTTCTTTCTGATATCAAATTTAATTTCATCTTTATAACTTATGGCACAATATTTAATGTATAATATTTTCCTCGTTAATAGTGTGGTAGAAAATCACTTTGTCTGGAAAAAATATTAAATTTTTAATATTTAAATACTTGGTCTTGCTTTATTTCAGCACATTTATTCATAATACATAATGTATTGGGCAAATGGAAAGGGAATACTAAAAATAATCGAGGAATGACATATGTAGGTCGCGCCAAGCAGCTAATCTTCTAGAGAATTATTCAGAACACGTAATCGCAATTACGATTACACTATAAACACACGGTCAAGTTCATAAGTTTACCTTATGAAATAAAAATTATTTCCTGCACAAACTTTCTTGCTTTATTACACTCATAAGCGAGTTTAAAAACTGCTGCAATAGTTATTTGCCGAGTGTCTATAAATTAATTTAAGCAACCCGCTACTTTTAAACTAAAATATCAAACTATTCGAGGCGACAGTGTAGATATATAAATATATAGTAATCTACTCATTCTCTATTGGATAGTAGCTTAAATCGTTTTGCTAGACAAAAAATAACACACGTACAGATATTATCATACCAGGTGTTTAATCCTGTGCTAGTAAATACGTAGCTTTGGGGAACTTATCACTATCTAAATAATGATGAAGGTGAGCTACAAACCCTTCATATGTGTAAAATATAATAATGATTCAGATATTTATTAGTAACCTCCAGGCATAATAGATATTGTTAGCAGACTTAAAATTTCGTGTTAAATTTTGAAAACAGATATTGTGTTCTTCTTCTCTAGTGTTCCATAGTTCGGTTGACGTATATATGATTATAGCTCGATTTTTGATTTTTGGAAAAAATCTTTTATACAAAAGTTTTACAGAATTCAATACTGCATATCCTCAAAATATTTTTGACTATAGAAGACGTTCCAAAAGTAGAACAACGCATACTTACTCCGTTATTTTAAACAGGGTACCCTATATATTATTCCATTTTTAAATTCTACGACGAAAAATAACAAAACTTTATATAAGCTACTATACGTCTAACTGTGTTAACAACGGTGTTATTTACGCTTCGGTAAAAGAAGGCGTAATTTGTTTTAGATATTCATATTTTAAATACCATACATGCGTACTTAGCTTGATACAAGAGTGAAACTTAAATACTTAAATACAGGTGTCCACTATAGTCCTGATCATTTGCTTAACTTTAGCCCAAGATAACTTGATTTTTTTAATTTATAGTCTATATCTTTGCTTATGCTACATTACCCCCTACACAAAGCCCTCTCAATTCATACTAAACATGCAGGATATGTCGATAAATCCAATGCATTTTCTATTCATTTTCAAGTCAGCTTAATATATAAATGCCATATAACTAAATAAAACCGTAAATTAGTAAGCATTACATCAGTATCAGATCATAAAATACAAATAATAAAAATACGTTTTTTTATCATTCGCCTATGATCAGCAGAAACTATATTACCGATGTTTGGTAAGCTATGGTAATTGTTTTACCGTAATAATTAAAAGTTAAGACTCAAAAAATGATTTGTTTTATGTAATGCGTTTTCCATGATTTCTTTCTTTTCGAAAAACTTGTGTATAAAAAAGAGCCATCTACATAGGAAACAGGAAGAATAGAATGAGGGAGGCATTTCCATCCATTTCGAAGAATTGTTTAAAAAAAATTTACAAAGCAGGGTAGAAATATGCTTAACAGAAAGATGATATATTTTTGAACATAATAATTAAAGATATGATTGCTACGTGTAAATCCTTTTAATTGAGGATGTATTTGTTGTGGTTTAATGTTCATTTTGGTTTTTTATTATAAAAAAAGACAAATGTAAGTCTCTTTATTTTAACGGTTTATGAATAAAATACATACTATTTACGTAATTAAGTAAATATATAGGAAAATAAATAAACAATCACTAAGATGTAAGAAGTAGGTATTACATAAAAAATATTTGACAGTTTTAACGTTTAACTGTTATGGTGGTGAAATAATTGTCATGGCCTGCCCTATTAAAAGTAGGTATTATTATCTCTGCTAATCATCATGAAATATTCTTTTTTAAAAAATATGTCATTAGTTTTATATTTTATTATCTGATACTAACACATATTTACTAATTCGGCTCTATTCAATTATATAAAGTTTATATAGGTAATACGCCAATCTGAAAATTAATGGAAAATTCGTTAGATTTATTTAAAATCATTAATTATCTGAAAAATTTTTCATGAGGTATTATCAATGTTTAATATAAATTTGCTATTTAAAAAATCGAGTTACCTTAGGCTAAAGTTAAGCAAATGGTCAGTACTATAGTGGTCACCTGTATATAATTATACTCAATTTAGTTTCACTGTTGTATCAAATGCATATACAAACTACGTCGCCTTATTCAGTAGCTTGCAGCATAGTAATTTTTGCAAAACGTGAATGACGTTGTTATTACAGACGGACATCAGTAGCTTATATAAAATAATATTATTTTTCCGTGCATGAATTTAAAAATAGAATAATATATAGGTTTAAAATAACGCAGTAAGTATGAGTTTCCCTACTTTTGGAACACCTTGTATGGTCAAAAATATTTTTAAGTTATGCAGCATTCAATCCTGTAAATCTTTTGTATAATAGACTAATTACTACTAATTCAGGCATTTTTGACAGTTTTTCCATATTTTATAACAAATGTAATATGAATATAGTACAACTATACCTTGCGCAACAGTCTCATATAGAAAATTTAATATCGACTTACTAGCAAATAGAAATTATATCTCTTGGATATCATTTCGTATATAGTAGAAAAATAGTACAGGTAGGGACTGCAACATGATAGTTTCCCATGGTGATTGTGTCGAAACACGAGATAATCCGTATGTATATATTTGCATGCTATGCTACATACAGATAAAGGCTTCGTTAAGGTATTAGTGCAGATGGTTGTGAAATAGCATTTGTGAAATGACATATACAGTGAGTTCGTAAATTGTGGCCCCCCCCTTCATAACTTTTGAATGGAATGAGATAGAACAATGAAACAAAACCAAAGTGAAATTAGAGACAATTTGTGATTTTTTACCTACAGAGATACGCACATGGCTTCTGATTTAAAATAGAGGGCGTAGCTATCTTTAGAATTTTAAATGGGAAGTAATTTCATATAGAAGCTCATTTGGAAGATATTTCTATTACTTTTATAGCAATGCAAACAGTTTTACGATTTTCAAAATTTTCACCAACTTACCCAAGATTAATTATTGGAGTACATACGTTACTTTTTTCAATAACCCTCGTATTCATGTTATGGTTTATGTCACTTAGGAAGCGATTGCTGTAAAATATGACATATTTTACAATATGACGTTTTTGCAAAATTTAGCAAAAGTGTCTTATCTGTCAGTGTGTGTGTCATGTGTATGGGTGTCTATGTTACAGATTACTGTAATTACAGGTTTCTGTACACTATATCCAAAAAGTGAATACGAGGGTTATCGAAAAAAGGAACGTATTGCTGTGTACTGAATGTATCAAAGAAAATGCAAAAATGAATATTAATTATGAAAAAATTAAATTAGCTAGCTCAACGGATAAAAAAATTCTTAAAGGGCGCAAAAGAACAATTAAACTCAGAGTTACCCTCGCGAATCAAAACTTGAAACCAACCGCGAAACGTAAAACGTGGGTGAAAGAAATCTGACTTTCTTAATTACCTCAAAAGTTGAAAAGGTTTAATCAAAAATAAAAGAACAGAATTTAGAATGACGTTAAATCATAATTAGAAAATTATTATAAAAAAAAAGAAAAGAAAATGTTAATTACAAAATTTTGCTGAAAAAAACCCTGGGCAAAGGGTTCTGGCTTAAATCAAAAAACTGCTAAAGACTCTAATTATAATAGGACAATACTAAATCCTATATCAAGCAAAAAAAAACAAATTAGTTCAGGAAGATAATCCTTTTTATATCAAATTAATACCACGTAGTTTCAAAATTAAAACAAACTAAATTAAACGTGGACAATTCAAGTAAATTTACAAAAGAAAAATTTAAATACAAGCACAATGCTTCTATTCACCCACCGCGAGGTGATTAATAATTAAATACAAATCAGCAAAATTACAAAATGAAAAAATTAACTCTTTAAACTAAAATATCTTCCCGAACAAAAATTATAAATGATCTTATATCTAAATTGTATACACAACAATATAATAACAATTATTATTAAGCGAGTTCCTTGATGGACGACATAAATTCAAATTAAACGAAACAAATCTCTATATCAAAAGTATTAACAAAATGGCGGCAATGAATATAAAAGTACAACTACTCACGCTTGCATCTATCTAGAAACTGGTTCTTACAATCGCGACCACTGCGTACAGCGAAGTCGCACAGAGATCAGTCCGCCAACGGACAAAATCTCAAAACATCATAACATAAACAATACCAGTGAACGCAAAATATTTTAAAGAGTGAAATTAATTTAAAGCAACTGAACATTTAAATAAATAAATCATACAATCAAATCATAAACAAAGTCTTATATAAAAATAAACAAAACATATGTGAGAATTTTTCCGACACATTGACGAAGGCTGATCGGATTAAACATGAAAACATCTCAACTTGCAAAAACCGGGGCGCCGGTCCACAGCAGTATGTACCCCAATAATTAACCTTGGATAAGTTGATGAAAATTTTGAAAATCATAAAACTGTTTGCATTGCCATAAAAGTAATGAGCTTCTATACGAAATTATTTCTCATTTAAAATTTTAAAGATATTATATCTATTTTATACCCGAAGCCATATGCGTATTCCTATGGACAAAAAGTCACAAATTGTATCAAATTTCACCTCGTTTTTGTTTCATTGCTCTATCACACTCCTTTCAAAAGTTATGAAGGGGGGCACAATTTACGACCTCACTGTGTAAGACCCGGGGAGAAATTCATCAAATCATTACAATTAAAATTCAGACAAATACAAGAAAATGGTTTTTTCAATAACAATGTGGTGATGGGCATATCATTTATCAATCGTGTAATTCAATAAAGCTCTCGATTCTAACGAATAAGTACTAGAGATGCGCATTTTGAAAATCATCTTTGCTCGGCCTGCTCCAAGTCGTTTGTATATTGCGTCCAGCCGTCTCGTTTTAAACTCCAATCCCTCCAGGCCCGCCCGTCAACCCGGTATCTCGCCGCCTGATTTCACTTATTTATTTCGAATTTGCAACCTGAACTAAAAAAGAAATATTTCACAGTAACCGAAAAAGTGTTAGAATTATTCATTTAAAATTTCCAAATGTTTATTCTTGCAATCTAAAGAATAGATTACTGTCTAGATGTTATTAACTTAAATATTTCGAATTTTTTAAGTACAAGATTTTTTTTATACCGAATTTCATTGACTTTATCATACCTAGATGAACCATATTTTGAGTTACCCAACTATGGTAACGGTAAAACTATGAGTTTTCGCGATGCAAGTATATTTTTTAATTGTGAAATTTATTAATTTCGTCTGAATAAGCTCAAATCTTGGTTGAATTCTAATGTATTTCTTTAATATAATCTAAGGAACCCATAAGTCCATATGACCATTAGTTGAATAAAATATTTTTTTCGCAACTTTTGTCTCCAGTTGGCTCTCCCTACAAAAGTGTGTTTTCTTTAGTAAAACTATTTCGATTTAAATATATTTTTTATGTGCAGCTGTAAATATCGAGGAAACGAGCTGTGAGCTTGCTGGCGCGCATGCTAACAAACAATGTATATAATGTTCGTTATTCCAGATAAAAATAAACATTTAACCATTACACATAAATTTAAAGAAAAACATTATTTTATAACATATCCTAATAAATACGACTTGAAGTATAATTTTTACATAAAATTTCAATACTTAATTTCATGACTTAATTAGCATATTATTTTTAGACTAGAAAAATAAAATGTAAATTTTAATATTTCTGAAGATGTTGCTGTTAACACTTTTCGTCTCAAAAATCCGCAAGACAAAGAATAGAGGAATAAAGTGTAATGGGAGTGTCAAAGAATACATTTTTTACTGTGAAGTTAATTTATATTTAGTAATGTTTTCAGAAAAACTGAAGTTTGATAAATTAAGTATAAATTAGGAATCTTGGACCATAATTAGAAAATAAAATGAGTTATATATATGGATAAATAAATTTCAACACATTTTTTTCTTATTTTAAACTTCTTCGATAATTTTACGAAGCTTCAATAAAATACGAAACCGTTTGGTCATTAAACTTTTCATTATCGTCTATTAAATCAATCAATATCAGTAGTACATTTCTTAGTAAATAAAGTAAGTGCAAAAATTTGTCCAAAGAAATACATATATTTGTTTGCACTGAAATTGTATCATTTTCAATCTTTATCTATCTTACTTTTTTTTGTAAAATAAAATTAGGTAGTGAAATCTTATACTTTTTTACTTCAACATATTTTTTTAAGCCTGATAAGTTCAACTCATGATTCAGAGTCTCATTTTACAATTTACTATCTATACCTTGCAAATTAACTGTTATTTTGTAGAATTTGAACAAACAATATTTATACATTAATTACAATACTTTTATTAATTCTTCAGTATAATTAAATTTTGCAAGATTTACGTATTGTCCTTACTGCATTCAACAAACAAACCCTCAAACTTATATAAACATTGTTTATTTTAGTGGTATTACCAAAATGAAAACCTTTCAATTAATTTAAATATTTGTTATGATACCCACTACTTTCAAACAAAATTTTAGATTTCCATTTCATCCACAGTCATTTATTACCACACTCCTAAAACCACAGGTGCTAAACTTATCAAATTTTGCTCGATTTAATAATATTGAGATTGAATACACAGTCAAAGCAGCAAATTTTGTTGCCTGAACAAAAATACTTTGATTTATTTTATGATTAGATTTAACAAATATGCAGTTAAAATGAACTATTATCTGTTATTTTAATACAGCTATTTTGGTTGTGTTAAATAGCAAAATTATGTTAAGCCAACAGTAGAATTGCCTTTCAATCAATTTTAGTACCATGTTACAGCAAAATAAAGAGAGACGTATTTACTTCGCTTTACAAAGGATATGGTCCAGGTGTCATAGTATGACAGGTAGTCATTATTATATTTTGGGCACCTCATATATTAATGATATGCATTGTAAAAAAAAATGTTTAAGATGGAATTATAGGGAAATACACTTAAAAGCAAGTTACAAATCCGATATCACTGCTTTTACCATGCCATCAGTTGCCCAGGCATTGGTGGTTTGTTACAAGGATCCTCCGCCGTGGTAGAGGAGCCGCCGTTTTAATGATTGATCTTTAATGATTACTTAGTAAATCTACCAATATTTGGTAACGCTGTCATCCACACTGAACAGTCAAATTGTCAATGTTCCCTAAAACAAAACGAGTAGTTGTTGTATAGCTAATTTCAAGCAACAGCTCTAGTATGTAGTAGTACCGTGCAGTTAGATGAAATGCTAAGGCTGCCGGTTAGTGACACCGGAACCGTTTCCCAGGCCGTCAAATTGCTGGAACAAAAATATTTATGGCTAGAGTTCAATATCATGGAGATTATTTTTAGATTCAGGCCAATTAACATAATCGGACTAGAAACCGTTGTGTGCTTGACCTGAAACCTTGAGGATTTAAAAAAAAATTGAAAATAATCTAAATACTAGTAATAGACATGTTGAATGTGTTTCTGGAATGGTATAAAAAATGTATCAATATCATACCCAAGCATACAAGCCCTGCATCCCAAAGATCTCTCCACGAATAGTAGAAATTTGTCAGTGCTTGATAATCACGGTTAATACTGATCCTGGTTTCCTATATGTTATACTATTTCTACCAGAGATGACATTTTCAATGTTCACGAATCGCATATGTGATAAAGCAAGCTTTGACGAAAAATTCAAAACATATTACATACATTATTTGATATTTCTTTCATTGAAGCTGTGTTTATGCTTACTACAACTGGCAAGGTCACCGATATATTAAGTAAGCAAAAGCAATATGTGATCGTAGTGCGCCTTATCTGCATAATGCCAAGGTATTGTAGACAAAATTTGATCTGACTGATGACACTCGCCTACCATGCTGGTATCTCGCATACGGTATATACACGGTATTCTCAACTCAGATCTGAACAATCTGCACGTATCTGTTTATTAAAGCCCACTATCGCAATAGACGTGCTGATTCATTTTATAGTGAAGATATTATGTTCCTAGTAATGGTTATTTTTAAATTCCTAAGTTTCACGCATCACACTTCAGCAGTATTATCATAGCAGTTTATCAATAGCTTATCAAATTACGGTAAAACTAGTGCAATACGTTATAATTACTGAATCCAAACTAGTCTCTGTGTTAACTCATATTGATCATAAATGTGCATTCATTGTGGAGTAACGATGATTTTAAAATAATTTATTCACATATTGGACATATTGGACATATTGGAAAGGATTTAGAAATAATAAAAGTAAACGCATTGATGCGTCATAAGATAATCTTTATTTAGATCCTAGGATTGGATATTTAAACTACTGCCAGTTTTACTACGCAACATCGCCTTGAAATTAGGATTACGTCAATAGATTCTTTAATTCACTTAATAAATTACTGAAGCTTCGTAGGTAGCTGCTATGTATAATATGCAACATATTTAAATATATATTGATTTTATTGTGAACTGTTTCAATTCGAGAAGTCTGTAGAATTATCAAATAGTACAAGATAATAAATATATAAATCTCGTAAAAACTACTGAATATATCAAGATGTGGTTCTTTTTAACCTATTTGTAACCGTTCAGCTCTAAACTGCTTTTAATGGAAGTATGATCACATTAAATTACTCAATATAAAGTAAGCAAAACTTGCGTTTTCCTGTCGTAGAGACGCCACTGCAGGGCTGGTGAGTCAACGTAAATATATAACACGATGGACCTGGTGCTATGCGATTCTGTTCCAGAATGCAGTTGCCCCCATTGACAATATTAATTTTCAAAAATGATTTTTGTTAACGACATCGTTATTTATTCATTTTTCACTATTATTTAATTCGATTACTTATTAGTATCTATTTTTCTCGTATTTTCTTTATTTTTTAATAATTATCTGTATCTGTATAGTATTATTGAATCAATATTCGCTTTCAATATTGGTTTGATAGAAGTTACAAAAAGTCGCTGATATTTACTTGTAGAATATATACATAATTGACTTTGGAATGTTTTCTTTATAATAACGATTTATATTGTTTTAGAAATGAAGTTACGGAAAACATTGGAATTACATCTACTTTTCACAGGTTTACAATCGGTTGTTTTCCAAATATATCTCATCTATGACCAGTCAAACTTGAATAAATATTATATAACATGCAAAAAGTCTAGAAATACAAAAATAAAAGTAAAGTTAATATTTTCTGAGGGGAAGAGTAAAACATGTCAATTAGTCTAAGAATGCTCTTTTAATGGTTTACTTGCAATTTATTGAACCAGGCGGGGCTCATGGGCTATGTGGCATTCTATTTAGGCAATTCTCTTGATATTGCAATTTACTGTAAATTTTATTCAAACACGACATGTATCGTAGTATGATTTGCTAACACGACGGGTTGTATTTCCAAAACTAATCATCATAAATATTTGGCTCTGGTCTTTTTCTGTTGAATCCATTGTTCACAATGTTTTAAACAAACTATTAAAATATGAAAATTATTTGAGGAAAGAACGAAATTGTACTGGTACAACTAATGATAACAAGAATAATAAAAAGCCAGATCTAGCTAACATTAATTAGCCAATCAGAAAATTCCCTAGGTACGGTTTTGGGCAGTAAATAGTAACGATTACATCAATTTTGATAACATCCATAATTTGACTCTGTGTGAGTAGTATATATAAGGAAAAAGCAAGAAAACAAGGTCTTGATCCTCACAAAATTCCTTAATATGTCACACGACCGGTTTCACTCTAACCGAGCATCCTCAGGTCAGAATAATGATTTTGAATTCTGACCTGAGGATGCTCGGCTAGAGTGAAACCGGTCGTGTGATATATTAAAAAAAATTTGTGAGGATCAAGACCTTGTTTTCTTGCTTTTTTCCTATACATCAATTTTATTTAAGTCGTTACTTGGCCCAAATAGTGTAAGGGATCTTTTTAAGAAGTTTTAAAATTACAAATAAAATTAGTCGTTTACGTTAGAACGCACAGCCCAGAGAGAAAAAAATGGTTCAGTTAACCAAATCCAAATATCAGTTAACTAAATGTATGTTTGTTCTGAAATACGGGCATTAAATTTAAAAACTTAAATTGTTGTTTTCATCTTATAAGTTTTGTGTATATAACATTTTTGTGAGTTCATTTGAACACTTAATGGTTAAATCAATGCCTAACATTTATCACTAGTAAAAATATTGGAGTGACCTTTTCATTTCTCACAATGTATGTATTTATGAGAAATAAGGACGCCAATTTTTCATTATTAGTGTAATTAAATATGTATTTCCAGCCGATAATATATAGATAACTACACTATTGGTTGTATATGTATGCGTTTGTTTTATTTCTTTGACTAATGCTGCTACTAAATAATTACTTATATCAATATTTATAGTTGTGTATGATTAATTTCATAATAATTACATAAACATATTACCCGTCTTATTTTACATTTTTAACCTAAACTGTAACAACGTACGCCACACAGACAATGAATAACTTGCGCATAAAAATAACATCATACAGTAAAATAAATCACTGGATCTCACACAGAGTCAATATGGATCATTCAAATAAAGTACACTTTAGAAATGCAGTTAAAACTCCAGTCTTGTTGTTTGATATACTGAAATTTAACAAAAAGTTTTGCGGTGAAACTTGACAAAAAATCGCTTATGAAAAGAGCTTGACTTTTTGTAGACAACTGTTTGAGATGCAAGCGCTGCTAAAGAAAGAAGGTGGCTTTGAGAGGCTAAGATTTCTGTCCGCAGAAGCTAATATTTTTTTCTCTGTATTTATTAGCTTGTAATAAACGAGCAACCATTCTTAGAGCCCGAGCCGTTTCATGTGATAAACAGCAGTGCAATGGCATCCGCATAAGTCGGTCCGTCCACTGTAACCACTAGTCCTATTGTAAGGTAAA
This sequence comes from Protaetia brevitarsis, assembly GCA_004143645.1. Lineage (NCBI taxonomy): Eukaryota > Metazoa > Arthropoda > Insecta > Coleoptera > Scarabaeidae > Protaetia > Protaetia brevitarsis. The sequence goes on from RXPK01000308.1 coordinate 150,049, forward strand.
CGTTATCTTAATGTTCATCAAGTTCAGCCTGTTAAGGTACCTCAGAATCTTGTTGAATGAGATTGTTTTCAGGTCTTCTTCAGGCATATACCAAACCAGCGTAATTATTCCAATACTTCTGTTTTTTTTCCAAAAATGTATCTACTGTTTAACTTAACTACCGTAAGTGCTCTGCCAATGGTAAGTTCTAGTACTTGAAATTGCTCCGCAGCACCCTCCTTCGCAAGGGTGTCTGCTTTTCCATTTTCCCGAATTAGTGAATGCCCGGACACCTACATTAGGAATAGATTACTAGTCGTCCCCAATGTATCTAGAGCGTTTTTACAGCTTATGATTGGCTTGAAGTTATATTTACGCGCCTCTACTACTTTCAACACCGCTTGATTGAAAATCGTTATTAATTTGTGTCTGATGCTTTTATTTAAAATTTCTCTTGCCTACAAATCCATGGCATAGATTTCTGAAATTATTATTATTATCATTGTGTATTTCCTAAAATTCCAGCGTCCATACTCTGTGCTCTTTTCGAACCGTCCGTAGACTAAAAAGTAATTCAGAGCAGAGAAAAACCAACTATTGGGAGAATCTCCAAGGAATGAGCTAAGAAAAAACTCTTCTGGGAATCTGTAACCAGAAAAGACCTGTAGAATGAATCAATCCAAATAAGAATAATTGTATACTCAAAGAACCTTTTCAGGCCACTGTAAACTAAAAGGACATCTGAGTAAACTTGGATTAGAAAAGAAATCTGAACGTACTGCTGTGTATTAATTGAAATAAATAAAAAATGCTAAAACGATTTTAAAATGAAAAAGAAAAAAAATGTTACCTAGCTCAAAGGAAAAGTTTTTTAATAAAACAAAAAAAAAAACTATTAATCCCAGAGTTACCCTCGCGAATTAAAACTTTAATCTAACCACGAAAAGTAAGTAAATGAAGTCAGACTTTCTTAATTACACGAAAAATTGAAAAGGTTTAATATAAAATAAAAGAACAGAATTTTTAACCCATTGATGTCATTAAACAATAAATTTATTTCAACAAACGGGCTAAAATATACAATTGTGCAGAAAAAAAAAACCCTGAACTGAAGGCTCTGGCCTAAAATAAAACTGCACTAGAATCAAATTTAAAATAGGACAATGCTATTTCCTATGCAAAAAAAGAGGTTTTATTGTTCAGGAAGATTATTCAATATACTAAACCTTTGAATTTCTATCCACGTAGTTTCACAAATTAAAATAATCTAAGTGTGGACAAATGCTAGAAATTTACTAAATATGAAAAAGCTAAATGACAGAAAGTTGCTTCTACTCACCCAAACGAGGTGATAGAAAAATTAAAATAATACAGCAAAATAGCTTAACAGAAAAATTAACTCTTAAAAAATATAAACGAGCAAATAAACTAAAATAAATCTTCCGAAACAAAAGAAATAATAATTGATCTTATATCTACCAATACATTAACAATTATTACAACAATGATTCCTTGATTGACTATATTACAGAAAAAATGTTAAATTTTACAATACAATATGAATAACAAAATGGCAACTATTATTTAAGAAATACACCTACTTACATCAATAGTCGAACAAGGAAGTCCTTTAACAAAACCCTACAACTACCTTTTACCTACAAAAATCCCTCTCTCAAATTTCGTACAACGCAGCGTAGAACATTACAATGACAATATTTAATAGAATAAGCATAAAATCAGTACAAGCGAACAATAGACATTTGAATGACTAGATTAATTAAAAAAAAATCTTAATACTTCATAATTAAAACCATACAATAAACTCTTAAACTAAACTTATACAAAACAAAACAAAATTGTGAAAATTCTCGATAAATTGAAAATCAGCTGTACGGACAAAGAAATCACAACAACCATAATACGCAACTTAAAATACATCTCATGTATTGGGTTGTATGGGTCACGGAGTCCAATACCACAGCAGTACGTAGATTTTGTGGTCACTGTAAACTAAAAGGGCATCTGAAATCTGAATGTATGCAGATTTTACGGGGAACACGATGGAACACTTATCCCTCTCCTCCCAAAGTTTCCCATATCTTATATTTTTTAAAAGGAATAGAATTGGACAGGCAAAGCAGCTGAGCGAACACAACAGATCTTGACTCAGTGTACTACCACCCTCACATTTATACATATACACATACAAAAAACAAACAAGAAAAACCGTCTTGTTATTTCCAATAGAATACATGGATCAAACGTGTCAGAAAGTACAATTTTCAAGACAGCAGAAAAACTCAAACAGTGTCGTACCAATTGGACTAATGCCTACTGTGTTTAGAAGACGAGGATACTGTTGTGCATATTTTCTGCCACTGCCGTGCCGCCACAAGAAATACTTGATCCTTGCAAACGTTGGGAGAGTAGATGCTTCCCCAGAACACCTGAAAACTGGCTTATTCAGTAAGATACTGGAGTACCTTAAGGGCCTGAACTTATTAGGCGAACTTTAAGATAATGTCTGCTCTATAATAGACCTTAGTTGTGACAGTAGACAACGGATCAATATTCATTTTTTTTCTGTCTTTCAAATAAAAGAGTTACAGCACTGGAAAGTTTGGTGAATTTATATTTTTTGCAAGTATGTCGTAAATCATGCATTTTCCTTAATTTGACAAAAGTTTATCTGGATTAGGCTTATAAAGATGCAAATCTCCATTTAAAACACATTCGAAACACAAATGCATAATTTTATTTATTTACCTTTATAATTATCTAAATCACCTTTATATATACTGCTGAAAAAGCTGCCTAAACGGTGCAAGGTTATTAGTAACACTTTTTTTGACTTTCAGCGTTTAAAAGTTGTTTTGAATAAACGAAGCTTGGGTCGTATTTCAAGATCAGCACCCCCTATATTTGTTAGTGCCTACAAACCGACAACTTTTGTACCTGCTTAATAGAAAAGACCGCAAATCGCACACTTCGGCAAACTTCTGCTCGACAAACGTATTGTGTTTGATTACCCAGTTTTGGGCAGACAATTTTTTAGCTTCAAACAAAAAATAGCGAAATTATAAATCTACTTTTTTTCATTTTTTCACTGGCGGTTTTCCTTAAATTAAACACTAAGGGCCGTTTGCACCAACGCGTTGAGCTTGGTTTAACTTTAACTGGCGTTTAGAATGTAACATTCGCTGTACGTATTAAAAATGAAATATCACTTTCAAAGTGCCGCTTAAAATTAAACCACGTTTAACATGTTGGTGCAAACGGACCTAAACAAGTGTTTTAAAGAAAACTCGGTGTTGGTGAAGCTTTCTTGTTGTATGCGTATAACCCAGTATTCGCATTTTGAAGTCAGAAGCAAGTTACTTTAAAAAAATGACCAAATAATATAAAAGATTTAAATGGCTATCGATAATACATAAAACAGCACCTGATAGAAAAGGATATATTATGAATTTTACATATCGATTAAGTGATTATCTGACAGTTAGCATACCTCACAAGGAGAAAATTTAATATTTAATGTTGTTTGGTTTGAGGTATTTTTTTTGTTTTATATTATTTTTTATTATCGGTTAATGATTCACTTGCTGTTAATGTTGGGAATCCAGTTGTTTGTATTTCAAATTTCAGTTGTAAATACCTACATGTTACTTTTTACAGAGTTTGATTTTTTTTAATTTCTGTTATTTTCATTATAAACATGCAAACAAGAATGAAAGGTATTTTCTCCTTAAATGGTCATAAAAAGAACGAAAAATCGATTATAACAAACTAAAAATTAATATATTAAGAAGCTTTTGTATTTAATAGTAATTACTACTCGATTACGAATTATAAAGTTATGCCAAATATTAAACATTGCAAAGATCTGCTGTATACTAACACTAGTATAAGCCATTTTTCAACCATAGATAATATTTATTTTTACTTCCATAGAGGGGGTTACATAAAGACTACGGATTCGAAGAAATTAGCGACGTTTTATCGAAGATGACTAACAATATGTAAGGACAAAACAAACTAAGATTTTCAGTTCTGGATTTATGTTTATAATTAGCAGAAAATTTTGTAGCATGATTGAATAATGAATTTAACAGTGAGAATCTTTAAAACACGGCATGCTTCTGTTGAATATGAAGTATAAAGGAAAGAAAATCTATGTCAATTAATGTGTAGGTACGGATAAATGAATAAGTAAAAACAAGTATTATTGTTGCAGGTATAGAATGACAGAAGGTCGGGATGAAGCTTCAAACGAAAACGTTTGTATGACCGTCCAGTCGAACGGAACTACGCATCAACTAGACAACAGAATCAGGAAGGAAGTAAATTCTGAACTATCAAATACAAAGGCGACAGGGAAACATTCATTCCACAAATAAGATGGCCGGACTTAATGGCACAAATATTTATACACGCCGGCTGTGTATACGGCCTATATTTGTGTTTTTACTCTAAGGTTACACGGCGTTATTCGGTAAGTTCTATTCTAACGCAACGTGACGAATCGATTTGCTGTTTCATAATGACGTCGTAACGCAAGCAATAAAATTTAGAAATGAAAGTTATTTAATAGGAAAAATTCTTCATACTGCCTTCTATTTTTAGTATTTACAGCGCCTTAATCTTCTCAACTAAAACATCTTAAACGAGTCGGATGGTGTACAGCCATTTTAAAAATGTAGTAAGTGTTTATAGACACGTAATGGAAACATCGTTGAAAACTAACTTAATAATAGGTTTTGAGAAAAATTAATTGCAATGATTAAATTAACAATTGCACTCGCAATTCAACCTAGTTCGTTCCGCACGTGGTCTGTCTAAATTTTAGTTACTTTTAGTAACTTTTCCTTTTAGATCACCACTACCACACCTTAGATCCGGAAAAAACCCCATGTAACCTTGAAATAGCACTTTTTAGAGACAGATTTTAGTACTTTCTTTTCCTTTGCAGAAAAAATGAATAGGCATTTTAAACTCATGGAACATGCTCTTTCCACAAATATGCATATAAATGGCCAAATTAGTGGGTCTTATTCGGAACTACAGCCACAAAATTTCCTCTTGATGCAGTTGCCAATATGGCTTTTGTCATGAAAAGAAAAAGAGGGATAACTGTTGATGTGGTGGTAACTATTTTACAGAAGGACGGGGGGTGGTGGACTCACATATCCTGCACCTATGCCCCAGTTTTTCTACTAATACCTCTCTTCCGTGGGAGACTGAACCACTTCCCTTTCTATCAAGAATCACAAATTAACGCATTTAAATCACCGTTGTTTCATGAATTTAATTCAGAACGTCACCATATGCTCAAAGAAATAAAGATAATATAAAAAATAAAATATACATCAGATTGAGTGTGGATTACTTCAACTTTATTTAGGTGGTAAATCAGAACATCACTAAACACTAATACAACAGCGGCGAAATACGATTTATATTACCTCCTTACGATATTTCACGCGCGTTAGATTTTCAAGCAGGGCAATTTGTACAAATAATTCAACCTACGTATTCATTAGGTGAGCAGAAAATTACTCTTATGTGTTTAAATTAAAGAGTTAACACAAGTATTCCTAAACTGAATTAAATGCAAGGTCTAGAAGTTAGACTTAATTCTTTAGTGAGTTATTCATCTAATCAAGTTCAGACTAGCAAACCCGGACTATATTTAATACATTAAGAGTATCTGGGTTAATATGGTAATCCATTAACAAACATGCTCTTCGATGTTTTCTAAAAAAAAAACCTAGAAATATAATTAATTAATGGGCTATAACATATTCCTAAATTGACGAGAATACTAATCATGTATTTCATTTTGTTTGTTATTGCTTTCATTGTAGTTTTTAAATGTTCCCGCGTTACAAAACATACATGAGCTTATTATATACCATAAAAACTTCTAGTAAACGTTACCTGAAATTTCAGTGTGTCTATGTGCTTTTCAACAGTTAATTGATGACACTTAATAATACTTTTCTTAGTACACGCTAAGTTTTATGCACTTCCATCTACGTTCTCACAAAAATAAATATTTACTTCCTGTATGCATTTATAAACGTTCAAATAAGCAGGTAACTACTTCTACAAATATAGCATCAAATTGTATGCGCCTAAAACTATATTTCTATAAATTTACAACAAGCAAAAGGTTGACCCATTTAATATACTTGTCTTTTGTTGATTTATTATGACTTACAAGGTTGTGACGAAAAAGGCCTAATTGTAAGCTCAAGCAATTAAGAATAGTGTTTCCTGTGCTTATTTCGAAAAGAAGTATTCCTAAAGATAATTAAATTACTAATGCAACTATAATAATAAAAATTTATTCAGAATAAAGTATAAATAAATTAAGTATGTAAACACTGAGAAATGGGTTAATTAAAAAATAGGGTCTAACAAAAAAATTTTGGTTAAATACAGTCAAACAAAAATGTTTGTCAAATTAACAAAATGTAAATATTAAAATAGTTATGTAGGTTTGACCATGAATAAATAATTATTTCGTTTTAAATCAACCAAAAGAAATCATTAAAAATAAAAAAGAAAAGTTGTTATGTCAATTTTAGTATTCTACAGACTTAGCCCCATAATATACGTCAAGTTTGTACGTATGTATGTTAGATGCTTACAGACTTGCAGATAATTTTACAGGCGCTGTAGATATGCATAGAATCCCACCTTAAAATGGACATATAGTTAGGGGAAAAGAGGGTAAGAGTACGTATTGTAAATAGTTTCTCTCGTGATTTACAGATGTCGCTATTTGCACTGTTTATAGTGTGTAGTTGGTTGTTGCTTTTGCAAACAAAAAATAGTTTTAAGTAGCAGGTAATTTAGTCTATAAGGTAAGATATTTGAATTTCGGCCGTTTCCATGTAATTTTTATAATTTAATAATTTGTAATGATTGTATGATGCACTATTTCTTGATATCTACTCTGTTTATATACATAAGCATTCAACTAATAACTTTTATTACGGGTTCGAAATACCTTAATTAATAATGAAATAATAAAAAAATACTACAATAATAGTAAGGTTTCAGAATATGTTATTCGTGCAATTAATCTTTAAAACAAAATAATAACTGGTATGTGGTATATCTGGTTGCCTACTTGCCAGTAACCAATAGTTGTTTGTCAGTGTTACACCTATAGAAATTATATGTGTAATAGAAAAAATGAATGTAAGTAGTTGTAATTGTTATTGAATAATACTATACAGAAAGCGAAACTCATTTAAAAAACTAAAGAAATAATACTTGAGAAAAATGAAATTAGAGTAACTGATAGAATCTGAAACAAAATTGCACAGTATCAGACCTGACCTCTCGCAAACAATGCGCCATGAAATAGAAAGTATTCCATCTGAGCCCACCTCTCACAGGCTCATACATTGTATCATTTCCACTATTTCCTGCCCTGCAGGGGTGAAGATACGTTCTACGACTGGGCGTAGCGGCAAAAAAAATGTTTTCCTTGCTTTATATATGAATAACTTCGTATGGTCATTCGTCATTAAAACACAGCTTGTAGTAATCACCGGACTATTACAAACATATTTAAAAGAAGATTTTTACGCGTACAGACACCAAACGAGTTACAATTTTATTTATATGGATTACGTTTATAAACTATGTATATGACAAAAATACTCCAAACTGTGGTACTGGTAATGCTGCATATCTTAAGTTATCAAAATTGTTGATATAGACTAACTGTATCAAATCCAGTGTTACCTAAGATGTATTGTTTACCTAAGATACATAAATCAGGAAAGAGCATGAGACCCATTGTCTCCAATATCAATAGTCCAACTTACTTATTGTCCAAATGGCTATCTGACAAATTTAATCACTTACCTGTACAACGCCCGGATTTAGCAGTTAAAATAAAAATTCATACGCGTTCATTAGAAAAGATTAAAAACATTTAACTTACCGACAATGAAGTTTTAGTTTCATTTGATGTGAGCTCACTGTTTCCCAGAGTCCCTGTTGATACCACTTTGACTTACTTATTGTTAGAAGATTTCTTGAAAAGTAATCAGTTGGGCAGTAATGAAGTTGATAGTTTCATTTCTTTGGCGAAGCTCTGCATGAAACAAAATTTCTTTCAAATTAATGGTACCTTTTACCAACAAACTGAAGGAGCAGCAATGGGTAACATATGAGTAACATCTCCCTTCATAGCTAACCTCTTTATGGGAAAATTTGAAACCGATCTTTTGGGGTTCCGTTTGGGTTAGATACGTCGATGACATTTTTTGTGTTTTTGATAAACAATAGGATTGCTTTTCTCGATATGTTAATAATAAGAAATAAAAATAAATTAGAAATAGACATATATAGGAAGCCCACTACTAATAACAGATTTATTTCAGAAGATTCAAATCATTCATGGAAAAATAAACTAGCAACTATTAACTTTTTGGTATCGCTTACTTAATTTTCCTCTATCTACAGAACGATACAATAAAGAACTTAAAGAAATTATTAAAATCGCTGCATTTAATGGATTCTCAGAAGACGTTGTATATATTACCATTAGAAAACATAAAAACAAAATAAGAATTAGAAATGCCAGTACTTTGGAAATTAGTGACAGGAAGAATAAGAAATATGTTAAATTACCATTTTATCCAAGTTACACGAAAGGTCTACATTTTTTTTTTCTAAATTCAATCTTGACATAGTAACTACTGCAAATAATAGTCTTAAAAATATTTTAGATAACCCTAAAGATCAAGTAGATAATTTGGACAAATCAGGTATTTATAAAATAGCTTGTAAAAATTGTGATTATGTATATATTGGGCAAACTAAAAGATCAATTAAAACGCGTTACAAGGAGCATTTGGCTAATCTTAACTTTTGATGGTTTGACAAATCTAGTGTAGCCCCTACATATGCTTGAAGAAAACCATAAAGTTGACAATGTAAAGTTAGTTATAAATGAAAGCAACTATGTGCAATTAAATTGTTATGAGGGTATGGAGATATATAAAAACAAAAATTTTAATGAATTCAGATTTAGGGCACTTAATTCTTGTCTTTATAGTTTATTAAGTAGAAGTAGTAGATCAGACGGAGTTATGATTAATGACTAGTTAAGCATGACGGCAGTCAGCCATGACCGTGATCATTGTACCATGACCTTTTTTAGGTATAAATTAGGGTAGTTTTAGTGTAGTTATTCAGCAGTATATCAGCAAATAATAAGGTCGACCTCTATGCCATTACAATTTTAACCGTTTTCACAATTTTCTTTAAATTATTACTATTTTTAGTTTATTTGTTTTTGTCCGCCAAGCTTCGGTATGTTTGTGATTTTTAACAGTTTTTAATTATTAATTTATTTATTTATTTTAATGAGAACGGCCAAATGCACCGACTTTTAAATATATGTTTGTGTCGTCCCATATACCCGTTTTAAATTTTAATCTATTGACAAAGGCCATTTACACCTACTTTTAATTATATGTTTGTACTGTCCAATTTACTATTTTTAATTTCAATTTTTATTCAATTTAATTCAACTGTAATTCACTGGCTCAAAAAAAAATATTATTGAATTATTGAATGTGTAAAGAAATAAGCAAACAAGTGACCAGCCTGAAAAAAGAAATGGAGCGGAAGAAAAAAAAAAGACAATAAGTATAATAGTCATTTGATTGTAAAATATAGCAAGAGCTGGTCAAATATCATTAAAAAAAGAAAATTAAAAAAAATTACACAAGGACAACGTAGAAGAAAGGAGACACGAAGAACGAACCCCGGAATGGGATTTCCCACGCCCAAGAAGGATGGGCGGTAGTGTGACTGATGGTGGCAAGCCCACCAGCTACAGAAATTTCTAATGAGGACGAGGGGATTTAGAGCCGAATCAGAGGCTAATCTCAGCAGACAGTGAAGACCCTATCCTGTTGTAATTATTCAGTCAGTGTTTCTGCTGATGATGATAACTTTGCTATCGAAACATACGTCCAGTTTAGTGCAGTTTGTGGTGAGGTGTCTAGGAGAAGTTTGCAGCAAACTATGTATAGGAAAATCCTAAAGTAAACTAGCTTAGCATATCCAAATGTATTTTTCTACTATTGACCATGATTTATATAAATGGCAGAAAACCACTTTGCTAATTAGATATTTTCCTATTAGGGGAGAGGTCGCAAACATTCATTTTGCCATTACTTTTTTATAATTAATGACCGCATATATCTCTGTATACATAAAAAGCGACTAATCGTATTAGATTTGAGACCCGCACCTTACTATAACTCGCCCTTTTCTGTTACATAAATAAACAATTATTCTGGTCGAAATAATAAAAAAAGACACATACATGAAAACACAAACATATTAACATTCATAAACATATAACAGTATTCTTTATTCCATTTTAAGATACACAATTACTATCAAATCATAAGTGTACACCATATTATTATTAATCTCCTTCTATGTCAAGGGACCAAGACAACGAAAACATCATTTGTTTGCAACTTATTGACCCAATTTTTGCGATTTTGTTTTTTTTTGAAAATTCATATAATTAATTTTCTGCTTACTAGCCTTGTATCGTGATTATTTATTACACCTTTGGTAGAACATTTCGATGAATCAGCATTCCATCAAAAAGAAGGAATCGATACATACACGTGTGTGTTTAATTTTAACGCATTCACATACATTTATAAATGCTGAAGGAAGGGTTTCGCTCCAATGAAAGCGCTTTGACGATATTTTATTTATAAGAAGTGTAATTAAGGTGGATTCTTAGTTCACAAGTTTAGTATTTTTATGCAGAATTCACAGTTTTGCTCATTCTTATAATATATTAAAAAGTACTAATATTTACATCTATCAGGATGATTAAAATACTCCAAACTATTAGACTAATACAATCACGTACCACAAAATATCTTACCGCAAACTTCACTACACTGGACGCACGTTTCAATAGGAAAGCAATTATCATCAGTAATAACACTGAAGTAAATAACTTCCTAAAACTATCCTTATTTATACTAATCAGTGGCATAGTACAGTAATCACGGTCTTGGTTGATTGTCGTCTTACTTATCTAATCATTAGTCCATTCGTCTAATCTTCTATTTTCTTTCTATTGATTTAATAAGCTATAAAGGCTAGAATTTAAAAGTCCTAAATCTGAATTAATTAAAAAGTGTTGGTTTCTATGCATTTCCATACTTAACATAAACATAATAATTTAACTGCAAATGAATTTTACGTTGCCTTGTCTTTAAGATACCTATATATACTTGAAATCACAAAGTAGACTATTTAAAATTAGTTAAGACCGTAAATAGTTACAAATAAATGTTGTGAAAGTACAGAAATTCATAAAACAAACACTTTTGACCCATACACGCATAAGATAGAAAAAAAAACTTTAGAATATTTTAAATTTCAAGGTTGATGTTATATAAATTGATAGACAAATGAATATAACTTTTTGTATTTTTTTTAATTACAACATCCTGTATACTGCGAGTAGTTAAAAAAACCTCTTTTCACTGATTTCGAAAATGTATGTAGTGTTGATATTTGCATATTCTTTTTAGAATTACTCGAATTTATATCATTTAAATTGATGCATGAAAGCAATAAATGACATCTTCGGTGGTGCAGTAGGTGTCATTTGCAGCGCAAAAATCAATTTCTTCAGGCATCCGCAGAATTCCAGCGCTGTAAATAACCTAATGCACAACATTTGTATTAGATTGTTCGACCGAGAAAAGTATTTCGAGAATCTTATTCTTCAAAAAATACGCCATAATAGATATGGATTGCTACCACTGCGTTTTCACAATTCAACTCATCTCAATCTTAAGTCTATGTAAAAATAAATTTTATGGTGATGATTTTTGGTCAATAACAATTAAAACAGCAGTAAAAATTCCGATATATGTGTTTTTTTTAACTAAATTAAATGGTATTATTATATATTATTTTCCATTGTTTCCAAGTTGGAATGCTGTATTTACAGTTGGCAAGGCCAAAAAATAAGTTATATTCTTTCATTAATTACCGGATTCGACAAAAGAGAAGCGCAAAATAGGTTTAGAGATTTTTTATGCCAATAATAATTGAATATCAATAGTCATGTAACGATTAGTCATATTTATCCTGAGACAGCAATACCATCAAAAATAAAACAATAAAAAATATTATAAAGCAGTTAACGGAGACCGTTAGTATTCAGAGGCAGACGAGAAGAGTAATAAGAAAAAAAATCATTTTTTTTGTGTAATTTGTTTTCCTAACAAGATTTGAAATTTGTAAAAATGGTACTGATACCAAAATGGCAGTAGTCTACGGCGTATCTGTTAAATACGATATCACTTACTGACGTTACCATTACTAACTACCACCTTCTTATTTCCTGTTTCCCAAATTTAATTATTAATTTTTATGAATAGCTGCATTTCAGTAAGTTACATGAGTTGTAGTTGTTTGCTTCTCTTGTAAAATTCTGTAGATGTTAAATACCCCATTGCGTAAGAAAGGGGACGAAGTAAATCACAACAGAAAAACCGTAGAGAAACACTCGTTAGACCGTGGAGTTTTGTAAAAATTCTTTTAACGATGCTGTTTTTGTTTACCAAAATTGTAATACGATCAGCACATTTAATATTATTGTAGTTGCTTGTTATCTCTTACATGTGAATACAGAATCTTACATAATATTCTCTACTGACTTCGCAAAACTATGTGCATACATATGCAAGTTCCTAGGCATAGCGTGCGTGTAGGCAACGCCACTGAGTTTTCCGCTTCCCCGCTTCTCCGAACGCGTTTGTCCGTGCTTTAATTATAAGTATGAACAAAAATTAAGTATCCTTAATTAAATATCTCAACTTTTATATTTACTGTAAAATTTTCATTTTCGCCAAAGAATCGAAACCGTGTTACGAAGTTGACAATCTAGTCATCTTCGTCTGAAGGTTATTTTAATTATTTGTTTGCACAACTTTACTATCACGCTAATATGCTATGCGCACATAATAATAGCGGTATTATAGTGGCATCCATAAAAAGAGGAGTATGTAGGTTGTACATAAACATTAACACACAACGCACGTAGGAAGTGGAAATATTGTTATCGATCCTTTGGTTTAGATTAAATCGCATTAATGAATGACTGTGCGCATCAGTAATTAATATGCAGAAACGTGTAAAACTTTTATACGCCTTGCTTGGTACATTTTTCAAATTAATGGTTTTCAATGTTATAAGAGATTAACTTCCTTTTATTCAGAATTACTATTATTATTATTATATGATATATACTTCACAATCTGTGCATTTCGATTCTTCTAACTATTGTCTAGTTTTGCAACCTTACATATAACCTAATTTTACGAAAAATGGAATACTATACCCAATAATATTTTTAAAAATGGGTGTTGCATATCCTCTATTAGTTGATAGCTCCTATTGTAAAATTATGATGTGGATGTCACTCACCATTATGAGAGAGAGGAGACGATATGTCTATTCAGCTTTTTTGTTCACTTTTGTCCCCGTCAATTACTCTATATAATTCTAATAGAGTTAGTATAAAATTCGAAATATTTCCAATTAGTTCAGTACTCTTAATGTAGATTAAAATAATCATTACTTCTAGCCTTCTTAGTCGAACCATAGTACTTCTATATTTTAATTGGAATTAAGTTTGTTTGTCTGAATTCGAGAATGAGAACCGCGTAGAAACTAGATCACAGATCAAAATTAAACATTTATTTAAATAATGTTTCACTTTAGGAACTTATATGAATAAATTAAATACCCTTAATTTTTTTTTTAATTTTTAGTGAACTGTCGAGTGTCAAAATCCAAGAGATTGTACATTAATATACAGGTTGCGCCACTGAATTGATCAGAATTTCTCGAATTTTTAGTAGGAGTTAAATGGAAATGTTTCTTAGAGTGTTAAGCATTAAGATGTTTTATTAATATCGGTGCAAATAAAAAGATGTAAAAGGAGCGGTATTTTAGCCCTGTTTTGCTTTGCTGGTCAACATTTTGGAACAGGGTAAACTGCTGTTTCTTAGTTATGTCTTCTTTTTTCTATTGCTCACTAACTTAGATATTATGGCCTCCTTTAATTTCAATTTCTTCTTATATTTTTCGATTTATAATGCTCTACTTGGAGAAAACTTAATGTAAAACGGCATTAGTACGTAATGTAAACGACATCATTTGTTGTTTCGGTTTTAGCACTGCGCAGTTGGTAGTTTAACAATGAATTAGGTGATATGTATTCACAATTAAACGAAAATTAATTAACAATAAGTGGGAACTTGGATAGTTCCAGCAAACAATAAACAGAGTGTTGTTCTCTATAAAAAAAAAATGGGCTTAATTTCTTGAAATTAAGGATTTTTACATGTTTTATGTAATTTTATGTGAATTACTTTTCAAAAACTATCAAGACACTTTTACCTAGCCGTGTAAAATTTTGTTATTCCTACAATGTTGTAATAAAACATATCATTTTAATTAAAAGAAAAAGAAAACATTTTATTAGCTTATCCATATCGGATATAAGTTTGAACGCTCTGTATATGATTTGGTGGTGAATGCTACAATGCTGAATGCCTACATCCATGTACTGCATTTACACATACTCTTTTAAATTCTATCTCAACATCGTAATTTAAAAAGTATTTAACTTTTTAAAGAGGAGTAGATTTAATAACTTCAAATCCAATCAAAAAAAAATAATCAAAATAAATGTATAAAATATTGATAAAAGCACCGAAAACGAGCCGAAACCTATGTGGTAATTTTTAATAGTTTGTTTTAAATATATTGTTTTCATAAATTAATATCAAGAAAGGGAAAATATAGAATAAAGTAAATTACAAGTCAACGAGGATTCTTTTTTCAGTTTAATATCAAACTCCTACTAGATGTTCGATAACTTCTGATGAGCTAATTCGAAGAGACACCTATACATACATAACTCTGGAATGGAGGTCAAACCTGTAACATTTCCAGAACTCTATACGAAACGCGCAATAATACCCAAACGGAAATCAATTATATTCTAGCAAACATTAGGTGACACATTTCCTCAATATTGAAAATTTAGCGTATATAAAATATTTACCAGTGAAATACATATATCCCGACCGATAAACTGAGTGTTAAAGGGAATGCACTGAAATCTCCTCGATCCTAAGCTATTCTAAGAAATTCTATACGGCGGAATCTAGGTCAAAACACTTTTATATGTATATCAATGAGATTAATATCGCTAGATCGCATCATAGCTCTAACAAAAAGAAATCAAGAAACTCCCGTAATCGTATACGTACTAATAATAACGAGATTATAGATAGATATAACACAGTGTCTGCATGCGACAATTACAATTGAAATATTGATTTCAGTAATGGAACAACATGAACAGCGGCGTTTGATTGTTATGGCGCTTAATTGTTAAAACTCTCACAATCGCTAGAGATTTACTGTACTGTCCAAATACATTTACAATTCTTATTTTAATCTGTTACAGCTTTCTGCACAATATATACCTCAGGATTTGGTATCACTGCTGGTGTTCATCGGCTATGGTCCCACAGAGCGTACAAAGCCAACTGGCCACTTAGATTTTTTCTAGTCATTCTGTTTACGATTACTGGACAGGTAAAGTTATTACATTAACATACAGTGTTTGTTACGGATAAGGTGTGCTACAAGCAAAATACATGAGAAAACAGTCTCATTTTAGCATACGCGGAAAGACAAATACATATGCATATTTTTTTCTCCACTGTCCATGTCATACTTATGTTTTTTCAGCAATATGTGTTTTGCCAAGTACTTAAATAAATGGAATCTTTTGGAAAAAGTATTTAGAATATTTGAGAGTAAATTAAAATTACTAGTAAATATTCACATTTATTAGTTAAACTTCTATCGCTGAAACGGGTTTGTTGGTTTATACATTGAAGCGTTTGATAAACCACTTTAAATTAATCGTTACTGAAAAGTCTAAATACTTGAAACGAAATTGCATATGCAAGTGTCGAACAATCAGGTAGACAAATTTAAGTAACTTAAATAATTATGAACAAAATATTTTAATGAACCGCAAATGACTCGTTTCGCATATACAGGGACTTTGGTAAGTGAGTGTAGGAGATATAGTGTCGCTTCAATGGGAAAGAAGTTGTTTATTTTAGAGACTAAAAATGCATGAAAAAGAAAAAGCAAATTCCAAACACTTCCGAAAATTCGCAAAAAAAATGAAATGTTTTAGCCTGTTTGATACAATGCCGTGATTTTTCAAAATATGAAAGAAATATATTGAGAATTTTAATATAACTTGGCTATAAGTTTCTAATTTCAGATTACATAACATTTCTGCTCTGAAGAAACATCAACCTTACTTTTTTAAATATGGCTCTGTATATCATTTACGTTTCAGTAATGTAAACAAGAATAATTTATTTCACTTTAATTTTTCACGGTACTTACAATAACAATAATGTTTTACTTTTCCTATGCATTTTTTCTCCATTTAGTCGATTTTGCAACTGTTTACACAAGTGTCCCAAAGTCAAGTAATACCTGTTTTTTTTTTATTTTTCTTCCAATTTATCTACGATAAGCCAATCTAATGGAGACAACTAATACTTCTGAAATATAAATAAAACAACAGAATGCCTTCGATATTTTTAATGAAGTAGAAATAATAGTTTTATCACTGGACAAGGATTAAAATTAAACAAAATTGAAATTCACAAAAAAGAAACACTGTTAATGTGTCCATCATCTTGAAGTAAACATAGTTGAAGACGTCTTGCTGTTGCGTCAGAGGCATTGAATATTTGTAAATTATTTCGTAATATTCTGTAAAACTTCTTTACCTACTTTAAAGAAAACTACACAAAAAAAATTATAAATGACATATTAAAAGCATCGTAAAGTATTTTTTGTCCAAAACCAACAGAAACGTAAAAAAAAAAAATGCAATAAACTCATACGCCACCAAATTGGAAGAACTAAAAAAAAATATACAAGGCCGTATTTAAGAAAGTAAGATTAATGACGGCTTTTCAGAGTCAAAACGTTGTGCAATAAATCTGATTACGGAAAGTTATAGCCAAATTATTTTGTAATAAAAAATCTGAATCACTTTTTCATACTTACAAAACCTAATGTCATATTCAAAAAATTAATAAAATTTTCCCATTATTTTCGTGTATCTTCGGAAACCGTATTTTTTTAATGTACTTATTAATCTGTAAGAAACGCAACTTTTTACTTATTTAACCCACTGTGCTGAGATAACAATAATATACTTATCAAAGCCAGCTTGTATATCCGAAACGCGTCATTTGCGGACCAATGCTCATTAAGATATTTTATTGAGAATTATGTCAGGTATTTCTACTTTAAGTTTTTCATGACATCACAATATTTAAAGAATATGGAACGTGATAATAGAAATGTTTGAGGAATGAATGTTTACTATCTATTCTCTTTATGTAGGGAATGTATTTTATGAATAAATACAATAAAACGCGAGACAATTACTATTATCTGCATTACATTGTTGATCGGAATTTAAAGAAAACACACACACACACGCGCGCGCGCGCACACACGCACACGCACATTTCGCGACATTCATAACTCAAATGGTATATCTCAAACATAGGCAGCCACTTTTCCATATAGTAGTGTGCTGCACACACCAAATGTTTCCAACTTCCTGCCCATCGTAGATCATTAGAAACTATAGTGATCATGTATTACATACTATTTTTTTGAACCAACAAACCTTAATTTTATTGAAATTAATACAAAAAATGTACGCCAGAAAATTAACTGTGTAAATTAGCAACACTTACTGCATATTCCCATTTTGACGATTCCTAGAAGAAATTCTTTTTCAGAACTTCATCGTACTTTGAAGTCTATTTATCAGTAATATATAATAATAATCATAATAAATAATGATATCAGTAATAATATATGCAATGCAAACACCAGCTCATTAAAAGATTACGCAACAACATAGGCATAAAAAATAATATAAATTATTTAAAAAACGATGCAATGAAAATTCTGTCATAGAATCGTATATATTGTTGCCAACTTTCAATGACATTTTTGCTGGCCTATATAGGCCAAAAAATGAACGAAATGAAATTCATGATCGCAAATAAAATGATATACTATCCTCGATTAATGTTTCATTCCAGTGTCGCGATCTAACGTGATTCCACCACTACCATCCTCAACCATTTCCCGCTGCGCATGTAATGTAATTTTTGCTATATGTTAGCGTTAATAGCCGCACACATATTTAATTATTATTAAATAATGATCATGATGTACCTATAATTTAGTTATTATTGCATATTATATAGGATGTTTTTGTGACTTAAAATTACTTAAATTGTCTCCAAACGGGAACCTTCAACAATTAACGAAGCTGATGTATGATTTTTAAAGTATGATACACTATATTTATGTAATTTTCTATCTGTTAATCTATTAAATTATTTCGTCTTATTTATTAAAACATATTTTTATTTTTATAATTACTTTTCATAAGAGAATTTTCTTGTCAATAAAAGATCCTTATTAGATAAGGTTATATATATGTTATTTAATTATCTCGAAAACATTTATTTAATTGGGAATACAGTTATATAATAATATATCTAATTTTTTAATTATTACGTTTCGGACTTTTTTTTTAGTCCATTTTCAAAAATTCTTTCATAGCAAACATTTCTTCCTATCCTAATTAAAAAAAATATATGTAGCGTGTTCCCAATTAAATAAATGTTTGCGAGATAATGTATCACAGGCGGTAAAATAAATTAATAAAAGAATAAATTATTCTTATTCAAAATCAAGGTTATTATTTAATTAAAGATAAAATAAAATGCCCATATTTGTAGTATACACTGATACTTTTAGCTGTTATTTTCCATTTGACCTAAGAGCTGTTACTTCACATAGTGCGTTTTGTTTTCCTGCTATCAATATGGAATAATATCAGCTAATTGTGTAAACATTTGAACTGAGCAACAATTGAAAATACTTTATTAGCTAATTTTAACGAAAAGGAGGCTTGCTAGCTTAAAAGACATAATGTTTGTAGAAATGGTTAACGATAACATTCCTTGACAGTATTATTATGAAAAGAGTAGAAAGCATTGCATTTCACTGCACTCAGCAAATTCTATTTACCTTAAACAAATTACCTACCGTGGCATAACCACATAAGTTTACATGAATTATAAATACATTTATGCGTTTCCTACTTTATTTATAATCGTGGCATCTATTAGTATGACTCACAAATATTGGAAAATCATGAAACATGCTTTGTATGTTAAAATTCTTTCTGCATAACTGCGAAAGAATTCAAGCATTGTTTCCTCGTTTCTGTAAATATCATTATATTTACATGAAAAAAAAATCTACTTTGATAACAAGCAATTTTTTTCAGAAACACGTATACGCATGGGCGTTGGATCATCGCGTCCATCACAAGTACACGGAATCAGATGCCGATCCACACAATGCCAAAAAAGGATTTTGGTTTTCCCATGTCGGTTGGTTGTTTTTAACCCCGCACCCTGACGTTGTCGCCAAGAGGAAAGCTGTAGATATGAGCGACTTAGAAGCAGATCCAATTGTTATGTGGCAAAAAAAGTAATTCGTCTTACTTACTTAATCGTTAAACCTTTTTAATCTGTATCTGTAGACTGTATGGAGTAACGTCACTCCATAACGTTTATAAAAGCTTCTTATTCTAATCTTTTCCATCCTATACTAATGGCTTATCTCATTTTATTTCACCCCTCACTGTTCGCTGTCCTTCATAATTCTTAATTCCCTAGAGTCATCACTCTTTTCCTCCTCTTTTTTTTATTCGAACTTTCATTTTGTATTCCTATTTTGTCAATAATTTTCATTCCACCATTTATGCGCAACCGTGCCAAGGTATCCATCTTATCGCCCTTTATTGTTCATATTGTTTCCTCCACATGCCTTTAATATTTTTCTAAAAGTTTAGTTTTTTATTTAGTCTACATGAGTTGCATTGCTGTTGCAAGTATTTATTTTCAAATATTTTACTATTTTGCGTCAGCATGTCGAGATGATTTTAATGACCATTACCTACACCATCTACTTCTATTGCTTTTAGTACGCCATTTTTTGCAAAAAAAAAGAATATTTGCAACTGTTATATAGAATTCCTTTTCGTTATTCTTTGATCTTTTTCACTTATTTATTTTTAGACAAACTAAATAAAGGTCTGATCATGCGTTCCTCTACTTTATCTGATTCTAGGTTGTCGTTGACTTCACACGAAAACCTCATGACTTCAAAAATTTGAATTTTACCGAAAAAAAAATGAGATTCGTATAAGCTTTTGAAATAGAAAAAGTTACGAAATCTTTGTTGATGATTTACATAGATCTGAAATATTCGCTTTTTATGAGATTTTTGTACTCAATGTATTTCATTTATAGAAGGCAGGTTACACTAAAATCTCATTTTCGCGAAAAGTGATCTTAACAGGTTTCCGTAGAAGACTAACGTTATAACTACTCTGGACCATATTCTATGTATTCTTTCAGGTTTTCGTCTGACATCCTTGTATATGCAGGTTCTAAGAATTATTTTTTTATTGAATTCTTTGGCGGAAACTATAAACAAATTCTGCGAATCTAAATCTCTAGCCGAAAAGGTTGCGGTAACTTTGTCGCATAACATCAAAGGGAATAAACTTGCGGGACGATTGTCGACTTATATACCTTTCTTTTGTTATTTATTTTAGTCATCGATTACTCGGGGGTATTCAGATGATATAATTTGCAAATACTTAACCCATTAGAACCCACTGATACCATATGATAACAAAAATACCATCGGTACTATAGGTATGTTACATAAATAAAAAAAATCCTGGACACTAATGGATTAAAATCTGTTCTTTTATAATTATTTGAAGAAATAAATTTACTGAAGCCATCACTTCAATTACAAAAAACTGTTTAAAGTTTTGTTTTATCAATTTCTTAATATGGTTGTATGAAATCTATATAAAATAATCTCTCAGACATAAATGCCGACTGGCAATTTATATTAAAAAAGTCTAAAAAATCTTATATACACTTTGGAATTTTTTTATCTTTATTTAAAAAATTCTTAATGTTTTGTTTGTATTGCTTTTTATGACGGCACAAATCGAATTACATTTATTAAAATTTCAGCATAAAATCTGAGTTATCTTCATTTTAAAACTTTAAGAATTATGATGCTTCAGCGTAATAGTAATATTTAAAATATGGACAAAAGAAAACTTTTTATAACAGCGGCGGCTGGTGGCGTTTTTCCAGAACCATTATAATGATTTAATTTCTTCGTATAAATTCGTAACATGTTCGTATTTCGGACGATAGCACATGAACTGCAATCATTGTGTTGGCCCCGCCTGTGACGTATGCACCAGCCGCTACTGTTTTATACATGAAATTGTTTTTGAAAAACTATTATTGTGTCAAATATGTAGTTATAATTACTTTATTCTTCTAGAGATTTTTTTATAGAGAGCTTGCCCCTTCAATTTGAATGAGAAATCAACAAATAACCGCTAGTTTTTCAATATTCTTACTTTTAATACGTATTGTAAATAACTAAAAGAGCAAACTGACATCTATATTTATAAAGGTAAAAAGACATGCAAAGATTGTTAATGTTGTTATATACACTCCAATATAACTGCAATGAAAAAAACTTAAACTACCTGCAAAAATAAATCATTGTTTATATAAATACTAATACAACGAAAGCAGGTAAACTATACAACGAATGTTAATGAACTAAAAAAAATACGAGCAATTGATTGTAATAAAATTTCAACATGAACAAGGGAATTAAAATCGGAATTATTATATGAAATCTCTTGGCCTAAATTACAGAGCTCTAATTCTGTGAATGTAAAACGCTGTACAAGCCGAAAAAGTGCGGAATTTTTGTCGTGCACCGTAAAAGATATTATATCTGTCGAGATGATGGTCTACTCCGTTGCGAGTTACGATGGCATTGCATTTAAAGATGATGTAGATGTGTTAGAATTACAAATTCGTTTTACGTACCTAAGTCAAATTTTTTTGAGGTGATTGTACATATATTTCTCATCTACATATCCTTCCAGTGTAATGTCTCTGCGCAAACTTTACTGTACCCATTTTTTTAATACTGATGTTACTACACTAGTTTTTCAGTCTGTAGGGAAAAAAAGTGCTGGAACTGAAGACATTACGGCGAAGATGATTAAATATGACGGGGAAGGGCTGGTGAAACAGTTCTTTGCTTTAGTATGAAAGATCCGACAACAAATAAAAATGTCGAGTGTGGGAATGAATCTACTGTTGTATATCGTGTTTAAAAAAAGCGACCCTCTGGTGTGCAAAAACTACAGATGCACTCAATACAGCTTACACTCCGAAACGTACCTGCATTAAGCTAACCAAAATTTGGTTAATCTAACAATAGTGTTTGGCCGTATATATCGAACCAAAATTGTCTGTTTCAGGAACAAAAAAAAAGTATGTTGTCCTGGTGATAGCTTATAAGGGATCAATCGAAGGCTTTTTAAACGCATCATATAAAAATATTTTTTTGTTGACACAACTTCTCACTGTAATCAATACAAGAAATGTAGATCGTTAGCAATGAGATAAGAATGTTATTTATAGGTGTTTTTTCTCCAGTATCTCTACAAATAAATGTCATACTACGAACGTACTGAAATATCATATGTGGATATTGAAGAACACTTCAATGTCCATAACTAAAACGTAATTTCATTTAAAACTTTAGGTTTTCTTATATAAGCGCATTTATGGTTTAATTAAAAAAAAAGTGTTAACTTTGGAGTAATGTAGTAGTGGAAAGCCTTAATTTAAATAAACAGATGCAAGCGGTCTCTATACAACGTCAAAAATTGTTTTGGTCGAAAAAGGGTGGGGTAGGTAAAACATTGAAGGAATTGCAAGCATATGTTATGACCATTAATTAGAAATAAACATTGTTCTTATTATACATGTTAACATAACCAGAAATTACAAGAAATCTTGTAGAAATAGGGAAACGCGTTTCTTATAGGTACAGAACTATGTCAAGGGCACTCTATGTCAACAACCTTGTTGGCGCTAGAAAAATATTGGAAGATGCAAACTTAAACAGGACATGTCTATTGTATCATAGAAAAAATATCAATACCGATCAATACCTATGCCAAGGATGCTTTTATAGTTGCGAGAGAGAAAAAAATGAATTGCAAGAATTAGTAAAACGTTTAATAAAATCTGCCAGAACGATAGAACTGGAGATTAATGAAAGCAAAACTAAACATATGGGATAGATGAATGAGAAAAATTTTTGAATGAAATTTGAATTTCCAGAAAATGGAAAACTTGTGGCAGAGAAGATTAAATCAAGAACTTAAGGATATCTATGGGAGAACAAGGATAGTGGGTATTACGTCCTCATTTCGTGAGGATTGCCTTCGTGATACTTTGTCTCTTGTCCTCCTTTGACAACAGAAATCCTCGCAAAGGCTCGTTTAGCGATAAATTTTAAAAAATGTTTGTGTACCTAAAGATTAATCATTATTAGATAATGCACAAAAAAAATATTGCGACCTAAAAATAAGAAGGTTCCCATAGTAAATGAACACGCATATAAAGGCTGGCACCCTACTGGGTATTCTGAGAGCACAAAAAATCAGAATGTTGAAGCATATTATGAGGATGACGTCGAAGTTGGAGTGCCGAGAAAAATGACAGATTATAAACTTAGTGAAAGAAAAACCAAGACCAAGGGAAAGGTGGATGTGTGAAATAAAGGAGTACATGAAAAAAATTAAAGTAACTAACTGGAACACAATGGTGGAAGATAAGAGAAGATGGAAAGATGTCGCCTCTTTAACCTTGGGCCATTATTATTATCAGATTTATCAAAACTGTTTATTATTGCTTTTTTGTTTTTCCCAATATATTTTGTCATTTCTCCTATCCTTCCTCGCCCTTTTCTTAGGTTCGACCCTAGTTCTTCTCTATACATATTTGGTATTTCTTCTTATAAGAATTTTCTTTTTTCTTGTGAGCATAATAATAACAATAATATTGTTTATTTGTACCATTACAATCATAGAATATAAGAATAAGAAATAAAATGTCAAGAAAAGATGGCATAAATCGCCGGGCGGTGTTCAGCCTAATATATCCGCAGTAATAAGGTGCTGTTCTACTACATGAACTTATACCAATAGTACTTGTTATATAAACATAATAAAATATTTATCTAGCATAAATAGAAAAAATGTAGTTATAAAAGAACACAAAGAATACAGGAATACAATGAATACCATCAAGAAATCGCTAACAGTTACTACTCTGTATCATCTGCAATTGTCTGCGTTATTATTATTATTATTCTTAAACCCATAAATTGACAGTGCCTTTAACCATTTGTCTACTATATTATATTCAGTGGTAATATTAAGGTAAATATACTAATATGTGACCCTGCCCTAATTACTGACACCTTCCCTGTATTTTGTCCCATAATAGTTTCTTTTGCTGTGTTTTAGAGTAGCCGGCGATTGAAAATAATCCCGCAGATTAAAAATCAAAATTATTCTTCCAGTGTCATCTTCGATTCTTAAACCGTGACATCATTATATCCCTTAAAGCAAATATGGGCAACCTTTGACATGTTATGGGCCAAACTTTAGTGTGCAAATACGTTCGCGCGCCGCGTTTAAAAGTAGTGTTCATAATTTTTAGCGATGGAGTCTTCTAATTTGTGGAGTGTTCTTCGTGCAAAACAGCGAACAACTAGAATACCAGGCAGACTCCATGATGAAGATGGTAACCAATTTACTAATCCGTCTCAAATTGTCAACGCTTTCGCAAACACTTTCGTCACTATATGCACTCCGACAGATAACTTTCACATTGACTCACAATCGGACTTTAATTCTCTACCTTGTTGTTTTGGATTTACATCTGCCGATACTTTGACTAAGCATATGGCTGAATTACCCAACAAGCATACAGCAGGAGATGATCAACTGCCTAGTTTCTTGATACGAGATTGTAGATATGTCCTGGCATTTCCGCTTCAAACGATAATTAATCTCTCCATAAAGACTTGCACTTTTCCTGATCGTTGGAAAACGACGAGAGTAGTTCCTGTTCACAAGAGAAAAGATCGTGCGTCACTGTCCAACTACAGACCTATATCTGTTATCTCTAACCTTTCCAAGGTTTATGAAAAAGTTTTATATGCAGCTATATACACCCACACTCGTTGCTTCGTATCACCTAACCAACATGGTTTTATTTCTGGTCGCTCAACTGTCACAAACTTGGCTACCTTGGCACAGTATGTGGGTGAAGTACTTGATAGAAGGGGGAGAGTTGACGTAATATACACTGACTTTTCAAAAGCTTTTGACTCTATGGATCATGAAATTCTATTGTATAAATTATCTTCTTTTGGATTTGTTCCCTCTTCCCTAAACCTCCTACGATCTTACCTATCACAGAGACGGTGTTATGTGACGTACAATGGCTATGTATCGGACGACTTCTTTCCGACTTCTGGCGTACCTCAGGGATCGAACCTTGGCCCTCTATTATTTGTGCTATTCATAAATGATTTATTACTGAAAATCGATTGTCCGATCCTTGGGTATGCCGATGACATCAAGATTTTTTCTGAGGTTGCTTCTGCTGCGGGTGGGGACAATCTACAACGTAACCTTAACATACTCCATCAATGGTGTTACACATATAAGCTTAAATTAAACATGAAGAAGTGCTGTGTTGTAACATATTCACGATCAAGCCAAATTTCTGCAACATCGTATCAGATTAATGGCACTGAGTTGAGATCAGCTTCAGAGATTGAGGATCTTGGTATAATATTTGACTCTGGGCTGACCTTCAAGTCACATCTGTCACATGTTTGCTCTGATGCATGTAAGGCGTTGGGATTTTTAAAGCGAATTTCAATTTTTTTTGCTAACGTCGCAATACTCAAAAGCATTTACTTTGCCTATGTAATGAGCAAAATGGAATACGCCTGCTTAGTTTGGTATCCTTTGTATGATTCGGACATCCTGCCCCTGGATCGTATTCACCGAAAATTTTTGAAATATCTTTCTTTCAAATTGGACGGAGTATATCCAGAGCGAGGAACTTCGCAGGATGAACTTCTATCAAGACTTGGAATGCTTTCTTTGAGTGCGAGGAGGACAAGGATCTGTGAGAAATTCTTGACGAAACTTTTGGAGAACCGTGTCGATTGTCCTTTCCTGCTAGAGCGTATGTCCTCTCTTGTCCCGAGACCGAATGCGAGGTACGAGTCTACCTTCGTTGTTCTTTTACCAGAACGAATTACGCAAAACGACTACCAACATATACTCTTTCGAAACTGGGTAACCAAATGCTGGATAATCTCGACTGATTTAGTTTTCTTTTTCTGGATTAATGTTGCTGTTTTTTTTTTTGTATTGTAAATTACATTTATTTTGTCTGTTTAATCTAAGTATTTTTCATTATTTCTTTTTTTTTATAGTATGTACATATTTTTTATTTATATTTATTTATTGGGCTTTGACCCGTTGGGCAATAAAGATTATTATTATTATTATTATAATGCAATTTATTAAAATAAGAAAATGAAATGAAAAAAATAGGTACATCATTATAATTAAATCGTGATAAATATTTTTTTTAATTGGGTTTTTCAAAATGTCGATGTCTAAAATGGGCCGGATCAAATCTCACAGCGGGCCGGATCCGGCCCGCGGGCCCGTTGTTGCCACATATGCCTTAAAGTGTCAGTAATTGGGACTTCTACCTTATAGGAAAATTCTCTTTCGAAGAGGATTTATGAACTGGTGAGGTGAGGAAGCGCTTGAATCGGACATACAAATTGTGGAAATCAGTTCGGAAAGTAATCTTAAAATACTTTATTCAATAAAATCTTATGGTAAAAGAAGACAGTGGAGCTTACGTCGATTTGTTATATTTAGTCAATTAAATGTTCTTAATTCGGTGGATACACGCCTTGGGGCATATTAATCTTATGCAAAGATTTTGAATTAGTTGTTTCCTACGCGAAATTACAGCATCAATAATACAGTGTTGATAAACAACTTCGGTGTAATTAGACGGTGAAAGTACTAGTGACTCAGTTAATAATACATATAATAATATTTAAATTTTCATGTTCAGGAAACTTTTCGCAAGTCACTTTTTTCCGTTTCACAAATTCAAAAAAATGAGGGTAATTCGCAATCATATGACCAACCACCAGCGCCGGTTCAAACCGATAGAGATAAGATACTGCAATATTGCACACATAAGTTGGTAGTTAATTGTATCAAAAGCTCTAGAGAACCTAGTAATATAAGAACAGTGCTCATTCCAGAATCAGCCGCAACACATTTATCAACCACCATATCCGCCAGAGCCGTGGAACAACTATGATTGGTAGAAAATCCTGACTGCGTAATGCGGAAAAGTTTAAATTTATGAATATATGCACATATTTGGGTACACACGGCATGCTCTAGTACTTGGGATAACGAAGGCATTTTTTTTAGTTTTATTGATCTTAAGTCACAAATTTAACATATCAATACCAATTCAGTCCCAACTCACTGCTTTAGATTTAGTGTAACACAATATTCGAACTTGCTTCATTAAAGGAAAATCTATTTGCAATTTTCGGACTGTGTGCGGAAGTGTAGAACTGCAACAACGCATATGACAAGGAGTTTCTTGACTTTATTTTTCTCGAAGAAAAGTGAAGGAATAGAAGTGCCTCACTTTTTTTTAGAATTTCTTTAGAAAATGGTCCTTTTTTCTCACCTGCTTGGAATAACTTTGGTTTTCTCTATGAGCTTCTTCTATCTTGCTCCAAAATTTACCCAGATTCTTTTTTTTTTCTTTATTTAGTTTTTTTCTATCAATCTTTGTCCTCTGCTACTTCTCATCATCGCCGTTTATACTATGCATATTCTCCAATACCATCATAATTTAAGAATATGTTCTTTGTTTCAGGTATTATCCTCTACTATACTTTATTTTTACAATCGCATTACCTGTCATTATACCTGTATATTTTTGGGACGAACACTTATGGAATTCGTTCTGGATAAATTATAACGCTAGATATTGCATCACATTAAATATCGCCTATTGCGTAAACAGCGTAGCCCACATGTGGGGTCAGAAACCCTATGACAAGTAAGTTCGTGTTATACCAAAGACCTTCCTTATCTTACAATATGAATTACAGAAATATAAATTCAGTAGAAAATGTGGCGGTGTCCCTAGCCGCTTTAGGAGAGGGTTGGCATAATTTCCACCACGTCTTCCCGTGGGACTACAAGACGGGAGAGTTTGGTACTAGAATCAACCTTTCCACGCAATTCATAGACTTTTTCGCCTGGCTAGGATGGGCCTACGATTTGAAGAGTGCCACTCCTGCTATAATCTACAATCGCGCGAAGAAATGCGGCGATGGCAGCCATCCTTGGGTGCACGAGGAAGACGTAGAGAAAGAATTTTTAGTTGCACAACGCGAGATAGAAACTCAGAGGGTAACGTCGAAAAAGTTCTAATTACATAAATATATTCATTCAAGTGTTCAAAGAGGCAAAATAAATGTGATATAATTATTTCATAGTAGTAAAAGAAATTGCTAAAAGTTCCAATATTGTACGTAACAAACATTACATTACTGTGTATGATGAACACCATAATAAGAAAACGATATTTCATCTCTTAATATTAAAAACGTATTTTTAATACATTTTAAAATTAGTAGAAAGTATAATTAAAATACATTAAAATTGATTTTAAAAACTTTTCTGCTATTCGGGTTGCCTACAGATTGGGATATGAGGACCCAGTTCTTTTCTTATAAAAACAGAAATTAATTCAGAAGGAAATGTAAATTGTAAATCAAAAAGTTAGAAATATACAATAATTATGTTGAACTTTCGACTATTTTTTTTGCTCTTTTAATAATTACATTCCATTTTGCAGATAAAGTTACCGAAACCAGATAAAATAGTATATAATTATAATACCAAAGTAATCAAGTAATAGTTAAACTCGGAAGAGCATAAATTTTATTACTTTTTATTCACGATTTTAGCAATTTCAAAATCACACTGGATTATAAATAAAATGAGAAGTGGGGAGATGCATATGCCTACATAACAAACTTTTACAGTATTCTCTATAGGCAACTGGAATTTCTACGGTATAATTTGGTTTTCCACAATCAAAAATCAACTACATTTTCTGGTATTTTCAACGGTTTTTTTTTTAAGAAGCGTAAGGCAGATGAAATTTGGCGACATTAAACAACAAATAACATTTGATCATTATTTTTTTAATGATATTTAAAGATTTCTTTTATAGTGTGCATAGTTCCGTAGACATGTTATATACATAATTGTAAACTTTAGCTTTCCTTTTACTTCAGCATAAAAAGCTAGTAATCAGTAATATGGGACCATAAACGGTTAAATTTTGCCTTAAAACAGAGTATATACTTTACAATAAAAATATTTTGGATAATTTGTATTCACAGAGTGATTAAAAATATTAATGTAGTGGATAATAAAAACATAAGTAAAATTCCTAAAACCACTAATGATTGTATATGCTTCAAGTATTTATAATGTATAGTTGACGTAATATGTGATAATTTACTGGTAAAAAATATCAATGCAAATATTTTTACATACGTGTTGTAAAACGGAATCTATATATTAAGAATGCTGTTGCTGTTAGTAAAGTTTTTAATATAACATACTTAACGCTTCATAGTCCTCAGAAAAAAGATATAATACTAGCTTTGCAACAGTTAAGCTGTTAAGGGTTGGCAAAAACTCATGGAATAGATTTTTCATTTGCTAAATTTCTTAAAAAAAATCAATTATGTTTATGAACTGAATCTCTATTTAATCGTAATTTCAATCAAGAAGACAGGAGAGGATATCCTGCTGTATAACTGCGAGAAACTGCAAAAAATCGGCTAGGGTAAACTCATTTTTAAAGTGGCGTTCTTCAATCAATGATTTTCTTTCCTGTAGTTATACAATTAAATATCCTCTTCTGGCTACTTTTTTATAATTACCGTTAAATAGAGTGTCATTTCATAACTGAAAAAATAATTTCATTTTTCAAGAAACTAGAAACAACAGCGGCCAGTGCATACGTTACGGGTGGGCTCTCACAATGATCGAACTTCTTCGTATGTTATCGTGTAATATACGCGAAATTACGAAGTTGTACGACACACCTGATCAGAAATGAAAAATATATTCCTCCAAATTCGAACGCAGCCTTAAACTGTCCTAAGATCATTCCAAAAATATCCACCAAATAAATCGTTATCGAAGTAGAAGTTGTGTTGCTTATCATTTCTATTTGCCACATGATTAATTGCCAAAAAGTACATGTTTTAATATCATGTAGGTAATATCAATCTGTGTTCATAGATAGATACTTATATTACCACAAGTTTTTTGTAAGCTACTTTTGCTAAAAGTATTATGTATAGCGTGTGGCGTGTAGCTATAGTACCTACAGTATGAACAAGTTTGTACGCAAATCGACTTATTAAACGTAATGCTGTTATTATAAGTTGTTTTTATAAGCGATATATAAAAGTTTGTATTGCAGAAAATAAAGTATTGATTCATCTGTTTTAAAAAATATCCAACTTGTATTTTCATTAGATAAATGCAAAGATTAAAAGATATTTTGATATGAACTACACAAGCCCCTTACTTTATTTTCATTTCGTACAAAAAAAATTATTAATTTTATATCATAGTTTATTAATTATTATTGTTGTTTTTTTTTTGTATTACTATGATCTTTATTCATAGAAAATGTTGTGTACCAAATAAATATTTACGCAAACAATAAAGGAAATAAAACCAATATGAAAAATATTTTTCTGTTCATCATACTTTCAGTCTCATCGACATAAATTTGCACATTGGATGAATATTCAAACGAAATCTAGTTATATCCACACAATAGGTCATTCTCATGTACAAATATATGCAGCGGACTTAACAATACGAAAACCAATCACTCCATATTCAAGACCTCGCAGTTTAAACAGTTAAAGTTTTCAATAATGGTCGTACCTAAGAATGTTAACGATATTAAGATTCCAAGAGAAAATAATTTTCCAGTTGCACTGCTTTACTTAAATCTGCATATAGTTACAGTTTTCGCAATATTTGTATTAAGAACTGCATCATTATGGACGTACATCTTCGGTAAATATAATCTACTTTGCTTGTTTTTGTCTTATGATTCTGTACGATGATTTTCAGGAACTTTTTTGGTCTTTCTGGGAGTCTTAGGTGCTACAGCGGGGGCACACCGATTATGGACTCACAGAGCTTACGTGGCGGATGCAAAATTACGCATTTTTCTTATGTTATGTTTTTGCATATCCGGACAAGGCACCATATACAATTGGATTTTGGAACATAGATTACATCATATAATATTTCGGTACCAAAATCGATCCTTTCAACAAGGAAAAATCGATTATAAATTTGCAAACTATTGCCAGGATAACCAAACCGGTTGGCGGTTATGATAAATTGAAGGAACTAATAGATATGTCCGATATAGAAAATGACGCCGTGGTGATGTTTCAAAAGAAGTAAGTTTAATTCTGTTACATGATTCTATTAACATATCTGTAAGAAATGCAGTGTGATCTGGAAGTCTGTAAATATTTATGTACTATAGATGCTACAAATATACATCTCAAGTAGCACAAAAATATTAGATAGATATGAACAGTAAGTATCCTTTTTATATCATAAGCGACAGTTTTTTTTTTAATATTTAACACATATTGTTTTATAATGGTAGCTTAATATGATTTCCTCATTTGTTTTATATTTTAACAACTAGTTATTTATTAGTATGAATATCAGAACTCAAATTCATCAGTTCTGGTATGGATACCAAACACCTTTTAACTAGGAATTTAACAAACATGAATTTTTTTTCCGAATACTGTAAATATTTAAAATATTTGAAAGTAAAAGTAAAATATTCGATCACATACTTGTACAATCAAAATATTATATTAGTCCATTTGCGATTAAAAATTAACGCTTAACCAATTGATAATACTTCAACTAACAATTAATTTAATTTCCAACTAAATTAATTTGGATTAAATCTCCGATTGAAATTTTAATTGGAAATTTAATTGATTAAAAAATTCATCGATTAATCTCGAACTCTGAGTCTGAGTAATTAAAAAATAACGATTGAATGAGATCAATCCGGCCAGATTAAAAATTAAATTAACTTCAATTTTTAATTACTTGTTTCGATTGAAAGTAGAAATTTTAGATTTTAATCAGTCACTTCAATTAATAATTGAAAATGTTTATTTCAATTTCGATTAATCAATTTGATTGAATTTTGCGTTCATAACATCGCATGCCATCCAATTTTCAATCAACTGCAATTGATAGAATATTACTTATCTTAATATCCATAAACACGAAATTTATAAAATTACTCATAAAACAAGGAAAATGTTAGATTATAATATCCACTGCATAATTATCGACGACAACTAATTCGGACATACGGATAGTACACAGACGATGTTCTCCCACAGTGCGCCGCGCCGTGACTTTCAATCATTAAAAAAAAAAAAATTAAATGTTCTGTTTCTACATTGGCGCATAGTAAAGTACTTACAGTTCGGAAGCAATAGAGTTCTAAAAATTTCAATATTTTACAAAACATGATTTCTAATTTATTAGAACAAAACGAAAACGCATATATATCGACCCATTGACGCAATATAGCAAAACATGAAAGATGAAAAGATGGTATTTTATTAATTTTCAGTTTCCACTAGCGTTACGCAATATGTCAAATATCTAAAAAAATTAAAATAAATACTTTTTTAATATGTAAAATATATTAGAATAATGTTTCGTTTTGAAAAAAAACAACAGTAGAGTA
The DNA here is from genome assembly GCA_004143645.1 of Protaetia brevitarsis. Taxonomy (NCBI): domain Eukaryota; kingdom Metazoa; phylum Arthropoda; class Insecta; order Coleoptera; family Scarabaeidae; genus Protaetia; species Protaetia brevitarsis. The sequence continues at coordinate 183,186 of RXPK01000308.1, forward strand.
AAAATGTCTATATACAAAAAAATAATACTTATTTCAGATTATTGGAGTATATTCCAAAAAATCAAAAAAAACACTACAATTACATAGGTACATATGTAGTTTTGTAATATAAAATAAATATGTTTAAAATATTTAAAACTAAATATATTAGACTAGTAGGTGAATTAGTTATGTATTATGTGCTACTTGGAATAAAATCCTATAATGAATTTATAAATATTGCGAGGAAAACGGATAAATGGATATTTTTCAATAGTAACTATGCGTGTAATTCAAATTATGCATATGAGGTGTATTCTATATTTATGAATAAATTTAAAAATCAATATGTTTTACGTCAATCTTAACATTGAACAGTAATAATTAATATTTGACATGTTTCTATATAGATACCACATAGCGTTATATATAATATTTGCCTTTACTACCAATAAATGCTCCTGCGGAATATTGGGGAGAAAGTTTACAAAATTCATTTTTGGTCATTGGAATTATAAGGTATCTTATCACTACCCACTTAATATCTTTGATTGAAACTGCACCTAAACTTTGGGGATGCAACTATAATATTGAGTAGGTACAACCAAGTTTGAGCATAAACAGAATAATAATCTCATGACGATATTCTAGTGAAGATAACGATAAAAAGTTGGTAGACACGATTGAGAAAATGGACTGGGTTACCTACCACTACATAGCACCCTGGGACTACCAAGCAAATGAATATGGATTCTACGGCAACGATATCATCACGCTTTTCATCAAAGGTTGCGGGGAGATCGGTTTAGCCCGTAGTTTAAAGACTATGAATGGGCATGTGATTGGTCAAGCTATTCAGATGTCTATGGATAGTAATAAATCAGTGACTGAGTGTTTATCAAAAAATAATTTTATTGACGCGAGACATTCAATGTTCAAACAATCACATGCTCTTAACTGAATTTGTGCTTAACTTACCTTGTAGTAACCGAATATAATTTTACACGTTAATAAAATAATGCAAGAATAATGTATTTCAAATTTCTCGCACATGATTATATAAAAATATATCTATATTTACTAGGAATACCTTAAACCACCAAAGTCATTATTCTATAGTATAAATCAATAAAATAAGCTCACTCAGGAATGATCTTAATACCGAAAATTCAAAAAAGAAAAAATGTGCGTGCTATATGGAATTAGCATTGCTAATTTACTTGTGAGCCTTTGAGATTTTTGAGAATATGTGTAGCACCTATATTAATGTATAGCAATACCTTATTCCTGCGGAAATTTACTTTGAAGGAGTATACCTTTCTTCCAAGATTGGCGAATTTTCAATGTTCTAACTTAACATAAAAAATTATGATGATGTAAATCGAGATTGCCAGATGTGCCTTATTTGAACTTCTCGTCCGTAAATTTTCAAATCTAATAAAACACGCAATTTCTTCCGTATTTTCTACTAAAATCTTAAGTCGTATCGTATTCCTGTTACAACTGGATACGCAATTTCTTCCATATTTTATTTTTTCTTTCTTAATATTTGAATAAAATTTACATTTTTGAATTTGAATTTTCTAATAAAATTTAATTAATTTTTGAATAAATATGAACCTTAAGTACCTAGTTAGTTTTAGCGAAAACTTCAGGTAGGTAACATTCATGCCATTTTCACATATCATCATACCAATAAGAACAATCATAATTTTGTTTTTCTGAATATAGATTTTGTCACCTCTCTCTATTATATACGGATTAGTGATGTAACGAATATTCGCATGTTTTTAAATATTCGCATTCGCAATAAATATGCGAATATTGCGAATAAAAAAGTTACCTGTTAAAACGGATAATTTAGAGAAAAAAAACTAATATTTGAATTCATTAAGATCCTAAAACAACCTTTTGAGCACAAATTTGCAGTTTACATTAGAATAACCATCAATAACCTCAAAACTAAACTTGAATTGACAAGAATAAGACGTAAAGATTCGGTTGTACTTGGCTAATTTCACTGTGGAGATGGAGAAATTTAATTCTCTGCCTGTGCGCATAAGCACTTAATGCAAGTGTTCGTATAGTTGTAAAGTGAGAGCTAACAAATGGCGCTAGTGATGGTAATGGTCTAGTGCACATATTCGCATTCGCATTCGCGAATGTGTAAAATCACGTATTCGTTACATCACTAATACGGATGTATACACCGTATGGCTTTATCAGAAATAAGATAAAATAAAAAAACGAGTTTTTTAAATGAAACACTCTGTATATTTTTGCATGTTTGGATACAATACAATTTTTCGAGAAAAAAAATGATTTCGTACTGTTTGTTTACATGGTTACCAACAGTTAACCAAAACCTTGAATTTTTATTTTTCAATCTATAGTACCGGAAACATACGAAAAACCGTCCTAACTGTCAACATAAAACTAAGAAATTACCACTAGCATACCCTTTTGTTTCTGCCCCCACTAATCATCTATCTATCGTTTGCTATTAAGTATGAAAATTATTTTTTTTGCGCTCGATTTTAAGATCTACTGTGATCCCCTTTGTGCGGGAGGGCGCTCTCTAATTTTGTCATCTTAGTTAGACCTATCATCTTCGAGAGCATGCCTGAGCATTCCGTGGAAGGAACGTCCTAGAAGCGCGTCGAGCTGGAAGTCATCAGCATAAGCAATACCACAACCTTCCGAAGACCGGGGTGAGACCATTCCTGACGTAACTTTAGCATCGGAGGTTTTAGTCCGCGATATTGAAAACTGGAGAGTCGGCGAGGACTACATTGGTAGCGATCACCAATATATAGTTTTCGAGATCACAAAAGGACAGGCTGGAAGGCTGATCAATGAAACGGCGTTCTCCCTAAGCGAGGTAGAACCCTGCCAGGCTGGACGAGGGGTTTCTCGTCGTGACAGTTACGGCCGACCAGAATAACATCATCAGGAGCACAGATTCCGCTGAGCGGGTTACGGGAGCCGCGATTTCCTGGTTGCGAAAAGCCTGCGATGCGTCGATGCCGCGGGTGCGTCGTTCCGGTGAAAGGCGATAGCCACCTACTGGTGGACGGAAGAAATCCCTGAGCTCAGGAGAAGCTGCCTGGGTTTGAGGCGGACAGCCATTAGATTAAGAAGACGAGACACAGACCTGGCAATGGCAGAAGACGACGAGTACAAAACCGCCAAGGAACAATTGAAAAGGCGATAAATGTTAGAAGGAGGGTCAAATGGGGGGAGTTGCGACAGGATATTAACAACAATCCCTGGAGACGCGGTTACAAAATCGCTACCAAGAAGTTGGGCATGACGTCTGCGCGTCCCAGCCTGGGAGCAGCACATGAGAAGGGTCACCACCTGCATGGACGAACACGGGTTGGAGCTGGCCACCCAAAAAACGAAGGTTGTATTGCTAACCGAACGCAGAATTCCGCTGCGAATATCGCTGAAGGTCGATACTGAGACGATTACGACATCCGTGTCTATGAGGTACGTAGGGGTACACCTGAACAGTCGTATGACGTACTGGAACCGCATTAGCTTAGCGGCAAACAAAGCGGCCCAAACGGTCACTCTACTCAGCCGACTGACAGTCAACGTCGGTGAGTCATTGGCAAGTAAACGCCGGCTTCTGATGTCGACATCGGTGTCCATTCTCCTGTACGGCAATGAGATATGGGCAGACGCGCTTCGAAAGGAGAAGTATCGTAAGAGGATGGCCGTAGTACAAAGGAGGGGAGCTCTGCGAATAGCAAAATTCCTACAGGACGGTATCGGAGGCAACCGCCCTAGTTATAGCAGGAGTAATCCCTATAGATCTTCTAGCCAAGGAGAGAAGGCAAATCTGCTTGAACAAGCTGGAAGGCTGATCAACAAGCAGGCGGGATATGAGAGAGCGTACCATGCGACTCTGGCAGGAACGAAATTCCAAAGGCAGATGAACGGCCGAATTGATTACGGATCTTTCAGTCTGGATGGATCAGAGATCAAGCAGAGGTGAGACTATTACCTCACTCAGATGATGACGAAGCACGGGTACTTCAACGATTACCTATGCAAAATGGGGAAAGTGGATAGTGCTTCCTGTCGGTACCAGGCCAGCGACTGTGACGATGCTCGCCATACATTCTTTGAATGCGTAAGGTGGAAGTTGCACAGTAATTCGGGTGATGCTGCGAGGCCGGGACGCATAGTACAGGGTTTCTGCCTTCGTGAAGACGATTTTCATCGCTAAGAAACAGGAGATGGACGGACGTTAAATACGGGGCACCACCTCGACGGAATGTGGAAAACGATACCGACGTGGAATCTTACTCGACGGGGAGGTTTCTTAGTGGGTGCGAGTCCCACACACCAACTAACAGCCTAAAGATGCATAAAGCATTTTTCCTCCTACAAAAAAAACAAATCATCTTCGAGAGCAGCTCCTTATGTAGCTACTAGCTTTTGGGTTCTCCATGCCCGGTACTAGAAACCAGAGTTGGGCAAAAATTTACTTAGATAAACAAAATAAGATAATTTAACTTATCTTTATCCGAAGGCGATAGATGAAAGTATCTCTTATCTTTATTCGTGTATCATAAATAAAAATACCTATTATCTTTATCCAAGGACTATAAATAAAAGTATCTTTCATCTTTTTGTGTTAGCCATAAATCAATCTATCTATAGGTAATTATCCGTGACCAGTGAATTTTATAAGAAATTGATATTTGTAAGTTTTCACAAAAGGTAATAATGGGTACTTCCGGATAGTAAATCAGGAGCAGTTCGAGTGTAGCGACTTGTGTATTTTTTTATCAAAATTATTTAATAATCAGTGCATAAGTGAAATAAAGCATCATTAGTGTATTTAATGTCAACTCAAATTCTTGTTAATCTTTTGGAAGTTTTCTTTGTTTTGATTCTACATATTAAGTAAAATCTATTCGATGTATTTTTATAGTATATGATATAAATATTTAATATGAAGCAAATAAAACACCAATATATAATACACATAAGTATAATTTATAAACTTACAATAAAAAAGAAAAATGTTTGCTGACACATCACCGGCCTTAAAAAAAAAAACATCTGGCCTAAATGCTGTTGCTTGAGCCTTGTACTCATCGGTAAGCGAGGTATACGTGCTATTTGGAATAAAATTATCTTTAACTATGAGCAACGCAGTTACAGTTAAAATTAAATATAGTTAAAATAATCTAGTGGAAATTATTTATATTTAAAATCATTTTAGTTAAAATTATCTTTGGAATAAATTACCTAGATATTTTTGTTACTTACATGATCATCTTGAACAGTTTTATTCGAATAATGCTCAACTCTGCCATAAACCTTGTCTCGCCAGGCCATCGCATTGAAACAGCACGTGAATTAGTGTTGCTTCCTCTTCTTGGCAGAAGGTGCAAATAGCGTCATCTGCCAGAACCATGTTATACATATGCCTATTTAAATTAAAGGTATGTTGAGCACTGTGACATTTAACAAACTAACACGACTAACACACGAAATATATTATTGTAACGTTTTTCTATTCTTAAAATGTTGTCGGGGTTTAGAAAAATACACAGGCGAAATATTTAAATTAACTTATTTTATTAACACACTTACGGTACTTAAAATCTATTAAAAATGGTTATTAATTAATCATTTAATCATTAATGTCTTTATTTAAGTAAACGATTTATTTGCACCGATATTTATATCACACGTACTAAATCGCTCGTATTTATTTCCACTCGCTATTTGCTTATCTGCTCAATTCAACTCGTATCCACTGACCGACTGACCAATAATCACGCGTTATTTTATATCTGCCGCGAGAATTGCGAGATTGTTCGGGACGCATCTAGGGCGCGTTTCTAGATTCAGAAGAATAATCACGAATCTTCGACTCGGTACTGCCCTCTGTCGTTCTTCTTTGGAACCTCGTACGTAGGCCTTTCTTCCGCTATGCTAGCGCCATCTAGGGACGCCTATCGAAACCGCCAATTTAAAAATTGGCGCTCGTCACAATATCTTTACATTTTGTACATTTCATTAGCTAAGCTAACATCTTCATGTGTACAGGTATATTATCTGCCAGAATACTAAATATGTAGATATAATAAGAAATCATAGGTGACAAAAGATAAAATCAAGCATCAGAACTATTATCTCCAATAAATTCTAAATATTTATAATTACGGGGTGTTAAATCGTAAACGGTCATTATATTTTTTTTTAAATAAATAGCTTCCCAAATGTTACAATTTGGAGACTTAATTACATGAAAATCATCTATTGAGAAAGTCCTATAAAATGATATGCTAAAGCGGATTTGCCGGCATTATGATTGTATTATATGCCCATTTAGTCTACAGTGACCAATCAGCAGATTTACTATCGTTTTGACAGTCTTCCCGTCTTTACTCAGTCGGTGCTAGTCAATTCAGGCGTCTGTTCCTTTTTCCAGTCTCTGTTCTCGCGACGACTCCCTGGACTAACTAAGTATCCATTCATCGATGGACTTATTAATTTGCGATTTGGTAATGTCGAAGAAAGGATCAGCTTCAACATATGACCTTCACGAACCTCGCCTAGCCAGATCATTCGCTGTCTTATTCCTCTTCACGTCTTCACGGTCGAGTGGCTAGGAACCCAGGCCAATATTACTTTTCTTTGGGTACACAGTTGCACACTTCATTTAGGGCGCTTACACAATCCTAAACCAGCTTAGATTCAACACTTGCATAATTCGCTTTAAATGTTGAGTGGCTGTCAGAGATATTAGCGACGCTTTTACCAAACTCGGTCCGTCTTTCTATTTCTTTGACACAAAGATGAATTGCAGATACCTCAGCTGGGAACACTATCGTCTCTCTTCTGAAGCTTACCTATTTGGCAGCAACGAGTATTCATATCGTTTTCAAAATGCGAAATCCTTAATGGAGAATATTTTATGGTAGGTATATTTTTAAGCACCAACACACTCAAGGTGCAATATCGTACGTTATTGAACAAGTGGAAGAATAGATTGTTTGTTATTTTCGGGAATGATAAGTAGTAGGTTAGGAGTGACCAAAATGATGTATTACTCAAGTTGCCTACTTGATATCTAGCGTATAGGAAGTTAAGATATTACTAAAATAACCTTAAGGATCAGCAACAAGAAAAGTGTAAGTACGCAAAATTATGCTACTAATACCCACTCAAGGTAGTTTACCTACAGATGCATATGGTGAATAGGTATTCTCTGCCTTTTATGTTTTAACCCGCGCAATTGATACAACATATTAGATAAAGACAATCTATTAATTTGACTGTATTTTCTAAGTACTATTACTGCTACTTGCTAGTGAGAAGTAAAAGTGATAGCATTCAAGGTTTGATTAATCGTTCCGTTCGCTGTGGTCACTAGAGTTCATTGTAGAGGGGGTATTATCTTAAAATTCTTGCAACAAGTTCAAGTACTTAAGGTAACTCAGGATGTTGTTGAATGAGATCTTTTCAGGTCTTTCAAGAAACATCAAGTTTTGCAACTGCTGCTGCAAAAGTAAACAAAATTTGCACCTGCCTCACAGGCAAAAATCTACATTCTTTGATCCATGCGCGATGATGTAAACGGCGTCAAGGAAGAAAGGGACAAATAGAGAAGTTTGGCACGGTCACGAGGACAGCGCAACGTCCCCGATTAGCGGACAGCCGAGGACAGCGCAACGTCCCCGATTAGCGGACAGCCGAGGAAAGCACGTGGGGAGCGTAGGTACGCAAGCGAACAAAGAAGTCGTCAGCACAACGAGTGGACGTGCCGTTCGGCTGGATGCGGTTATAGAAGGACCCGCCATTACCATCACGTAGCGAGCTAATATTAGCCCCGTGATTGCTGAGTGCTTTGGGGCCCCATTCATTATTTCTTTACCACCAAATAATCGTTATTTATGTTTAATGTTTTGTGTAATGTGTGTGTGTAATGTGATATTATTTGTCCATTGTTCTGCATGTTGGCGGTTTTTCAAATAAGAATATTGTACAAAGGGGAATCAATTTCTTTATAATAATTTTATTTAGATTATTTAGTATACAAGATCGTACTATATTTTAAATACTCATAGAACCGCACGACCTGGGAACGATTATTTTGATCGATGAAAGATTCTCATGCTAGTTTTTTTTATTTATTTCAATTAATTAATAGATATTATTATTTACCAATCTTACGGCACCCAACAAAAAATATAATATTCATAGATAAATTAACGGCCGATTACATTTTGGCGTTCAGCGCAGGGCACAATAAAGTGTACCATTTCAACCTGCACGCTCACCTCACTTCAGTTATGTGAAATAGGTGCCAAACAGTAACGAATAAAATTTATTGAAATATAGTCCTTTACTTACATAATGATGTAACCATTTTCCAACACGCACGTAAAGCATGTATGCAAATTTTAATTAGATCAAATGTGTCAACAACGCGCGTTAAAACGTAAAAATAACCACATCATTTCGGTTTTTTGGTAGTCGACCCATAATGAGAAAAAATAAAGTAGGCTATTTGGATAGCAACAGATAAGAAATGATATACATACATATATTAGACATAATTATCATTATATTTTATAATTTTATATTAAATATTTTATACGTACAAATGTTGAATAGAATAAGTGAATACAGAAAAATTATTGAAAATAATAGATTCACCGCAACATTGTTTTATAAAATACAAATGTTGCAATGTTTTCTTTTCAGGATAGTGAAACTAAATAGGCGATTTAGTTAAAGTTATTGTTGATAATATGCATCATTTACACATTACACTGTTGAAAATTTTAACACATTTTTGACTAATTTAATAGTCAGGAGAGGTCCACACTCTTTTCAATGTTATTTGTCCGAGAATAAACGAGTTTAATTTGACCGAGCAAGATAATCAAGTAATTGTCTATTGCTAAGGGGTTGTTTTGTCAAACTGACACGTGGAATTATAAAATACTTCTAGTCACATTTTATTTGATTTAGACTAGACAAATTTACTAGCTGTTCAACTAAATGAGTGCGGTCTATTGGGTGGTTTAACACCGTTTTCTAAACACGACATGTTTTTAATATGCAACTCTTATTTCTTAGTGCTACAATATTCTCTCTTTAAGACGTTTTCTCATATAATACGCAAACCACTCATTCAAAAAGTTTGGTTTCAACTAACGTGCCAATTTTAAATGATTTTTGAGAACCGTTATAAAATAGTGAATGTTTATGCTATTGACCTCTAGATCTGAACTAATTACGTAAATATATGTTGCCAATACAAGATGAAATTTTTTTATGCACACTGGAATTAACGTTTAATAACCCAAGGTTACACTTTGCAGGTCAGTAGACCTTTGGTGTTTTGTTTGGATATGTTAATACGCAGAAACAAACCCGAAAACAGATACACGTGCAATGCACGTTGCGGTCATAATGCCAATACCGTATTAGATCAGGTGGGGTTTCTATATTTCTACCCGAGGAAAAAATTTTGATTGGTAGACGCTTCCAAATGTCTAGAAAAATAATAAATCCTCAAAGAGGAAAGAATTCACAAGAAATTCTAGTAATTTCTGTTCCATTAAACACACGTAGTTAACTCGTCTGTCAAAGTTTGTAAAAATCAACACTAGAATATTTGACTAGCGCAAAATTAACGTCAACACCGATAATACTTTCAACAGTGTAGAAAGTACTAAGACACATATTTTAATTATTATTTCTTATTCTGGCAATACAGAATAGAAAGTAAAAATACATTTGGCTTTTTACCACATTGCTGATCCTTGATTAAACTTGGAGTCATCGGCGTTATTTCTTTGTTTATTAATCAGAACTATTATAAGTACTTGTTTGCTTCCCTCTTCACACATACATACAACAATTATTTCTTACCTCTTTTTTTTATTTTTTAATTCCATAATACTGACAAATCTGATGAGCTGAAAGGAATGTGATTTAAATCGAAATTTCCAATTCGGTATCTATGTATAAGAAACAAAATATAAATTATTCTGCGAAGATATCCTGTCAATATAGCTATGATTACTTTGCAATTCCATAGTTAATATATTAAAAAAACAAAAACAAACCATTTAAAAGACCTTTCACGCTTAGAATCCAAGATATGTAGCCATCCCGAGTTTTTTATATTATCTTAGCATTTTTGCTTCCATTTGGCTTCCTTTATCGCCTTACTATCTCTACAACATTGCCCTTTCTCCCCATAAAATTATTTCGGATTCTACATATCATAAATAGTATGTGTACACATTTGCTTAAATCCATTTTGATTTTTCAGACAAATAAATTTATTTTATATTTACAGAAACTCTATAATCAAATATAATACACACCATTTTCAATACATGAAGCATAAAGCACTTATGTAAATCACGGTTTGCTCATACATGAAAGATATGCAATTTAACAATTGTGTATAGAAGTACATTTCAAATTTTATGGATATTCATCTTATCTATATTCTGATTTAATTAAGATAACTAGATCGTTGAACGTGCTCCATTGGCATAATGTGCAGAAATCCGTAATGAACATTTTCCTAACAGCGATGTAAACAAAACATGTTATGATTTAGCATTAACATTAATAATGATAGAAATTTGCAGGCCATTACAATAACCATTTCAATGCGAATCAGGAAAAATATTTTAAAACAATGTTGCAAAAACAAAGCACTCGGAAATTGAGTAATATTAGTTGTAACATTGCCATATTACAGGTGAATCATAACAAGATGTTAAACATTTGCGCTTAACATAACATATTTACATTTATAAAGTGTCAGATAGTACGTATGTTCTCAACTTAAATTCAAACAGAAAAATTAATGAGCAAATTTTCTCTATGAAGTAATGATGCGATGAAATTTTTAACATTTTTTGAGCCTATAATAAGCAGTTAGTGGGGGTGTTGCGCACTGCGCACTTGTAAAAGTAGTATCGCTTGCATCCAAGTTTTTAGTACGCGCATACACGACGCGACCTGTGAACCCCTCTTTCACAAAATACGGTAATCTGACTGATAGAACGCGGGATAGGACCATCTTGGATTATGCGGTCGCAATTTTTGATGAGAAAAAATTCCCGTCATAATGAATAACATTATCAGGTAAGTTTATTTATAATGCTAAGTAGGATGGCGATCCGTTCAAATTCAATCAAGATCTTTAGACAGATATGTATTATGTATATCATCAACCTATATTTTATAGTAAAACCTACCTGTTGTGCTATAAGGATGAGTATGTCACGCAATGTCCTCTTAGAATATATTAATCTTTATCAAATAACAAGTTTACAATCATTATAACAGTGTTATATATAAAATATGCCAGCTTATCCTCAATTTTATAAATAAAATAGTTTTCTGATTTCTAGTTTTTGACGGTTTTTTTAATTTCAAGAGAATTAGAAGAAAATTATACTCACAGCATTCAGAATACCGAAATAACACTATCATGGAATGGTTTCGTTGTTGCAAAACAAAGTTTGTATAGAAAAACAGCAAAATGTTCTAAGAATAAATGCATTCGGGGCGTAAGCAGCCATTTACTTTTTTAAAGTCATTTATTAATATATTAGCTTACTTAATTATATTTTAAATATCAAGTAACTATTAGTTTTTAATAGAACATAGGTATATGATGACACTTAAGTCTGCAAAATAATAAAAAAAGGACTTATAATGTATATTATTAAAAATTCTTATCCATTTATTTTTTCTGGCATTAATGTTTAAGTTAATATTGTATTTTAGTAAGTGAAGATAATTTTCGTATAAACAGAGGGGCCCGATCTATCGAAAGGAAATATATATTACATGAATTCAATAAGACTGATTGAGATCCGTTATATTATTAATATAAACTCATAAACCTCACAGCATTATGTTCTTGTATAATGCAGCAAGAACTTTTGGGTAAGTAAAAGATCCTAATAGAACATTAGGTAGATATATTTATAGAAACATTTAATTGCCCACTGTATCAATATTTCTCTTTAACATATGAGATGTACGAAGAGCTATATTCACATTAATCGTCATGTAAAGTATATACTCGAAGACCTCGTATTAAATTACGGGAAAATTGTTCTAACATCGCTTACGGACATTAAACAGTCGTAGAAGTACTGCATGGGTACTTGTATATATTTTTGTAACATTTCGCGTTACAAGAAACATTAGACGACGTATAGTCATGTTTATTTGCAAGTGGGCTGTTAAATATTTTATAGAAGCAATTATATTGTACACTTAAAATCTACGTAATTAAAATAAAAATGACACTAATATAAATCTTAGGAACGCAGCGTGCGGAGTGGGGAAGGAGGAGCATTTCGGCGAACAAGGGACACACGTAGCCGGGTGGGAAGACGCCCACGCCGCGACACAGTGGTGACGCTTTCCCGTTGTCGAGCGAGAGTATATTTACTGTTGCATTTATTATATATATTAGAATACCATTATTTTATTTTTGATTTACGTTACGTTGTTCATTTATATTAAAGTATTTAAGTGTGAAAGTGTCTTGAGTTCCCCGTTCCTAACAAAGCAAGCGGCGGGAAGACCTACAAGGGTGTGCCCAGTGACTTTGAACAAAAGCAGCAATAGGGAACAAGATTTATTCTATTCGAAGACATTCTATTGTTTACCTTAAAGTCAAAAGTTTCAATCTCCGAATAATATTCATGATTTTATGCGTTTTTCGGAAGTTTCACCCGCATTGATGCAAAATACATTATACAGCGCTTATGCAAATTTGCCGGTCGTTTGAATCTGATAGAAGCGCTATCTGGCATTTAATTGCGTTAGACATTTTGTGTAATATACGTTAGTATATCAAATAAAAAACGATGTACTGTTGTATGCGTAACATTTTGATGTAGATATACGGTAGTATATCGGATAGAAATCGTGTACTGTTGTATGCGTAACATTTTGATGTAGATATACGGTAGTATATCGGATAGAAAACGTGTACTGTTGTATGCGTAACATTTTGATGCAGATATACGGTAGTATATCGGATAGAAATCGTGTACTGTTGTATGCGTAACATTTTGATGTAGATATACGGTAGTATATCGGATAGAAATCGTGTACTGTTGTATGCGTAACATTTTGATGTAGATATACGGTAGTATATCGGATAGAAATCGTGTACTGTTGTATGCTAACATTTATTGTAGATATACGTGATATTCGGATAGAAATCGTGTACTGTTGTATCGTAAACATTTTATGTAATATTCGGTAGCTATATCGGATAGAAATCGTGTACTGTTGTATGCGTAGACATTTTGATGTAAATATACGGTAGTATATCAAATAGAAAACGTGTACTGTTGTATGCGTAACATTTTGATGCCGAGATACGGTAGTATATCAAATGCGGTTGCATGCGTAGAGGCATTTATGTAGATATACAGTAGTATATCAAATAGCAGTGGTATACAGTAGTATGCGCAGAGACATAGATGTAGGTATACAGGTGTATATCAAGCGGTAACAAATGCAGTTGCATGTTGCTTTAGTAGTCTAACCAGTTCTTTAAACGATTAAATCATACTGTATCTGTTGTAGTCGTCAAACGTATAACATAATGTATGACATCCTGCTGTATATCACGATAATTGTGCAAATTCTAAACAGATACTATGTTCAACAGTGACAGGTACCACGCAAGGGGGCGCGAACGCGACCATAGACGATCCCTATCTGTATACAACCTCCGGCACGCATGTCGCCATCCGCAAACACGATCACGATCTCACGTCGACCATAGCCCAAGATCAGATGCCGAAAGACTGGCAGCCCTAGAGGACATGGTGCGAAGTTTGGCAAGAACTGCGGCAAGGCAGGATTCTACGATGGAACGAAGCGAATCGACTAGTGGGCAGAAATATTTACTCAAGCCCGATTGCATACCGCCCTTCGAACCCGGATCCGATAGCGTAACAGCGGAAAAATGGGTGAAGAAAGTGGACCAGATAGCACAGATTAATGGATGGGACGAGCAAATGAAGATCTACGCGATGCAGAGTCGACTGACGGGGTTGGCTCGGGACTGGTACCACAGCCTGGAGAATTATGATATGTGTTGCGGGTGGAGAGCTTGCGGTAAGTCACCCTCCAGCGGAATACGCGACAAAACTAGGAGTCTGTGCGCGAAGAAACTCGTTCGAAACGTGGGACAATATTATTTAAAAGATGGAGAGTAACAGGATGCACATATCATACAACGCAGTATCGTGCTGGTGGATGGTATTGAAGATGCTTATATTAAAGCAGGAGCCCTCGCCGGTAGATACCGAGACCCGGAGATGCTATACGCAGAGTATCTATCGACCCTACCGGCTAACCCGAGCGTAACGATCGACCTTATCTCAATTTTAGCAGGCCCCATCGGAAATAAGTAGAGAATTCACCCATCCCTATTCGAGGGACAAACGAAGGGACGAGCCCTCAAGAAGGGATGAGTTACTAAAAAAAGAAGGAAAGCCAAAGTCCGCAAGCATTAAATGCTATAATTGCGACACATTGGGACATTATGCTGCGCAATGCTCGAAACCCAAAAAGAAGTGCGAGAAATGTCGCCGATATGGTCACATTTCTGACGAATGCAAAGGTAAGACGAACCACTTTGTTCCTGTAGATGTTAATTACGTTGCAAGCAAAGTCCGCCAAAACTGTTATTATATGGATTGCGAAGTCAACGGTAAAATTGTCCGAGGACTACTCGACACTGGCTGTGCCGCTGTACTATTACGCGAATCGGACGCCACCAATATTGAACTAGCTTGGGAACCCACTCAGATTCTCATCCGTGGATACGGCAATGTAGCTGTGAAACCAAAAGGTGTCCTACGAGCCCACCTGAAGGTAGACGAAGCCGAGGCGGAGGTACAAATCGTGGTGGTACCTAACGAAGCTCAAGTGGTCCCGTTGTTAGTGGGCCAAAGTTTTCTAAATCACGACGGCGGACCATGACGTGAGTACCAGGTGGAGCGTGGTGATTGGACCCGGTTCGGACATTTTCCAGTGCGGCCGAATGCCCAACACACTGTAAGGCTTAGGAGTAAGCGAGATATCGCCGTTGAAGCCCATGAAGTCTGTTTTGTGGAGGTTGAGTGCGACGAATATGACGGTAACATCTATGTTGAGCGTAAAGACAGAAATCTGCCCGGGCGCGAGCATTACATCGAACGATGTATTACCCGTGCGAGAGATGGGGTCGTGCAGATTGCGAACACGTCAGACCGGCAAGTCACCTATAAGAAGTCTGCAGTAGTTGCAAGGGGTAATCCATGCGTAGAAGAGGTTGAAACCGAGGGACCTATGTCGAAAGCTTGCAAGCAGCAATTTGCACCTTACAGAAGAGCGCTAACGACTCGGTCGAAACTGATATCTCCGCTGAAGACAAAACAAAAGCTGCTGAGCCTCTAAATGAGTATCGTCAGTGTTTCGCTGTGGAATATGGCCCCGGAACTGGGGCGAAGGCGAAAAACAAAAGATGAAACATTGTCGTAACAGATGACAAACCGGTCACCTACCGCCCTTATCGGTTGGCATACAAGGAAGAGAGGAAGTGCGCCGACTGTATCGAGATGCTCAAGAATGGCATATTCGGGAATCCAACTCTCCGTATGCAAGTCCCATTCTATTGGTAAAGAAGAAGACGGTGCGACCTAAGACTGTGCGTGGATTATAGAGCTCTGAATCTGAAAACGGTAAAAAATCGCTTATCCTATGCCGAGAGTTGACGAGCCATCTGGACAGGCTGAAGGATTAGTACTTATTATTTTCTCCCTAGACTTGGCCGCAGGGTACTATCAGCTACAGTTGGCTGAAGATTCAATGGCCAAGGACTGCTTTCGTTTCGGCCCGATGGCCATATGGAGTCACGGGATGCCGTTCGGACTAGTCCAACGCAGCCGGCGGGTTATCCAACGATTGATCATCAAGTTCCGGGAAATCTAAGGTTGCACAAAAACTACGCGCCTACTTGGATGACATCCTGGTGCCCTCACAGAACATAGAGCAGGGCATTGAGACGCTTAGAGAGGTGCTGGAAGTTCTGAAGGAGGCAAGGTTAACGCTTAGGCTAGAGAAATGCCACTTCTTCAAGAAGAACATCGAATATTTAGGCCATGAGATCAGCTGCGACGGTATAAGACCAGGAATGAGAAAGACGGAGGCCGTCAAGAATTTTCCCAAACCTGAGAACGTGCACCAAGTACGACAGTTTATTGGTTTGGCAAGCTACTTCCGAAGATACATAGAAAATTTTTCGGTACTAGCACGTCCGCTTACTACATTAACAAAAAAAGGCCAGAGCTTTAGTTGGGATGTGGAAACGGAGAAGTCATTTACCGCCATTAAGGAGAAGTTGTCATCTAGACCAGTCCTGGCAATCTACGACAGTACCGCTGCAACAGAGGTGCACACTGATGCCTCCAAGTTCGGAGTGGGCGGGATACTCCTCCAAAGACAAAACGATGGTGCGCTGCGCCCGGTAATGTATTTTAGCCGCCAGACTACGAAAGAGGAACAGCGTTACCATTCATACGAATTAAAGACTCTGGCAGTAGTTGGTAGCTTAAAACAATTTAGAGTTTATCTACTGGGACTGAGATTCAAGGTAGTTACCGACTGTAATGCCCTGAGAACCACACTAACGAAAAGAGATCTGATTCCGAGAATTGGGAGATGGTGGCTTCTGACCCAAGAATACGATTTTACAGTTGAATATCGACCGGGACATAAAATGGCCCATGTAGATGCGCTGAGCAGAAATCCTGTAGGTGACGCACTAGAAACGAACATCGACTCTGTGGTAGTGAATATCAACGAGACCGATTGGGTCCTCTTTCGCAACTTACGGCGACCGCTGCAAATACCTTAATGACGTACTTGCGAGAAAACCGTTAGCAAAAGAAGAGAAGGCCATACATAACGAATACGAAGTGAGAAATAGCCGTCTCTATCGAAAGACAGTTCAAGGGGCACGGTGGGTTGTACCGAAACATGCCAGGCGGCAGATCGTAATATTCCACCATGACGGTAAAGGTCATCTGGGGTTGGAAAAAACTTTGAACTCGATAGCGGAAAGTTATTGGTTCCCGTCGATGCGGCGCTATACTGCAAGATATATTAAAGCATGCTTGGGTTGCCAAACAATAAAGACCAGCTGGGCAAGAAGCAAGGGATGTGGAAACCCCATCGATAAAGTTCCTAGACCACGCACACGTACATGTAGATCACTAGGGCCGTTTGTGACGAGCAAAAAGAAGAATACTCATCTGGTGGTGGTTGTGGATGCCTTCACGAAATTTGTGTTTATGAAGGCGGTATCCTCGAACGAAGACGCCCCCTTGATCACGCCCTACGCCACAATTTTTAACTATTCGGTGCCCCGAATAGAATAATATGTGACAGGCGGTCTTGTTCAGACCAGTGCGGTCCTCCAAGACTTTACTGCCCTACTTTGGGCTACGAGGATTAATATATTAATCGACCGCAAAACCCCACGTGCGAATGGTTCAAGTGGAAGGTCTATAATAGGACAATCCTAAGTTGTCTGGCTTCCACAACCTCAAAAGAGGACGAATGGGATCGAAGCGTCCCGTCGATACAATGGGGATTGAATTCGACCGTGAACGCGACAACGGGGAAGACTCCCTATGAACTATTTTTTGGTTATCGACCAAGGGGCGTGACTGACGGCTTTCTTAAAGCCGAGATCGATACGGACGAGGGTCGACCCGATCTGGAAAGTATCCGAGAAAAAGCCGCTGCAAGAACGGCAGCCAAGCAGATAGAGAGCAAGCGAAGGTACGATGGAAAGCGTGTTCGAGCAGCGAAATACACTGTTGGCCAACAGGTCCTTGTAAGGAGGACTCGACTACCCCAACGAAGGGAAAAGCAGGAAGTTGTTGCCCAAGTACGACGGACTTGTCTTACCAAGGTGTACGATAACGACAGAACCAAGTGACAGACATGCAGGTTCACGGAGTCTGGCGAAGTATACCGCGTCTGCGCCGTGGATTCAAATGAAACAATTGAAGAACTTTGAAAGTGAAAGCGGGGCAGAGTGGTAGCGATGAAGAAGACGAGTAGAGCTCCCAGTGTCGAGAAGTTCTTTACATAGTACCATAAAAAAAAAATGTGTAGATACTAATATTAAGTTTCTTATTTCTCTAGCTAAATAAGTAGGTGCTCCTCGAGGGCGAGGAGCCGTGTAGCGCGGCCGAATGTAACGGCAGCGTGCGGAGTGGGGAAGGGAGCATTCTCGGCGACAAGGAGACCACAGGTAGCCGGGTGTGGGAAGACGCCCGCCTCCGCGTGACAAGATTGGTGACGCATTTTTCCCTTTGTTCGACGAGGAGTATATTTACTGTTGCATTATATTTATAATATTAGAATACCATTTTATTAATTTTGAATTTACGTTACGTTGTTTTCATTTTATAATTAAAGTATTTAAGTGTGAAAGTGTCTTGAGTTCCCCGTTCCTAACACTTATAAGAAATAACACTATTACAACACTAATTACACCAAAGTCACTTAAGTACTACTTATTTGTATTTACAATTTATATAAACTCTTTTTTTCTGCGTTTTTCCACATACTATGTTCACAATGCGACTGTCTCCAATAGAACTGCGTTGTTTTCGTGTCTAAATTTCGCGCCTTTGATTCTAGAGTGGTTGATATCTTTCCAGAATGTTCGCACTAGAAACTTCGCTTGTATATAGAGGAAGCACACTACGGCGCCGTCTATAAGCATTTAAGTAACTAAGATGAACTCCGTGCGATGCAGGTAGAGCCATCTGCTGACAGAGTTAGAAAAATCACACAATATATTTCTTGCAGTCATTGCTAATATATTTTTAAAGTAAACTATGTAAAGAGAAAACAGTCTTATTACATTTTCTATTGTCACGTCAATTGAAAAATAAAAATGTCGAAATGCTTTGTAAAATAATTACCTATAGAAATTCATTTAAAAGCAACATATGTCAAAAAAAGATGCATAGACAATACATTTGACAGTAATCAGATTTAACCAGTTTACGCTTTGTTGACGCATTTGACCGATATTTTCACGTTTGGCGCCTCGGGTAAATTCCTTGGTTAATATAAACACATCAAAAAAAAAAAATTAAAGTAAGAGAACCAACAATAGAAACAACAAACAAGTGACCAGTTCATACCATTTAGGTTGCTTTATACGGCTTGTCCAATCACTCAAATCTACATTGTGATTAACTTCTCTCTTTTCAGTGATTTTTTTGTTTGTTTGAGTTTAAATATTTTTTTTTAAAAATCCTTCATTTAGAAAATTTTTCAATTAATGTTTTGTCAACAAGAACGTGTCTTGCAATATACTTTCAATTTCTTTTTATTATAAACAGAATACCCCAATACGAACCTTTTAATAAACCATATGTAAACAAACCGAATGATCGCGAGGCGCGTCGTCCAGCGTCATCGTGTTATCCCACCCTCTCCTTTCCCCAGACTCACCTACAACTTACGAGGTAACCTTATACATATATACGGATCTTGCCTTTTTACATGTCAAAATGATGGTAATGGCCGGCACAGCTGATGACTACCTGGTTTATATCAAAACTAAAATACTACAAAACTAGATAACCAAAAAGCTATGAAACTTAAATATAATCCATAGGAACTGAAATACAACTTTAAAAAACGTGTGGTTTTTGAGGAAGCTAGCGAATTAATTTCAATAATTTTGGGAAATATTAACTTGAGTACTTATCAAAATGACATTTATTCAAATTGAAATTGATATTTTACTTTCACAATCTTGCCAACCCAAAGGTAAACACTTTTCCTCAAAAGGAATATAATGGCCGATTTCACCGACATATCTTAAAATTTTAGTTATACTTAGCCACTTAATTCCATCTATTCCCTCTTTCTGGGTATTAAAACATTTCTTAAATGCAAAGTCAGGTCTTAAATGCAGTGCATACCCTGAGGGAGGTTTTAAATACTGAGGCTCTTTTGAGCGCTTATTATGCATACGTTTACCCAATAATTTCCTATAACATAATTGCTTGGGGTCAGCGCTAGAGACCTTCATTCGGGGGCTTGTATTACCAAAAACCGTATTATAAGATTTAATTTTTTAACTGTCAACACAGGGCCTCTTGCAGGGATGCGTGCATTTGTTCATCATGTCTTACCACGCCTTCATTTTTCTGCTACAAATTATTGACATAATATTTATTGTAACAAACAATAAATTTTCAACTCATGCGGATAATCATAAATATGAAAACTAGGAATAACATAATATAACCTACATTTAACCTAATCATTCTTTTTCATTTCAAACTCCACTTGTTTTGCTTTATTCAATTTAATAGGCTTCCAGAGAGGATTGCCCAGTCCAGGTTCAGTACGCATTTTTAAAATATAAGTAAAACACCTTTTAAACGAATGGAGGATTCTACAGTATGGCGGAATTTGAAACTGCTGTTGTGTAACAATGTGTAATGTTGATGTTATATGTATTTTAAGTTTTGCTCCTTACTCTTATGTTGACTTGCCCAATCTATATGTTTTGTATAGTAAAATTGGTTAATAAAGGTATGATATGATATGATATGAAATATAAGCCAGCAAAATCGGAGCCTATACATGATCTAAGGCTTAAACGATGCTTAACCTAAAATACTATGTTCATTTCAATCCTTGAATTGATTTGATAGAGTGCATTTGTTTCTGGTTTATTTCAAATTACGATTTTTGTTTGAATATTTTATTTTTTATCAAGAATGGACCTTTTTAATTTTAATAACGTTGTAGTTAATTTAATCATAATAAATTCCCTAGAAAAAGGAATTCCTGGGCATGTATATGAAAGGGTAAAACATTTGAATAATTTATCCGTACTAAATCTATTGCGGAAGAATTGAGATCGGACGAGTATTTGTATGACCTGCAAGTTCTTTCCTTTTCATCATTGGTAATGCCATCAGCTCTTTTATTTTCGATAACTGATTTATATTTATTCACCAGGTTCATTAATATTTTTTTCCTTCCATCGTATAGTTCCCTGTACGAATTCTTTTCGGAGGTGTTTCGGTACACGAACTGCTTTGTAACAAAAAAACACGCCCTGAAGCTAGCACGTTGCCCAGAGAATAAATTGTAAGTATGTGGGGCGATAATTCACCGTTACAAAACTTTAAACTTAAACCACAATATTGCAAAGCAATAAAATGACCATCAAGAAAATACAACAATGTAAATAAAACTAATATAATTTTATGGATACCTATTAATAATTCATGCCTTGGCACCCCAACAGCTTTCGCCAAACACAGGGGCATTGGTCCAGCCATGAGTTATTATTACGCCTGCGCCCGTGGAGCAACTTAAGATGTTCGTCTCTCAGCATTCGCCAAGGAGTGAGGAAAATCACGAAAACCTCACTTGAGCTCGGACCCCGCGACTGATAGCCAAGCGTGCAAGCCGCTAGATCATCACACATATGTATCTACATACATACTATGTACCTACATAGTTTTGCGAAGTCAGTAGAGAATATTATGTAAGGTTCGTATTCACATGTTAGAAACTTCATATTACAAAGGAAATCTAGAAAGTATTATGTGACAAATTTTAAAAACTTATTAAATTACAATGAAAAATAACAATAATTGACATAATTTAGTGAAAAGAGCTTCCCCTGTTTTTGACCTATTAGTTGCATCAATATTTTAAATAGAAGTCTTGAGGCAGGGGCGTTGATTGGATTTATTAACATTTAATACATTTTTTTGATAATCGTTTAATTTTACGTGCCGCTAGATAAAACAAACTTACCCATTCATTGTCAAATGTATTGTTGTGGAAAATTACAATGTTTTGTATTCAATAACATGTTAAATTATTTCTAATCAATGATAAAAAGACTTAACCCAAAGTTCTTTGTTTTATTTACTTTAAAGTTAGTGACCTTATTGCTGCTGTGTTTTATATTTTTTTTTAATAAAATACAAGAAATAAAGAAAATGTCACTACTACCTATTTAAATAAGTAATGCAATTATATATCTTTGTTACGGTGTTTAAAACGTATTCAAAATATAAATTATTTTAGCAATTCTTATTTTTCAATGAAAGCCTGAACGGAGATATTTGAGTGTGCACATATATAATAACAGTACATCTAAGGCGCCGCCAATGCGTAGAATTTTGCGAAACACAGCTGCTTGGTGTCATGTCGAACAGTTATGTATATAACGCGTCGGTCACCGTGCATTGAAATATTCCACGTGATTTACGGGCGATGTAGTTTTTATACACGAGTGTGTTTTTCTTACTCGGTCAAAACAACTAGAGGATTTATACGGGCAATCGGGTGCTTTTCTATCAACACCCGTAGTGCGTGTTTTCGTTCGGAACGCGAACCACCTTGCTTTAATCATCACCTATTGTCCAGAAATGATATGAATGGAATACAAATCCCAGAAATATGAATAGTGAGAGGTTTACAAAGGGAAATTACGCGTAACCCGGATAATTTTATTAGAATACTTCACTAGTATATTATAATAAAATAACCAAATGCGGAGGATAATGATAATGGCAAAGCCCGAAGGTTGCTTTACAATGAAGGTTATGCATCAGAAATGAAATAAAACTTGAAGAACTATATAGATTACGTTTAAGATTAAATAAATTGACTAAGTAAATATAAATAAAATCATATTTTAAAAAGCCACCCGTACCTTACGGATGGCGCATGTGCAACAATTTTTGTACGCAATGTATTGAATGTTGTCATATTTAAATTAAGAAATACTTTAAAAAGCACCGTGCACCACTCTAGAAAATTAAGCGGTTCTTTTTAAGTCAAAAAGTAAGTAGTGTCGTTGAATCGGCCATAAGTGATGCCAGCGCTGAACTCATGAGGCGATAGACCGTATAAAGGTAACGTCAAAGTCATCAAGTAAGTCGTGGTTTTGTACTTGGATTGACTCAAAAGTACTGATTTCGTGCATGTTATACATAGGGTTATGATGTGTGTCCAAACCACTTAAATAGCGAAAACAAAATGAGAAGCACATATGTCGTCATCGTAATATCAACGTAGCGTACAGCAACTAAAGTCACCAGTGGCGGGGGTGAATTAGTTTACGATGAAAATTACAATAATTACTTCTATCAAAGTATTAGAAACTTACATCTTTATTGCATTTCGTGTTTTTTTGGATAAATATAATGGAAAAATTGGTTCCCAAAATAAACCTCGAGCTCTAACATGGAGTCCAAACATCGACATCTATTGGAGAACATATATCAGACACAAAAACATATAGAGAATTACAAAATATAAAGTAATAGTGGTTTGGCAATGTGTAATGCCTAAAGCATGAAGAACAATCAATGGAAGTATACATTTTGTTCTGCCTGTTCTCTATCAGGGCGTAATATCTTTCTACATCGAAACGCATATAGCTAAAAAAAACATCACATATTGGCATTTAACACATAGTATAATTTTACACTGGCTTTCAACATACAATGCAACCACATAACAATATATACAGTATCTCATTAGAATAAAGGAATATGAGAAAATCATAATTTTATGAACAACCTAAATAATTATTGAAATAAGGTTTATATACAGTACTCGATGCCAAATGGAGTGATTATAATCGATTTCTGAAATTCGATCAAATAAGCACAACATATGTCGTTCCATGCTTATCGTAACATCCAGTATTTAAATAGCTATATCAACCGAAAGGCCTACATAAGCGCTGCAAGTCCTCCATTGAAGCTTTTTTTTCTATCTCTCACCGTTTAAAAGTTATTTTAGATAAACCAAATTTGAGGCGGATTTTAAAGTCAAATTGCACCCCTTAAAGTTGAAGTTACGCAGCAACATAAAGTGTCCTTGAGTATCACTCCATAGGGTCTACATACTGGCGAAGTTTCATTAGAATCCGCGATTTACGGTTCGCGAGGTTCACTTGTAAGTCATGCCATTATCGTCGTCATCGTCTTCATCGTCACCATCAGAATCTTCGCTGGTTTCTGATTTTTTTGTGTTTCCTCTGTTACATTGTCAAGTAACGCTTCTCTCTAAATATTATGTCAAAACTATATCTAAATATCATTCAATATGCTTTTGCTGGTTGTTTTATGCTTGAATTCTTCGACACATACCGCAATAGATATCCTTATAAAACCAACTCGATTCATTGCACTGGCAATGTAAACACACCTAAATGCTGCACCAAGTGCACTTTCCAGATTCTTCCGATTATTGGTGCTAGCTGTTCCTTTGTTAGGTGAGGTCAGAAGATTATGCGTTGCTTAATGCTGTGTGCCATTTCTGCACTATTTACCGCTACCATGTGATTGTTTTTACAACATTGTCAATTGAGTGGCCTGTTAGTATTCCTTAGTAATGCCGAATGTTACCACCAGAGGCAGCAAGTCACCATTAACTTTTCTTATTGTGTATTTTCAATTGTAGAGGTTTATTTATCTTAAATTTTATTTTTACAAAAATGAGTCCTTTCTTTCTTTTTAATACGAAAAATACTGTCTTCAAAAAAAAACGAAATAAAGTTCGAAAAGGTTTCGTTACCGATAAGCATAAGCATATTAATTTCGAAGGGCTCCGTTAAAAAAAATCTTTGTCAATTTCTTGCGTAATTTCAAAAATTAGATTCGCGCAAAATAGGCTACCGACATATCGATTACTCTTAAGCGAGTTCCTTTTGAAATTGGTGTTTTTAAACCTAGTAAGTTGTTATCTGACTATTCTTTTGGGGTGTATATGAACTATGTATATACGATTCATCAGGAAAATGATATGAATATATGAATATAAAGCTAAAGTTGCCTTAAATGCTTTATTCGTATTTACTCGTATTATATCACATACTTCCATGAAAATTTTTCTTTTATCCGAGGTTTTCAGCCATCATAATAACGCATTCTATCACGTTTAATTAATAATGTAGTGTTCTTACTTGTATCCCAATTTCTTTATCGCAATTGCTAATGTTGTCAATCCTTCAGAAAACATATTATACCGTTCTCGACTATTTTAGTATGTATATCTGAAATAAAGGTTAATGTATATAATTAAAAAAATAATTTAGCATAGAAACAATGGAACTATTATATACGTGCTACATGCTTAAGGTAAATAGTTTAACGAATTGTCATCTACTAAATATTTTGAAATATCTCTTGAAGTGGACACCTTTTGCGTGAATGTAATAGTTGTGAACAGATAATTGACCGAATTGCTGCAGTGTCTTCTTCAGGAATCTCTTTAGATTTTCCCTAAATGTATATCCTCGCAACATCTTGTCTTTTATTTGTCTTTTCAGATATACTTGTCGCAGCAAATAATCTAACCTTGTAATGCTTCTATGGAATATATAGCTTATAGTCTTCTACTTCTTGTTTTATGGCATGTTTTATGGTATTTAATGGCATCCAAAGGAGTTCGTACTCCTTTCGATATTGACGCCATTGCTAAAATTAATATAACTATACCTGTTAAATCGGGACGGGTAGTATCGGGAATTCCTGTCCTGAGCCGATATTTTATTTAGCGAGACGGGTCGAGATTTCCCGATAAATCCCGATAACTTCTAATGTACAAAACAAATGTCTAAACAATATTCTTATTCGTAGACTTCATGCTGATTATAAGATTCTACGTTTCGCAAAATAAAAATATATGTACTCAATATTATATTTACATCACTTATCTATTACGTATTCCTATTAATAATTAATACATGCATTAAAGATGTTCCTATCAAAAAAAGGTTATTGGTGGACGGAAGAAATCGCTGAGCTCAAGAGAAGCTACCTGCGTCTGAGGCGAAAAGTCACCAGATTAAGGAAACGAGACCCAGACCTGACAATGGCGGAAGACGAGGAATACAAAACCGCCAAGAAACAACGGAAAAGGGCGATAAACGTCAGCAACAGAGCCAAATGGGAGGAGTTGCGACAGGAGGTTAACAACGATTCCTGGGGACTCGGCTACAAAATCGCTACCAAGAAGCCTGCGAGCAGCACGGATGGATCGCATTGGCGAGGAGCTTTTCCCAAAACTCCTGGAGAGAGAACTCGATGCCGATGGGGTGGAATCGGGCGAAACTCCACCGTTTACAGAGGACGAGCTGACCGAGGCCACACGACTCCTGCAGAGCGGGAAAGCACCAAGGCCGGACGGAATCCCCGTCGAGGCTGTGAAGAGTGTTGCAAACAGGTGTCCACAACTCCTTTTGCACACTTACAACCAATACTTGAAGGAGGAAGTTTTACCACGGGCATGGAAAACCCAACGCCTCGTGCTTATTAGCAAGGGCAAGGGTGACCCAAACACAGCATCGGCGTACATGCTATGCTGGATACGCTAGAGAAACTGCTTGAAAGGCTTCTAAAGAAGAGGCCCCTGGCCAGCATCGACGCCGCCGGAGAACTATCTCTCAGGCAGCACGGCTTCGGGAAGGGTCATTCTACAATTTGCGCCATTTGGGAAATAGTGGACACCTATCTCACGGAAAGGGACAAGATCAGACACACCAGGGGAATAGTGACGCTCGTCACCCTTGATGTGAAGAACGCTTTCAACAACGCCAGATGGAATGTTATCCTGGAGGCCCTGAAGAACCGTTTCCACATCCCGCATTATCTCCTACGGATGCTGCGGAGTTACCTGGCGAACAGAGTGCTCAGGTACGAGACAACGAAGGAATGGCGCACGGTCACCGTACTCAGCCAACTGATGGCCAACGTCGGTGGGCCATCGGGCAGGTAAACGCCGGCTTCTGATGTCAGTATCGGAGTCCATTCTTCTGTACGGCAATGATATCTGGGCAGACGCGCTCCGAAAGGAGAAGTACCGCAGTCCAAAGGAGGAGAGCTCTGCGAATAGCAAGTTTCTACAGGACGATATCGGGGGCAGCGGCATTTATTATAGCAGGAGTAATCCCTAAAGATCTTCTAGCCAAGGAGGGAAGACAATTCTACCTGGACAAGCTGGAAGGCGGATCGACAAGCAGGCGGAATACGAAAGAACGTACCATGCGGCTCTGACAGGAACGATGGAACGCGGATACGAAAGGCAGATGGACGGATTACGGATCTTTCAGTCTGGATGAACAGAGATCACGGAAAGGTTGACTATTACTTCACTCAGATGCTGACGGGGCACGGGTACTTCAACGATTACCTATGCAAAATGAGGAAAGTGACCACCAGACCAACGACTGTGACGATGCTTGCCATACATTCTTCGAATGCGTAAGGTGGTAGTCGCACAGAGACCAACTGGAGCGAGATGTCGGCGTACTCACACCGACAAATTTAATTCGGACGATGGTACGAAGCCGGGTACAGGGTCTCTGCCTTCGCGAAGACGGCTTTGATCGCTAAAAAGCAGGAGATGGGCGGACGCTAAACACGGGACACCACCTCGGAGGAATGTGATAAACGATACCGAGGTGGAATCTTGATCGACGGGGAAGTTTTCTAGTGGGCGCGAATCCCACACATCGGCCTTAACGCCTAATGGTGCATGAAGTATTTTTCCTCCTACAAAAAAAATCAAAAAAAGATTCATCCCTCTCCCCTTCCCATCTCTTCCTACATTTTAATGCATTCTTTACCACGATGATAAAAAAAAATCTTTAAAAAACTCATTCCCTCCCTCTACACCCCTTCCAATATGTGTCGGGTAGAATCAAGTAAAAGTTCCGAAACGAAGGAGTATTTCTATATGTTCCGGGACGCTGCATTGAATCGAAACCGTTTATGATGCTTCGGAGCTTAGTACTAATCGAGTTAAGTTTTCGATTCAGGTACTAGTCAAAAACTTAAAAAATTATGAGGACTTAAAAATCTGAAAATCTAAAAACTTTATTTTTTTAAAAGATTTTTTTTTTTTATTTATATTAAAAAAATTAATGATTTTTTCTTAATTTTTAAATTTTTGAAGTTTTTCAACTCTTGACGCGATTAAGAAGCGTCAGAGTTCCTATGCAATATGTGTCTCACAAAATTATAATTTTATATATGGTAAAAATTTATTATACAAACGTAAAAAACAATACGTCTTGCATGTAAAGCAAAAAAACCTTAACAGTAACTTAAAGACACTCGATTCTACCCACTACTTCCTGAATCGAAACTTTAGCTCGATTAATACTAGGTTCCAAAACATCATAAATGGTTTCGATTCAATGCAGCATTTCAGAACATATAAAAGTACTCGTTTATTTCGGAACCTTTACTCGATTCTACCCAATGCTTCCAATGTTAAAAAGTATAATTTGAATCATTTTTTTACGGAAGTGGCTAGTTTTCCGGCTTAACGAAATTCTTCAGTTCTAAAAATTTGAGATTTGCAACAACTTGGCACTTACTTTTTTTCTAAAATATTTCCAACTTTTTTGCATTTACGATTAACTGGAAGTCGTCATGAACTTTGTTATTTTAAATAGAACATCCTATATATTATTATATTTTTGAATTTACCATAAAATTCTATGACGATTACTACTAGGGTTTCCTATATCTGTCTTCAACTGTGAGATACGATTTTTGTTAAAATTTTGATTGATTCTCGCTTGGTTTCAGTGTCAGAAACCTCCCACTTTAAAATTAACAAGTACTAGCATTGTTTTACCAAAACGTAAAAAAAAAATCATTGGAATTATACAAGGTGTTTAAAAATTGGTGGCATATCAAAGAATTTTGAAAGTTGCAAAACTGATTTTTTTCAAATAGAACGCTCTGTATATTTTTATAGTTTTGGATGTAGAATTAAATTTTACACCGATTTGCTGTAACATTCCCTATACCCATCTTCAGTAGTTTTCTTTTAAATTACTCGTTTTGTTTATTACCGCTTTCAAATGGCCGAACAATTTCTATCTCGTGGGCCATGACTTTAACATGACAACAATTTATTATTGTTAGTAAATATTATTGTTATAATCATTGTTTGTTACACGTCGCGTGTTCAGATGGATGCATATTATTATGGAACTTATGAGTTAGATAATGAAAAATGTCGAAGGGGCTTATTTTAACCTGGATACTTTAAACTTATTTTACATTCACTGAGAGTGCAGGAAGAACTTATAGAGAATTTATTGTAATTATGAAATTGAATTGGATATGAATTAGACCCAGTTGAAGTGAGAAGAAGTATAAGTGACGCATTAAGACATCGAATAATAAAATGCTTGGACATAAACGGAATTCACATTGAGCAATTTTTTTGATGCTCTACTTCATTGTTCAAGTTTATGCTGTTTGTAAACTGCATTTGTTAAGTATGGATATATCTAAATATTCTTCATACTAAAACCGTTACAATTTTGAAAATACTTTAATATATCAAAAACTTTAAGGCATTTGTCTGACAAGCACACTACGTTTTAGTAAAACAATTTTTGTTATGTTGCCGTCGTTATCGTTTATGCCGTTTCCGTTTAAATTGTTGCGATGTTAAAGTCCCACCAGATAGAAATAATTCAGCCATTTGAAAGCGGTAATAAACAAAACGAGTAATTTAAAAGAAAACTACTGAAGATGGGTATAGGAAATGCTACAGCAAATCGGTATAAAATTTAATTCTACATCCAAAAATACAAAAATATACAGGCTGTTCTATTTGAAAGAAATCAGTTTTGCAACTTTCAAAATTCTTTGATATGCCACTATTTTTTAAACACTTGTATAATTCCAATATAATATATATCCGCCGGTGTTGTGGAAAGAATAATTTTATCAATGAAAGAAAAACATCTTTCCCCTCCCATCCCTCCCGATGTCAAAAAAAGATCATTTAAAACGTTTTTAATGCATCCTCTGCATCGTTGTTGCGACAAAAATATAATTTTATGATTAAAACAAGAATCATTTCCCCCCTCTCTTCCTTTTACATGTTAAAAAATAGTTCCTATACATATTTCAAACCAAGGGAGAAAAGTGCCCTGTTGCAGGGCGCGGGCAAATATTATATATGTAATTGTCCAAGGTTTGCAATAGCACTCTCCTCACGTGGTTTGAATATGATTTTTTTTTCCCAGCCAGTCCAATTAACTAAATGTCTAAAAATAATAAGACATACATGTGAGTGACATGATAGATAATAAGCTTATTCTGTCAAATATTTTTTGAGAACTGTCAAGGTAGCGTTGTTTTTCAAAAAGTGTTCAATAATAGTTTTATGGAAATTTAATACCTAAGAATTTAGCAATTATCTCATAAATTGGCTTAGACTGGATCGAATGTACTAATGTCATCTATCAATAATGTCACATATTATAAGATGTACAGTTTCATTATTTCAATGTCACTTTCTTTCCACCCTAGGGAGGAAAAGTACAACTTTTCTCCCTCAAATGAGAGAGGAAAATGCACATTTTCCTCCCTGCTGGGAAAAAAGATATTTAAAATATTCTTAATCCCGGTTGATGTTAAAAAATTAGGAAAATCTTAAGATTGGTTGTTCAGAGCTACGAGAAACTCACGGGGCACATTTAAATACCTGTACATTTACGATTTCAAGTTATCGGGGAATCCCGATTTCCTGATAAGCAGCGGTACGGGAAATCTTGTCCCGACATATAGTCCAATCAAGCAAGATTTCCCGACCCGCCCGAATTAACAGGTATAAATATAACATATATATCATAATTCTATCAAAGCTTTATCATTCTTATAACTCCGACTTTCGAGTGTCTTCAAAAAAACCATTTTTAGATGGAACGATAACAGTTTAGAATAGTAAAACAACTTACCACACTCTACAAACAAATTATGGAAAGTATGAAAAAATACAATTATTAATACACACTGAATAAAAAGAACAATAAATACTGCATTAAAAGATAAAAACTCAACTAATTCCCGCAAAAATTCAAAAACAGATGCAATTTTGACGGGTTTTATATTCCGCCGTCCCATGAACTCAAAACGTATGCACCCACCCCATAAGTTAGTATAATCAGGTATAATAGACTCGACCTGTGATTCTAAACGGATATGATGGTATATGTATGTACTTGTCATTTTAGATTTTGCTGTACTAGCATAGCATAGAGGACCGCATCATCTAACTGAAGTAGGCCGTTTTTTCCATAATAAAAGCTGTCAAGCTAGCATTATTACTGTCATTTTAAGTGTCAAACATACCATGAATCAATTCAGATCAATGAAATTCTGCCCAGTACACACAAGTACGTAAACACCGTTGTTGATCATGAATTAAGGGAAAAGATTATATAAATCAAAGGAATATTTCTTTAAAAGAATCATTTCTTTCAGTTAATACATATTTATTTAATTGAAAAATTATTTTCCGTATAAATAATGAAAGTTTTAACTAATGAAATAAATGGTTCTTTCAAATAGTGACAAAGAAATATTTCTTTGATTTAAATGTTTTTTTCTGAGTGTATTTATTGCAGTGCTGTGAAGAACAAATTAGATATATACATTTACTCTCTGTCGAACGAATCAATAACGGTTTGCCAAGAAAACTTTTCCGCTGCTGTACCAGCAGCGTCTAGCGTAAATATTCTTACAATCAGTGCTTACCAAATCGCACCGTCGGACTCGGTCAGGCCACAGTCCTACTGTCAGGCCACGTTAGAGGAAGTGGCGAGAGGGAGAACGCAGATGAGTAGGGCTATGCAGCGCGATCACCTGATGCAATATTATTAGTACTGCCGGCTAATTTATAAACCACGTGTTTCGTTACGAGACAAAATTACGCGGCAACAGTTCGAAAATTGCCAACGTTTGCATACCGATACTTTAAAAGTATCTAATGGTATTAAATGGAAATGTATGTCAGGACCAATTACAATTCGTTTGTTGTTGAGTAGGTGTAATTATTAAGTTCTGCTCCCACATAATTAAAGTATAAAGAAAAGTGACTAACACGATGTTGGACGAAAAACTAGGAAATGGAATAAGGAATACCTGTGGTAAGTGGTAAAAGTATCACTTTATCTGTAACTTCTATTTTGATATTTAGAATTTATTGAAAAAACGTGTTAAATAAACTTATCTTTTGTAGGTTAAATTTAATTCATAAATTCATAAACTACAACAATGATGCCTACAATAACAGTGTTAGTAAAATATAACACATTAAGAAGTAGTTAATAAAAGTATTTGAGGTATACTTTTAATTAATTTAGATACTATTATAGTAGTATACTGAATATTATGACGTTATATTTGCATACCTGATAAATTAAATAAAATCTAATCAGTAATATGCAAACAGCCAGATTTCTGCGTTGATTGTTGCTCTACTATAATACTCATGCGTAATATTTTTACACGAATACCTTCAAATTATAATTGTGGGCAACATAACGGGATCAACTGCACACAGAGGTCTTTTACACTTACATTCTCAGCTAGGATATCAATTAGTGTTAAGACGAAAATTGCCATGGTATATTAGCGGTTAGAATTCACAATTTTTATAGACTTTATATTGCTTTATTTAACATTTCCGAAAATGACAAAATATTTTATAATTATTTATTTTATTTAAGTAAAAAGAAATAACTAAAATATTACATAGAGTTAACCTTATTTACAAACCTTGCAAATGAAGATTTTAACATGATTGAAGTTATAGAAGATTAAAAAATGTGTACGATTACTTAATAAACAACAGATCCAATAAATGTTTCTTTGGTTTGCTTATTGATGCCAAAGGAATAGCTGCGCTATTAGAGGCTATGTTCCAAAATAAAAGTTGCTTTAAGAGCCAGAAAAATAAAGAAGTAATTTGCCTATGAACGCGAACACTTAGTGAAAGATTTCAATTGCTTTCAAATTATTCAAAATATTTTTTGTTCTGGAATACCTATTAAGAAATTTTCAGAAAAATCTAATGGAGATAAATTAAAATTATTTTGACACGAACGCTTAGATTGGAAAGTAATATATTTAAGAAAATGATAAGATATTAACGCTTTGTTCTATTCAAATCTGCAGTATTTAAAGGATCTTATTTACGACATGTTTCCGTACATTCTTCAGATGTCTATACTGAAGTTATAAAAAACTGAATTAACTATATGAATAATTAAAAAAAAACTGACAGTAAAAGTAAATTTTTGAATATTAAATAGTTAAGTTAAGTCAATACCTATGTCGTTTATATTTCCGTCAATAACAAAAAAACGCGCGATTATCTGATTTATGATACCCTTCAAATGTAGATTTTTATCAAACAACATCATTGATAACAACATTAACAGGGGCGAAGCTATCAATATATTAATGATGTTTGTAATCGTATACCAATGAAATCCGATGTGGGCAAATACGAACAGTTGTTTTTAACAAAATATCGACGTAGACAAGAGAATTAAAAATTTACCCCGAGTGCACAGATCCTGAAAAATATTTTTACATTTAATCCTTTGGCGGAAACTACAAAGGTCAAACTCTATAAATTTGAAAACCCGAAAAAGTTGCGGTATCTTTGTCGGCATTCCGTAAAAGGGATTATCTTTGAGGACAATTGTTCGCTCTGCCGCGGATTACGATGGCATTGCATTTTCTAGTTTTAAAATACAAAACAACCGTATGTCATTGTTCCACTTGCACTGGTGACAGATATTGGACTTTTATTTGCGATCCTTCGAGTTTTTCCTGGTTATGTAAACTAACATACTTGTCTAATATCTTTTGTTATACATGTTTTCTTCACGCTTACAGAAAACCTATCTAATAAAAATTACAAACTTTCACACAACATATGGAAGATCGCAAACGCAGCTTGCGTGATTATTTTACTCTACCAGATGAACACAAAAATTGGATAAGAGATCTTTTTAGACTAAATGTTTACGAACTTTCTTCATTAGATGAAAATGGTTTTATATATATAATATAAATGTCAAAAGATGGTGCAATGAAACTGCAGTTTAAACAAATTTTTGACTAACTGATACCATTCCTCACCACATATCTTTGAAAAAAAAAACTTTTTCATCTCTTGTATACATTAAAAATAAACATAAAAACCGCCTGAAGAATGTGAACACACAACTAAGAATTCAATTATCTAACATTATTATATAATGAGTAAGCTTACCAGCGGCATACATCAGCCTTCTCATAAATAACTGTAAAATATTTTCTTTTTTAATTATTGAATGTATATTTTCAATCAGTATTAGCTTTTTGTAAAAATATTGCCATTTTTTGGTTCCCAGGTAAATAATGATTTCTAAGTTATAGATTGTACAAATTCTTTGAATTATAAAATGAACTTGTCAGGGATAATGTTTAAAAAAAAATATTTCAATTTGATAAATCTTTACTGAAAAACATTAGAATTTTCTTAACTTTTGAGTTTTTAAAATTATTTCATCAAATAATGAATTCTGCATCTGTTCACTGTTATTCTGTAATGAAATGTACTGGGATGCCCTTTCTGGTCTTGGTTCCACTGCATCGGATTCGTAAGAAAATATTTTCTTTCTTCAAGTCTTGACTATAATTCATAATTTATATAATGGAGAATATAGTTGGATTATCTTATTAAAACTTTGTACATTTAACGAGAAATTTTGAAATAGGTATTGTTGCCCAAACTTGTTCATGCCATCTTATTTTATTTCCTAATTTTGGTCCAATTTATTTTTATGTTTGCAAGTCAAATTTCTATTAAAAATGCGAAGAATTCTAACGAGCATGCTCCATGCATGGCATCTTACGTAAGTTAACTTACTGATAGAATGAAAATGTTTTTTTTTATGTTTCCTACGTATTAAATTCTAAAAACGGAACAAACTAAACACACTGAACTTAAGCTCGGCTTTCTTAAAATAATTTCTCTATTCACACAAATTGTATTGCTATTATTGTTTTGCTACGATTTTTGAATTTGGAACACTGCCAACATGAATTTCTTTTCTATATACCTTGTTTTCTTTTCAGATTCTATCGAAACAGCTCCTCAATATGTTACTACGGGGGTGCTTACAGAAACCGACCAAGAAATTGATGGGAAATATTTGCCATACGAATATAGACCACGTGAATATAAACTTGTATGGAGAAACATCATCTTATATATTTATTTGCATATAAGCTCTTTATTCGCGGTTTATCTAGTATTCACGCGAGCCAAATTATTAACTACGTTGCAAGGTAAGACCTGAAATTTTGTTGTTTTGATATTAGCGATTGTTACATTGTATTATAAATTTAAGGCATGTAAGCTTTGTTGTTGTTATTTATATTCCATTTAATACTTGTTTAATTATTACGGGTCCTTCATAAGTCAGAAGCGCTTTTATTCATAATTTATTAACGTAGCTTGCTTTAACTTTAAACATTTCTATTAGTTGTTTGCGGCAGCAATATAATACATTTTAGATCTCGACCATAGTACTTTTTTTCTCTTGATATCATTTGTTCATTGCTTTAACTTATTCAATCAAATAAGGGGTTGTTGCTCTGACTTATTGTTACCAATACGTAAGAAAGTATCAAAATATTAAAAATTACATAGTATAAAGCTGTGAAAACATTATATATCTATAAGCGAAATCAAATGCCCACTGTAATGAAAGTTAAATCAACAATATCCCACTGTGACCAAAGTATCACTGAGCGCACTTGTAAAAACATTAGAGATGGGTTGCTAACTAGCAACTGCTAATTTTTAAGTACGTTTACATGAGCATTGCAAATTGTTTCAGAGACTCGTTCACTACCGTTTTCTCTGAATCTACTGTAGCTACAATGTATCTGCGAATATTATATCGTTCGTTGGTTATAGCTCTATTCTGCATTTTAGAAAAAACTCTTTTTTTTCTATTTTTTATAGAATTCATTGCTGTATAATCTATTATAATTATGTTCATGGTAATACAGGTTTCCCAAAAGTAAGTAAAGGTATACATCAGTATTAGGGATAAAGCATATAATGTACCTCCATAATTACTGATACTTTTTTCACTCTTTTATCAAAAATAATACTACCTCTTAGTAGACTTGGATTATCTTGTGTATAAACCGGAGCAGGTACAATTTTTTTTCTGTTCGGCAGATATTACTTTGAAAACTAGTTTCATCTATGAAGAATAAATCTTGGTTGCAAAGGTGTGCAGATCTTTCAACCGCCACTCGTAAAATTTCATTCCCCTTTGATAAATGTGGCTGTAGGCTGCTAAGGGATGGAGAAGCCCATTTCTTGAATTGCAGAAATCCTTTTCTTTAAAATGTACTGTTAATTTAATATTTTTAAACGATTGTCTAGTAAATTTCACAAAAGTCTTATTGCAATTTCGTCACCATTTGTTTGGAGATCCACTTTCAGGAAACCAAGAACTCGAGTTTTTTTCGCAGTTCCGAGGATTCTACATAAAATTCTATAATCTTTTCATACAGGATCATAAGTGTAATTGGTCGATTCGGCATGGGTAGTTTAAAAAGAAAAACTCAAAAACACTAGAAGCTAACTAAGTTTACCAACTGGAAACACCGATATAAAGTCTCATAAAAACATATTAACATTTCAAAAGGCAAAGCTCTGTGAAATAATTTTACCCACCCATGACTCGCAGTCTTTTATATGCTCTACCACCTTCAGCGGCAGGTAAACAAACTTTCATTATATTAGAAACTCATTAAGGAAGAATAGTATCTTGAGTACATTCTGTACTAAGTTGTCCTCCTTAATGATTCTTGGAGTAATTACATAATTCACAGAAAACTCATATAATTTTGATAGGGTCCTGAGCTAACAAAAAATAATTCTCTAATACCTTTAATCAGATTAAATGATATTACTAAGATAAAACTTTCATCGTGAAATCATAAAACAGTTATATTTTCAAAGAATTTCTCAGAACAAGGCCAGAAATCTGAAGAATTTATAATAAGGTAAAGTCAGGTAATTGTGTAACCGGGGCGAGTGTGTAGTTCGGCTACATTTATTTTTAAAATTAAAATACGGATGTTCTCCGTTGTATTACTCATGTACTAAACTTCATACTATTCATTCAGTCATTCATTAAATTAGGGTGGGCACTTAAAGTCCGGGCACTTGAGCTAGGTGCTCATTGTACCATCCCTATTAGGTCTCTTATTTCCACTCGAGCAGCTTACTGTTCTCTATAAAGCCCAGTATCTTGCCCAGTGGGAACTTGAGAACTTTCGGGAGCTCCAATAGATCTCTCCCGAAATATTTCTGCCTAAGTACCTTCAATTCCTCACATGTGCAGATTACATGTAAACTTGTCTCCTCCTGTAATTCGCATCTTCTGCACCACGGTTCGCTTACTCGACCTGTGTTATATAGATGCTTTTTCAGTGGACAGTGTCTAGTTACCACCCCAGTAATGGTTTTCGCTTCTTTCTTGCTGCGCCTGAGTAGGTTATCAGAGAATCTAGCATCCCCATCCCCTATTAGCGCATTGCTATGGAGTTGACCTTCAGTCGACCTCCATTTCTTTGTGCTTTCTTTATCTAACCAGGTCCAGATCTCCCTTCTTGCAGAATCCTTAGTAATCCCACATACGGGCTCTGGGCCCATGAAGTGTCTTTTAGTACCCTCCTTGGCTAGTTCGTCGGCTATTACATTGCCCTTTACACCCTCATGTCCCGGCACCCAAATCGGAGACCCCGTGTAGTCTCGTGCCAGTGCATTGAGGGATTGTTTGCAGTCTCTAACAAGTTTTGACCTCGTTACGGGGTTCGAGACTGTCTTGATGACAGCCTGGCAATCATTTCTGCAAAGGCTGCAAAGGCGAATACCTCTGCCTGGAAGACCGTTGTATGCTTCCCCAGGCTTAGGGATATTCTTTGATTAGGGCTGGGCCTGCAAATACCGGCTCCTGTGGTCTAGCCAAATTTGGATTCGTCCGTGAACCAGTTATCGATAGCAGTGATCTCACTACGTGCCTGGTTTTGTTTGATATGGAGATTTTCACCTTTTCAGTGAAGATAATTTCGGGTGCCATGCTGTGCTTCATACTAGTTTTACAAATAAAAATTCACATCTCCTGACGTGTAATATTTTGTAAATTTATCATACTTTATTAAAAAAAAATGAGAATAGTATTATACTCTTGGCCGAACTAAAGGATAATGCTATTAATATATAAGTATTGTAATGGAATGTGTTCTCGATATGCATACTCTTCCATTATACACTATATATAGCAATATATAGTATTGACAATGTTTAAAATTTCTTTTTTTTTCTAGTAAACTGTTGATAATTATAAAAGGCGTATCTATTGAAGGCTTACAACTGGGCATATATTATGTACTTCTATACAATGTTACATTATCTTCACACTATGCAATTTTTGCTACACACTTACCTGACTTTACCTTATTAAAATTGCATTATTTAAAAAATGTGTGTATATTTAATTTGCGTGATATATGCGTTGCAATTCCCAGCCTAAAACTAATGTGACAAGAATATCATATCACAGTTTCGCTACGATTGGGAAAAGTTGAAATTGTTGGTTTCGATCGCGTATATCTAATCCCGAACCACTGTGCAGCGCTTTATTTTCCTTCAACATTCTCTTATCTAATTTCTACTCTTCTTGGCTTTTTGATATTATCGTTACTTCAGAAAAAAATAATTTTACCAAACGAGTCATGACAGAAAAAGAACTAGACTTCTTCATCCAGATATTTTAAGAATGTTAAAATAAATGCATGAGTGAACTAGTTAATTCATGAAAAATAAATAAGCACAATGGTTTTCAATATTTTCCTGAAGTGCAATTTTCGCCAATTTTAGCATATCTTAAAAATATTTTTGTGTTGCTTATTCTTCCCTTAATTAATGTTGGCATTTCGGAGCAAAAAAGTAACCGAATTGTTTATTTTTAATTTATCGCAATGACTTCTTTTTTCTATTCTATTTCCTGAAAACACTTTTGATAAATAATATTGAAAGATACATCTAACAGTTGGTTGTTACAACAATCAGATTGTCAAGTGTCATAACACCAGAGAATGCAAAAAAAAAGTTGCAAGATATGCATATGCAGTGTAAGATTAAGGATATTTAAACTTTAACCGCTCTACTGCATCTATTAACTGCCCTGGGTAATTAATTGCTAGAAAAATTATCCATGTAACCACCTTAATGTGAATAAGTTAAAACCACCTTGATGTTAGTTAAAAAAGTACTTTTTGTGTATAATGATAATACACAATAATCATTACAAGTGTTTTAAAATGAAATAGGAATAACCTAGTAACTGATAACAGCGATATATGTAATGAAATTTAGGCGAGATTGAAACTGCGTTAAATTAAAATCAAAAGTTTTATTTGTTTCTATTCGCACAGTTTGTATTTTAACGATCTATTTTAAAATTCAAGAAGTAATTTAATGTGAAAATTTATGTACAAATACTAGTCAAGCGTGCTCATTACACTTACAAAATTAATGAATTTTTTTTTAGGATTCCTCTTAATAATCGTGGGAAACTTAGGTATAACTTGTGGAGTACATAGATTATGGTCACATAGATCTTACAAGGCGAAAACGCCTTTAAAGCTAATTTTGGTTGTAATGCAAACGTTAGCTTTTCAGGTACCTAGTTTTATTACTAATGGGGTGTTGCGAAACTAATAACACTTACATTCTCTTAGAACTCGGTGATAGAATGGGCGCGAGACCATCGGGTTCATCATAAATTCAGCGAAACAGACGCTGATCCCCACAATGCTAGACGCGGTTTCTTTTTCGCCCATGTCGGCTGGTTACTAACTAGAAGACATCCGGATGTTAAAACTAAAGGGAAGACGGTTGATATATCAGATTTAACCAACGATCCTATACTGAAATTCCAACACAAACACTATTTACCATTAATGATTTTTACCGCCTTTTTCCTTCCAACGGTTCTACCGATGCTTTTCTGGAATGAAACGCTGCTGGTGGCATGGAACGTAAACCTTCTCAGATACTGCTTGAGTTTAAACTTTACATGGTTAGTGAATTCCGCAGCGCACATGTACGGAAATAAACCATACGACAGGTTAGTACGACCGAAATCGCCTATGAATAGTTTTTCAACCACATGCTGCATTTCAGACACATAAATCCGGCAGAAAACCTAAGTGTTTCCACAGTAGTGCTAGGCGAAGGTTGGCATAACTATCACCATACATTCCCGTGGGATTACAAGACTGCAGAAATGGGCAAGTACACAGCCAATTTATCGACAGCATTTATAGACTTCTTCGCGAAAATCGGTTGGGCCTACGATCTTAAGTCTGTGTCCGAAGATATGATCAAAAAAAGAGTGCTGCGGACTGGAGACGGCACTCATCCTGTTTGGGGATGGAAGGATAAAGATATGAAAAAAGAAGATTTTGATAATACTGTCATTTCGAAAAAACATACCTAAAACTCTGTGATCGTACTTGTGTATAGAAATACAAAATAAAACTGTTAATTTGAAAAAGATATGAATGTTGTTTAATAGATTATTTTTGAAGGAAATAGCGCCTTATTTATGATACAACATTTTTCTTAAATACTTCCTCGGTAACATTTTTTTAATCTAGCAATACGTGTTTATTATACTTAATAAACATGTAATTTATAACTGGTTCACCATTTCCCACCTTTTACTACGCTATCATTTGAGTGTATTCATTATTCAAACAATTGAAAATATATCTGTTTGCTAGTCGTTTTTTTTTTCTTTTATGCAGTCACCGGCATATAGGTTTAGCATACCCAATTTCTTTTTTTTTACAACAACCTCAAAATTTATTTTGATATATGTCATGTGTCAAAAAGTGAGGTTAGATGACATACTATCCAAAAAAGTTATTTAAGAATATGCTCAGAATTAAATTTTGATAGCACGTAAATATATTTGACAAAATAAAAAATCACGGTTTTTTTCTATTTTTTAAATAAATTACATATATTTCGATTTTTGTCCTTTTTTAACATTTTTGTCAGTCTTTGTGTAACCGACAGCTAAAACTAAAAAGTAGATTTTCAATGCTATTGCACGAGCCTATATCTAAAAGGAATAAATAAATTTTACTAACGTTTGCATTCTAATCTACATTAATAAACATTACTTTACGAAAAATTATATTTTTTTCTTGTATTCTATAACGATTTCGAAACGATAGACTAATTAATCTAAGAATTGCATACCTTAGGCTTCACAAGATTACTTGCCCCATCGAAAATATGGGTCCGTTCCGAAATGTGGGTTTTGAAATTAAAAAACAACGAATACTAATAAGCAAAAAGTAAAAATTATGATATGGGGCTGATAAAAGAATTAAGGTTACATTTACTAAATTATTAGTTGTTTTAAATAATATTAAAAATTATTTCTATGTTCATTCAAACAAATGATGGCTTATTTTAAACAAGCACAGCATTTGTTACATTTTACGAAGTATTCACATTGAAATAAAAATAAGTATCGCATTATTTTTTCTTATAGCAGTTTTCTCCCAGTGTTGAACAAGCTAGGAGAAGCGTTTAATTTCTACAGCGATTAGACATACTCGTGTTTTGTCGGCTCTCTGATGACCGCTGGCCAACACTACTCCTCACTGATAACGCGAATAAACGAGTAAAAATATACGTTACTTACTTACCTGTAGTGCAGAAATTCTCGCATACATGGCGTTTTTTGTGCTATTTCATTCTAGTAACAGAACATGTTTCGCACAAATGGTGCTAACAAATACGATTGTATCATATCTGGCATAACGACCAGATAAACATTTAATAAGAGTCGTGATGATTAAAAGGATGACTCTTTTCATCACACACTACGGTGGTAGGGTGAGCTTTGCGATATGAATACATGGATTTTTTTAAATAACCGTTTATTCAATCAAAAATAATCGGCGTTTTGTTTTAATCGACAGAGTTTTGTTTTTATTTAAAGCAAAATACTTCTAGCGATTCGCTCAAATAAATACCTACAAAACAAAAATCTTAAATTAAATATTCATTTAAATGAAATATTCGAAATTTGAGAAGTTGAAGCATAATATATATATAAAACGATATGACAGTTTGAAAATTTTAATATTGTTTAACATATTGATCTAATGAGCTGGTTAATAAAAGTCATCTAAATGAATTGTAATTACGAGAAATGATTTATATTACATTATATCAATCTTGTGATGCAGTACTTATATAGCTTTCAATTCGGCTGACAATAGGAAATTGAATTTTCTGCATATTTTTTCCATAATTTATTTATTTGACTATTTCAACAAAACATTCATCGACATTTTAAATCAATCTTTATTTTCCACTTTTTTTTTTTTAATTTACAATATAAATATTTCTCACGTATGGTTATTATTACCGTTATTGCAACATAAAAGACAACGGAAACATAAATAGAAACAAAGTTGTGTCACGCTTTGTTCGTAATCATCATACTAAAATCTTCGTCATTTCGAAACTCTTTTGTATTTAATAGCGGCAATTTCTCGTCCTGATTCGCACACATTTATTTATTTTCGCATTTAATGTATCACACACAAATCGAGATAAGAATGAATTCTATATAATTCCAAGAATTTTGAAGAAATAATATTTTGAAAGGGAGAGAGATATACATACAGAATTTTCTGAATTTCGCCCTATTTCCTTAGTGTTAAGTGAATATTTTTTGTACCTTATTAATACTAAGCGAAATAATTTATTTTTATTAGGTATTATTATTATTATTATAAATCTCAAAAGGCAAGTTAGAACAGTGACTCCGGATGATGTCATAGAAGTGATGGTACGGAATCGGGACGCTTGGCACAGTGTCTCCGCATTTCTAAGAACCGTTTTTGCCTCTAAAAATGAGAGATAAATAGCCGATAGATACGAGACACCATCTTGATATGTGAAAAACGGTGCCGAGGTGGCATTATGTCTCAGAAAGAGTTTTTTAGTGGGTGTGAGTCGCACACACAATGATCACAGTCATGGCTGACTACCGTCATGCTTAACTAGTCACTAATCCCAACTCCATCTAATCTACTACTTCTACTTAATAAACTATAATGACAAGAATTTAAGGGTCCTATACCTGAATTCATATGTTTGTTTTTGTCATTTCCATACCTTCATAACAATTTTATTGTACATACTTGTTTACGTTCTTAACTAACTTTACATTGTGGTTTTCTTCAAGCATATGTGGGGGTACACTTTGTAACCTTCTAAATTTAAGATGAGCCAAATGCTCCTTGTAACGCGTTTTAATTGATCTCTTAGTTTGCCCAATATATAATGATCACAATCTTTATAAGATATTCTATAAATACATGATTTGTACAAGTTATCTACTTGTTCTTTAGGGTTACTTAAAACATTTTTAAGACTATTACTTGAAGTAGTTGCTATGTCAAGGTTGAATTTAGAGAATTTTTTGTAAACCTTTCATGTAGCTTGGATAAAATGGTAATTTAACATATTTCTTATTCTTCCTGTCACTAATTTCTAATGTACTCACATGTCTAATTCTTATTTTGTTTTTGTGTTTTCTAACGGTATAATATACACCGTCTTCTGAGAATCCATTAAATGCAGCAATTTTAATAATTTCTTAATAAGTTCTTTATTATATCGTTCTGTAGACAGAGGATAATTAAGTAAGCGGTGTACCAAAAAGTTAATAACTGCTAGTTTATTTTTCCATTAATGATTTGAATCTTCTGAAATAAATCTGTTATTAGTACTGGGCTTTCTATGTATGTCTATTTCTAATTTGTTTTCATTTCTTATTACTAACATATCGAGAAAAGCAATTCGATTGTTTGTTTCCTCTTCATGGGTAAACTTAATGGAAGGAAATTTTGAATTTAGCTGTTCAAGAAAATCCCTGATTGAGTACTTACTAGTATCAAAAATACAAAAAATGGCATCAACGTATCTAACTAATCTAATCTATTTCTAGTAGTATTCTGAATATTGGTTTCAAGTTTTCCCATAAAGAGGTTAGCTATGAAGGGAGATAAGCTGTTACCCATTGCTGTTCCTTCAGTTTGTTGGTAACAGGGATACCATTGATTTGAAAAAAAATGTTTCATGCAGAGCTTCGCCAAAGAAATAAAACTATCAACTTCATTACTGCCCAACTGATTACCTTTCAAGAAATCTACTAAGTAAATCAAACTTATATCACGAAGACGCTGGGAAACAGGAAACTCACATCAAACGAAACTAAAACTTCATTGTCAGTAAGTTCAGTGTTTTTAATCTTTTCAATAAACGCGTATGAATTTTTAACTACTACATCCGGGGGTTGCACAGGT
Organism: Protaetia brevitarsis; assembly: GCA_004143645.1. Lineage (NCBI taxonomy): Eukaryota > Metazoa > Arthropoda > Insecta > Coleoptera > Scarabaeidae > Protaetia > Protaetia brevitarsis. Next base: position 227,585 of record RXPK01000308.1, read on the forward strand.
AAGTGATTAAATTTGTCAGATAGCCATTTGGACAATAAGTAAGTTGAACTATTGATATTGGAGACAGTGGGTCTCATACTCTTCTCTGGTTTATGTATCTTAGGTAAACAATACATTCTAGATAACACTGGATCTGTACAGTTAGTTTATATCTTAAGTTATCATTGACAATATTCTTACATTCTAGTAAGGTCCCCTTGATTTCTGTGATCATTTTTGATAACGGATTTTTAGTTAGCCTTACATAAGAACCTTGCGTTAAAAGGGTACTGATATAATCTAAATAATCTCTTTTATCTAAAATGACCACAGTATTACCTTTGCCAGATGTTAGGTAAAAGCAGTTTTTGTTTTCAAGCCCTTTAGCAATGTTAATTTCTTTACGTGTGATATCTGAAGGATGACGTTGTTTATTTTCAAAAAAATGACCTTTACAAGCAGTACTAATAAAGTTTTTGTATGATCATCAAAAGTACTAATCGCTGTTTCTATGCCAGATATAATTTCTTGAATTGGGTTTTTTTTTTAATTTTAAATTGAAGAGATTATATCTGGCATAGAAACAGCGATTACTACTTTCGATGATCATACAAAAAACCTTATTAATTTGCCTTATACCTACATATTTCCAGTTCCGCGGCTGCTATTACGAATAAATTTCGGATGCAGCCATGCCCTTCCGCATTTTCAACTCCAATGTATCTATCGAATTCGGTTAAATGCTCCAATCTTATTAATATTCTAAGCATAATCATAACCAAAGTTGAGCAATCTTGATCAGTTTATTTGTTTATTTCATAAAATGCAACGTTTCCACGAAAACTGTAGGACTTTTTCAAGCTACAACATCCCTAATATTTAGTTAAAAATACAATGCATGTAAATTAAAAAAATCATGCCAATACACCTTATATTAAGATATATTCAATTAAATAAATTTAGTAAAACTCAACAGTAAAACACCAATGTTTAGTAGTTAAATTATGAATAATATATGAAATCGAATGCCTCTACTGCAAACGTACAAGCATTCTAAACATACGTGATCAAATAAATACGATGATTCAAAAAAATTACAAAAAGGAAATAAAGCCTAAAGTAAATATATTCATATGATGTGTATTGAAATGACATGAAACCAGCATATAGGGTAAACCAAAATTATATTGATAGACTAAAATAAGCCATAAATTACAATTTTTTTTCTTATTGTTGTCAACATTTCTATGGAGACTTTGATTTTCTAGTAATGGTTACTCCCGATACATTCTAAATAAATTGATTTATTCCTCTAGCATGTTTGAAAACCCTATAAATTACGGAGCTCCTTCATCGTTTCAATATTGTAAATTACCCACTTAATAGAAGACTTGAAACATAAAGCTGTAAAACATTTCAACAACTAAATAATTTGCAGTGGACATGATAACCATTGGCAGTATTTTTACCAAAACTAAAGATAAAGCTCCCACTCTATATCAAAAGGCTATATTATATTTCACATACATTTCTTGTAGCTACTGCCAGAATTGTTATATTGGAGAGACTTTGCAAATAGTAAAGAACAGAATAGTCCAACATAAGAGTTGCCGCCGGATCGGAAAATGCTCATGTGCCTTACCTTTCCATATTCAAAATCTTAAGCACCCACAGTATAGTTCGCTAAAAAGCCTAAAAAGGCTCTTTCGGTAAGCTTCAGCAAAGGCACGACTGTGTTCCAAACAGAGGTTGCTGCAATACACCACTGTGTCCGAGAAATAGAAAGATGTACCCAGCCAGGTAAAAGCGTCGCTATCTTCTCTGACAGTCAGTCCACACTTAAAGCGATTAGCTGCTCAAGCGTGGACTCTAAGCTGATTTGGGACTGTGTAAGCGCCCTAAATGAGATGGGCACCCGAAGAAAATTTTATTCCAATCTTTTACATCCAGTTTCATAATAAGGAAAAAATATATAATGGACCATTAAGCATTATTGTTCTGATTTAAAAATACAACTGACCAATATTACTAATAAAAATTCCCTCATAGTATCTTCACTGGAATTTTAATTTTAATATGAACATTTTTTGAAAACAGCTTTTTATTCTATTAGACTAGTTAGGATCGACGAAACTATTTTGAGCAAGCACTTTTGTGAAAATACAGGCGTAGAGGGCCCACGGGAGACCACAAATTACATTTTTGTCAACGATTACTGAATTGACGTTAAACACTTAAATCATTCAAAAGGACATAAAACGACAAAAGTTCATTAATGCTTTCATTATACAGCAGAAGCCGCATCAACTACGAACATCAGCATGCGCTTCATACATACAACGATGTATCGTATTTGCGATGGCGCGTACGGTATATCGCACTACTAGCATAAATTTCAATATACAACTTAATACCCTATCTTCAGCCTGGTTACCTCCAACACCAAATTTATCAAAATACGATAGCCCAAGTTGATAAGGAAACAAGTACATCAAATATACGTTATATCATTTATTGCCCTGTAAAAAATCTGCTGAACGAAACACTTAATTAATCAAGATACTATATTTTACAAGCAATTAAAAGTTGCACAATGGAATAACAAATTTGATTACTAATTCCAGAAAGTGGGTTAAAACGCAATATTTTCATTATAAAGGCTTATTGTCTGTCACATTACAATAAATTAAATTGAAGTGTATCGTGCAAATGATTTTCTCTTTTCATATATTCAAGATGCATGCCAGCAACTCTTCGGTTTCTACGTGCACGACATTTATTCTTGCAACATATTCAAACAAGACAAATCTAATTAGGTGAATAACGGTTAATTAAAGAAAGTCTTTTGTTTAATTATGTACATCTAACAATAGCTGTACACAATATTTTAAAAATTAAATTGTTGTAATCAAAACTCATGGATATTATTTGAAAATTTAAAACATTTTGCTTTGGTATTGCATCCTAATTTATTAGGATTAATTTTAAAGATGTTAATAGACTGCGACCTTGTACTGTAACCTCTCATGTTACTGCATTTAGAACTGATCGGAAAATCGTATTGCTTTGAAAAAGGATGTGTGATGCCCTAAAACTACTTGGATCATCTTTTTCGATTCCATTTGCTGCCAAGTATAACGCTATTGAATTGTACAGTTATATTAAATTTAAGAGAACATGAATTAATCTTTCAACTTCTTTGCGACAGAATTTCATTATGCTTTGATTTTTGGTTCGTCTTGTTTCGTATTATAAATTATAGGTATACTGTAACTATTTTACATATTCCTGTTTTAATGTTTGTCAGCTGTTATGTGTTTTACAACTCGTTAACTTTGTAAATAATTACCCATTGGCATTTTTGTATTGTTTAATTCCAAATTTATTTACAGCACCGCCGCAGATGTTATAAAAATATAACAATATAGTAAAATTTCTATAAAGAATTGAATGTTTTATTTAACAAATCGCTCAGATATATTCTTTTCTTATTTTGCTCTTTGCTATTCAAAGCCCAGCTAAAGGGTCTAGCGGGTTAAGCATATGAAAACTGCACTCGCATCTGATGAAGGGTTATTACCTTGTTTTTATTGTTCTTCATCTAAAATAGGCATACAATTAATCTCACATACCTAACCCCTATTGTAAGGGAAAAATGGGAGTAACAATCCTTAGCGTAATTTTTTTTTTAGTACCTATTGAAGATATCTTTGTGAAATTTAAAATGTACTTGACTATCTATAAACTCATTATAATATTTTTTTTCAGAACTTTTGTCACACTGGAAACTATAAAAAACGAGAAGTATTTTTTTTTGAGTATTTTTTTATAGTAACCCCCAAAGTAACACCTACCAAAAAAATATATCTTATTTGTTCATTGGTTAACTACTACATGTTAAAATTGTAAGACGGTCGAATTTACCAAAACTATATTAAAACCTCTAAACTATCTCTATACCTATCGTTATAATTATGTTATATAAATAACAAAATACACACCTACAAATAAACTATACACAATCAATATTTCATAACTCATCGAACACGATGACGACTATTAAGTACTAAACTCGATGAAATATTAAAATTGGACTCGACTATGCGATTTTACAACATTTGACCGCACGAATTTCGAACTTGTGATGTGTGATGTAGACTCGATACAATGTTATCCTATAATGCGCTATAATAAGTATGTAGACGATTCGATTTTCATACAAGTTTTGTCAAGTTATAAGAAGTTAACTAGCAAGTAAAACATAGTTGGCAGGCCACGTATACTTAGATGTAGGCAAAAGAAAATTGTGTTAATGAAAGTTAAATTGTTTTATTGAGTATTTTGCGGCAGTTTTGAATATATTAAGTGCGATCCTGTTTTTCATTGTAACATTTGCGATAAGAAATAATGGAGAAAACAATTGAACCTCTAAAAGATAATTAATGTGTTAATTGTAAAATGAATGTCGGAAAAACCAGTCGAAAGCTAAAGCGTATCGTTATAAATGCAGATTTAAGTAGATATCAACCTTATTGTACAAATACTGTACACATTGGGTCTGTAGTACGTTTTTTTGTCATAAGTGTAGGCTGATAATATATAGAGATACGCAACCGACCGTATCCACTAGCGTTTTGCCGCAATAGTTTGAGATTCAAGAAGAATATGCACATTATGTGAATCTAAAAAAAAAATCTTACTACTATGCCTTTAGAGGCTTACCTTCAAGCATTTATTAAACGAAGAATTTTTGATCCAAAAGGAAACAGAGGTTGCCCAAGCCATTTGATAAAAGATCATTTAAAAGTACAGTAGTTAAGATTCTTTTAGATTCACATAATGTACAGTAAAAATGTGTTGTTTTATCTTTATTGATTTGTAACTCTGTATATTCTTCTTGAAGTCAACTATTGCGGCAAAACACTTGAAAGTCAGGATCATCCAAATCGCTACCATAACTGTCATTTTCAAGACTCACCAACGGCGGCCGGTGCATACGTCACTGCAAAGACATCCACAACGATTGAATATCTTCGTATGCTATCGTGTAATATATACGATACCACGACATTATACGAAGAACTTCGATCATTGTGGGTACCCTTCCGGTGACGTACCCACCAGTCGCCGCTGACCATCACCGCAGCTAGTAGACACGGTCGGTTGCGTATCTCTATATATTATAGCCAACATTTATGACAAAAAAAATAGATATTCAAAACTCCAGCAAAATTCTCAATAAAACAATTTAACTTTCATTAACATAATTTTCTTTTGCCTAAATCTAAGTATACGTGGCCTGCCAACTATGTTTTGACTCGTTAGTTAACTTCTTATAACTTGAGAAATCTTGTATGAAAATCGAATCGGAAGGTCACTGCATACTCATTGTAGCACATTATAGGATAACATTTTACCGGGTCTACATCACACATCACAAGTACGAAATTCGTGCGGTCGAATGTTGTAAAATCGCATATTCGACGAGTCCAATTTCAATATTTTATCGAGTATAGAACAGAGTAGTCGTCATCGTATCTGATGAGCTACGAAATATTGACTGTTTGTAGTTTATTTGTAGGTGTATATTTTGTTATAACAACATATTTATGACGATAGGTATAGGGATAGTTTACAGGTTTTAAGATAGTTCTTGGTAAATAGTGATACATATACACATATCCATAATTGGTTTTTTATTTTTTTACTATGTTCCACCAATTCGACCCTTTTGTAACTTTAACAAGTAGTAGCTAACCAATAAACAAATAAGATATATATTTTTTGGTAGGCATCACTTTGGGAGTTAGTATAAAAAAATCACTCTCAAAAAATATACTTTTTGTTTTTTATAGTTTCCAGTGTCCAAAAATTCTGAAAAAAATAATATTATAATGAGTTTATAGATAGGTCAAGTACATTTTAAATTTCATAAAGATATCTTCCATAGGTACTGAAAAAAATCTTTGCGGTAACGATTGTCACCCCAGTTTTCCCTTACCAAAGGGGTTAGGGATGTGAGATTAATTGTATGGCTATTTTAGATGAAGAACAATAAAAACAAGGTAATAACCCTTCATCAGATGCGAGTGCAGTTTCCATATGCTTCACTACCTAGACCCTTTGCTGTGCTCTGACAAGATACCTGACTGTTAGTATGCTGGCTTTTACTTAGGTTAGTGCATTATGTATATCTCCACCAGTTATTGGTTCCCAGGATAGTTTTAGTTTACCACACTCCTTGGAGACTTTCCCAATATTTGTTTCTGTTAAATTTCACTTTAGATATCCTTCATTTGTGCTGCTACTTATTGCGAAAAAGGGCTCCAATTCTTTTTCTCTGCTTCAGTTTTCATTACAATCAAAGCGTGGAAACGTGGAAGGAAATAATTATCATTATTTCAATAGCTGACTTTAGAAGTTCTCATTACGCCAATTAAACATAAACAGCCTAACTTTAATAATAGATTAGGTCGCAATAGCATGCTTTAATATAAAAGTGACTTTTACCCTTCTCAAAACTGCAATATGTCTCAGTTCTAATTCGACTTATCCAGATTATGTGCATGGCGTTATTCATTTCCGTGAAATAATTTTCCAAATTCAAATAATGCCTAGCCTAGTTTATACGCGATAAATTTGCTACTTATATTGATTTTATGTTTGTCCCAAGCTGATTTCCTAGAATAAGTGGATGAGTCTGAAGTCTCTGTCTCCAGCTGAACACAATTATTTTAGAACCAGAAAAAGGAAGAGGGGACCGGGGGGGGGGGGGAGCACACAGAATAGCGTGTCTGCTGCTACATTCAACTAACTGACCGTAACATAATGATCATACCATTGCATCTGTACATAGTATCGGAACGTGCGATACGATCTAGGATGTTTGATCGGCAAGTAACGAAATACATTTAGTTATGAACGCTGGGTAAAACTCTCAATGCGTTGCGTTCTCTGCATTTCCCTTCGCTTTCGTGAATGAACACTAAATCTTTCCTTTTCACATATCCAAAACCGCTAGTACTTAAATAAATGATTTACATGTAGTAAATAAATTGCAATGTATGAAAATAGAAAGTACTTTTTCAACGTTCTTTGCATATCCAATACCTAATTATGAACGAAAGATCACCCCAAAAAAAAGTACAAAAAACACGTGTTACAAAATGCTCGTTGTAATACTTGTGTATTGAAACTTGTTGTAACACTAGTTTTATAATATACCTATACTATTGTTGTGTCTATTTTTTTAATTGAACACTGAGAAAAAAATTTAATAATCATAAATAAAAATACAATTATCGTAAGTAAAAAGTTCAGCTGGATAGGGGACAAAAGCACAGATTACTTAGCACTAGTAAAAAAGAGATTCTAAACACTGATACTAAGCAATCTAAGTTACTTACGATCTGCTTCATACCGGTAACTTATGAAGTTAGTTATGATAATTAAACTGAAGTAGTTAAGCCAAAGGATATATGTAGTTGCAGTAAGCAAAGATTTCCTCTTGTCAAGTAGTAGGTGTATTGCTGTGAGTGAACTATTCTATAATAGCTATCACACCTTCGTTATTAGCCTCAATTAATACAAGCTATTTGGATTGCTTGTGATAAAGAAACAGTCCCATTAATGCACGTTCACTAACTACCTGATATATAAAAGGTAATGGTTTGCTATAAATATACAATATACTTACTTTAAATTTGTTATTCAACTATAGGTAGTGAAGGAAACGAGGAAGTTTAGTGAATATTTATTAAGTAGTTTACTATGTACTCTGTGTGAATAACTGATAAAGTACAAAAAAAGTTCCACAAATCTTCGATTATTTATGCAACCGCAACTATAAGTACTGCGTACCGAGCAATGCGTAATTCAAAATTGTTTGCAAATAATTTTTAATTACTATTCAGTGTGCCGTAGCTTCGTTTGCATTAATAATTAAAGATTAAATTAGCATTTATTTCGCTAAAGATGGTACATAATACTTATTACTTAAGAAAAAAAAGCAGTATTATTAGTAATAGTTTTATTTTGTATAGAACAAACACAGTGACTACCTGATATGAATGAAAGATATTGGTTTCACTTTAACAGTTTTTTAACAACTGAAGTACAACTTAAAGAGGCATAGTGTGGTTTCAGGAAGGGTCGAGGAATACAGGATAATATATTCATATTAAAACAACTGCTAGAGAAAAACACAGGTAATGATAACATATATGTGGCTTTTGTAGACATAGAGAAGGCTTTTGACTGTATACCAAGGGCTCTGATATGGAAAAGCCTTAATAAAAGAGAAATAAATAGCAAACTAAAAAACGCAATTGCTAGTATATATAATAAAACCAGAAATTATGTAAGAGTGGGCGGAATGCAGTCGGAAGAATTTTTAACTAAGGAAGGATTGCGCCAAGGGGGAGTACTTAGTCCGACACTCTTTAATATAGTTCTTGATGACATCTTGAAAGAGATTAAAAAGAAAACAAAGAAATTACAAATAGGGTATAAAGACATGAGAATAGTGGAAATCGCGGAGAGTGCCCTTGCCGACGATTTGTTAGTGTACGCGGGGAATGTCCTTACATTCCCCACACTCTTGTAGGTCCTTACCTACAAGCAAATTTAGATATTTGGGAAACAGCTTTGAAAAGGAGAAATATGAGGATGAATGCAGAGAAGACTAAAGTTATGTCAATAGGGAAATACGATGGGAAAATAATAATTTATATAGATGGAAAGATTATAGAACAAGTAGAAATATTCAAATATCTTGGAATAAATATACATCAAGAAAGCAAAGAGGAAACAGAAATTAGCAGCAGAATTGAAAAGTGGGATAAAATTATATTATGCACTGAACAACGCTTTTATAAGAAAGAAGGAAATTTCAAAGAAAACAAAAATAACGGCTGTGAAAGTTGGATCTTAAATAACTGAAAACATAGTTGTATAAAGTTAAACATTAAACGCGCACGCGTACTTATTTGAATATAAATGAAGCATGTGCTATGGTAAGTACGCTTTGATGCTTTGTAACTCATCTTTGTGATAATTGTTTGGCACTAGAAATTTACGAAAACCGTCGTGTAAAGTATCTACCGAGTTCCTATTCTATTATAGTACATTGCAAATCGGAAAGCTATATATTTGGAAATTCTACATAACAGTATCATCATAAGCAAGTAACTTAACCTGTTTCTTGTACATCCAAAGCTGTTAGATTAATGCCAAATAAGACGTTATTTTATAAGCGTCCTGAAGAATAAACTAATTCTGTTTTGGTGTGATGGATGTTCATTTGGCCGATGTTGGAGGGTGTCGTTCTCATGTTCTTTATTTAGAAAAGAAGGTATTTATTTAATTCCATTATAAACTAGGATTACTGTGATATAAATGATATTTCTTTTAATCAAAAAACTTTTTTATGAGTGTAAGTTAATGTTTTAGCTATATCACTGCACGGTCACCATATTCTTCCATATTGCCTTCACGACAAATAGAACGTATTCAAAATAACGATTATGGTTGTACAGTGAGCATACCAATTGTGTAAGCATTGTTTGTTGATTTAAGAATTCACATATAAAATTTTCTTCATACCTACGTGAAAAAAATGCGGTGCTGGGGTCAGTCAATAAAACACTTCATAAATAACCCAATCAAAGGTTAAAATAGACGTGTTATACCTATTAATTCCCAAGGAATTATTCATGGAGCAAATTGAATAATTCATAATCAAGGACCGTGGTTTAGTTCGATTCTGCATTTATTCATTACCATACAAACAATTTTATATTGTATGTACCTACAATGTGTACATACCTATACATCAGCATACGCATGTTTCCATTGGTTTTGAATTATCAGATTAAAGGTTAGAAATTAAGAACCAATTATCATTTAATTTAGATTTTCAGAGAAAATATTGTTTTTAAGTTCATAAAAAAGCTTGAAGTGACCCAAAAATAGATCTCTTTTCTTACACACAGCCGCTGATGTGTAAAGTTTGACTATACTAATACTATAAAAAAATTTACATAACATAGATGCTAAAAACGACATTTCTGTATTAATGGCAACACGCGTTAGTTCTCTTTGGAGCCACATAAAGAAAAATAACTGTATTGCGCCATCATCAAAGCCATGCTTTCGCCGAAGCTAGTTAGCCAATAATATCGTACTACTGACTGAGTTTTATACCAATTGTTTATTTATCATTACACTTCAACTCAATTAGGACATAACTATGGATCAGATGATTGAAAAAAGATTTTTCTCTGTCCATGATACGTGCATCTCAAAAGGAGGTACTTACTTGAGCTTTATTTTCAAAGTTTTGAATGAAAACGATAATTTCAAGGCGAGTTTTGATATATTGATCTCTGATGATAATCTTGTTCATTTGCTCGACTGCTTTTCACTCACTAATGAGTGACGGTAGCGTACGGAAATTAGGGTTTAGCTAGAGGGTTAAATTGGCCGCAACGCGAAACAGATAGTAGAGATAATGAATCGTCGAATGGTGGGAATTTTTTAGTAATGCTGCTAAGGAACGAGATAGGTTACGGCATAATATTTGATAGTTAGTAGGGTAGTAGGTATTTATGAATAAAAAGTTGACAGTTTTTGGTGGTCCGAATTAGTGTTAAATTATGATTTTAGCATGATTGGGGTATATAAATAAGTATTTAATGAATAGGCTTTGCTGTTGTTTTGTTTGTTTTTATATCGTTACTTCTATCCTGCTTCAACTTCAAATTCATGATGTGTTGAAGAGAGCAGCTAATCCAAATAGTAGGTACTTAGAATAGGTGGCCTCGTGTAGTACCTTTTAGGTAGAGCACGGGGTTTGGATGATTTGTAATTATTTAGCTTTTCATAAATAAAGTGCCTTTCAGCGTAGTAGTAGTAGTAGTGTATACGGTAAAAATGCATTGCTAAAACAAAGAGGAATATTGTTTTTTTCACCTTAAAAGGGACGGCAACGGGAAAATTAAAATATCGGGCAGAGTAGCCCATTTTCCCTCCCTGTCAGTGTTCAAAAATACAGCATGAGAGCAGATGAGAAGTTGAGTCAAAGAGAAGCACAAATAACAGTGGAATAATACAACCAGGCAAATTAATGGAAAGATCTTTTTTAAGGTACCATAAAACAGAAGACTAAAAAGCTACTGCAGCTCAGTAGGAATCATCTTCGCACCGTAACAGGACTCCTAACAGGACACTGTGCACTGAAAGGATACCCACAGAAAACAGGGTTCACCACTGGAGATACCAACTGCAAACTGTATTTTTGGCAAGCGAAATATGAGCCGAGAGGATTCACAGATTAGGGGAACAGAGCACTAGACTACTGGAATAGCTGGTATAATTTAGTGGGTAAAAAAAATAGGAGACTAAATGCAAGAACCCAGGAGACTGCAGTGTTTGTGCAGACTCCGTGTAAGGCGGCTTCCACATCAAAACAAAATCATTAAATAGTCAAACGAACGCAAGAAAAAAATTTCGGATACCAGATCCGGATCTGAGGTTTCGTATGGTGGATCCGGGGATTCCGCAGCACCAGTATAAGATGGGTAATGACCGCGGAAGCTTACGTGTTAGTTTAATAATATTGACCGAATTTTAATGTAGATTTTAATGATGCAACAATATATAATGTTCCCTAACCAATTATTAGAAAAATTCTTGCAAAAAAATTGGATCGGGAACATTATATACTGCATGAGTTTTTGTTGTATAGTCACCCGATGTTATACGAAGCACCGCATCATACATATTAGCGTAGCAGGCACGGCTTCGCTCTCGCCATGGCTATGTTGCTCTCAGGAGAGGGGGAAGTCTTTCGTTTAGTTCAGACACATCGCACATTGGCGCGTCCATCAGCCACGCCAAATATTTTTTTTTTAAATTAAGTTCGCTAAACATCGCAAACACTCGTTTATATTCGTTCTTAGCTCTCGCGGTCGCGCCAAACCAAACGTCAAACCTGTTCTGTAAACATATCGCACGTGGTTAGACGTTGCCGGCAAGTGGTTTTGTTTTGGAAGAAAATTGTATAATAATAGACAGTTGTAAGTATAAGACCGGCATTTCAACTTTATTATAATAAATATATTTCAATCTATCTAAACTGTAAGTTGTGTTAATTTTAATGTATTTGTGTTTCAGTTTGATTTTGTTTGAATCATGGTTGGTTTTTATTGTTGTGTGCCCCAATGTGGTAACCACGATCCAAAAGTTAGTAAGCGGGTTTTGCCATTTTTAAATAAAGAGGTAAATATATTGAAAATTTTCATCAATTAGCAATACAAATTTTAAATATTATAGCTGTATGATATATGGGTCGAAAGAATTAGGCTTAGCCAACTAAAAACTATGGATCCTGAAGCTGCATATAAGAGGTACAGAGTTTGTGACCGGCATTTTAGTGAATTTTGTAGAACACCTGGAAGTACAAAATTTTGTCGTATATGTTAGACTGTGGACATAATATTGTTTACACAGTGAGTTTCTTCATTTTGGCACTGGCATTGTGCAGCAAAACTTATGCATAGCACAGGTATTGTTTGTTTTTTTTTTGTTAAACTTAAAAAATCGAGCGGAAATACTTACTGGGTTTGTGCATGCATATTGCTGATGTTTGTACCAAACTGAACTAATCTACATATTAATATACATAACACTACGAATTAGTCTGACAATATATGCGCAGTGACGATATGAAATTACATGTGGCTTGGTATCATTTGTCTCAGGGTATCGTGAGGACTCTACAGACGACAATTCTATTTATTTTTATGGAAGAGAAGTTGTAGCCAATATATTATTAACAGCAAGCACGATGTTCGTCAAAAAGTTTTCTGAATGCAGTTACTACATAAGTAAACTGATGGTTTTTTTTTTCAAATAAAATAGGCATCAGAAAACACATTTTAACCTATTTACGTCAACGTATAGATTTAACTTTTTTCAGTTGTGAGGAACACGATTTGTAAACCCTGTTTTTAAAACATACAATAGGGCTAGTGAACATTTGTAATCGGGGAATGCATAAAAGCTCGCCTTAGTTGCCAAATGCATTGCAGTGAGAATGAGAAACCACACCCATCACCCGTCTTCCTTCTGGCCACAATTTTTTCAAACACTGAAAGCGTTCAGTATCACTTTAGTACTAATCTAGCGGCATTGATGAATGTACTATCTAAAAATGTCTTACATCACCCAGTTTATTCAATAGCTTTTATCGACATTTAATACTACACTACGAAGTTGAATCGGTAAACTGTAGGAAATTCCCGATTTTCTTCACCTACGGTTATTGCTTTTCTTTTTAAATGTGATGAACGCAATTTAGTTGAGATAGACATGGGGTTTTGTACGATATTGAAGCGACCCAACTATATTATGAATACATTTAGTAATTATCTGTTCGTCAGAAACAGAGGATCGTAAAATGCCAAAATATAAATGAAGGAAACATACAGTTTTCGTGTTATCGTAATGATGTACGGCTCGACAAATCCCTCGTGACAGTTGCGCAGTGGCAAAAAGGGCGGAGCTGAAGCATATATACTGTAATCTGGCCACCGTATACGCTTCCCACTCCAGTACAATGTGCACACAATTACTCACTACTGTCACGAGATATCTGTTGGACTGCAAATGTGCTCCAGATTTAATTTGATTTCATGTAATGCAGTCATAATGAGATCATGAATAATGATATAAATTAGTACAGTAGTATAAATACATAATTTATATATATATAATACATAAAATGTGTTCCAGATTTAATTTGATTTCATGTAATGCAGTCATAATGAGATCATGAATAATTATATAAATTAGTACAGTAGTATAAATACATAATTTAAAAAGGTATTTAAATAAAAATATATGCAGTATAACTCCATAGAAATTCCGAACTAATCGGATTAAATATTTCAGTTTATTACTATTTGCGATTAGACAACTGTATTTCATATTGATATTCAATTACTGATGATAAACCTGTTACAGAATGAAAAGAAGAGTAAAAAAGAAAGAAAATGGTGCAAGAATTGGTAATTAGAACGGTGTATCTACAAAAGCAGATATGCTAGGCCGGTTTTGCACAAAATCTCATAAGTTTTACATAGGGGTCTGACAACGCTAGAGAGCTAGAGTGGGCGAGGCTCCTCATCAAGTGGCCCTATGCTATACGACGAAGCACCGTCGGGTTTCCAACTCCAATACGGGGGGCTGTACCCTCATAGGGTACCGATGGCGATGGCTTACGGCCCCCATAATCGGGGTTGGAGACCTGAGAATGCCTCCTTGTATAACATAGGGCTCGCTTGGTGAGGAACCCCAACCGCTCAAGCGCTCTAGCGTAGCAACACTGTGACATCCGAAAAAACCCGAAGTAAAGTACATTTAGACCTCCTATGTAAACCTTATGAGATTTTGGGCCACAACCGTTCTAATATATTCTACTTACACACATATGATTTTAGTACACGAACTATACGTTCGTGAACCATTAAATTATAAAAATTATATTGACAGACAAATGAATGCACACATACATTCAAATTTAAGGCCAAATTGCATCGGATCATACTACAAATTTTATGAATGTAGAACTTACTGCCGTACGATCCAACCGTATTGTACTGCAGAATGAATGAGAGTCGCACACACGGTGTAATTGTAGTTCAAACAGTCGAATCGTACATCTTCCAGTACAATAAATCGTACCGTCTATGGGCCGTTTTACTCTTGGATGGCAACAACATATTCCTGCGCCCACGTCCTGCTCGATTTTCGAACCGCAGGTACCTGCCTACGTCGGTAGTTTTTGGTTGCATATCCATTCCTATCTATTTGAAAAGAAAGTAGTGAAATATGCATCAATCATTGGTCGGGTACACATCATGTCCGAAGGCATTTCCAGCACGCCATTGGAAGCAACCGATTCCAGTAGCTATGTGGCTATTGTTTCCCCATGTGCCATCGGCGAAATACTATTAGTCTGACCTACCCTCCCACAAGAGGAAGAGCTTTTAATGTCAATGACGAGGAAGAAGATATTGCTCCTATGATTACGACCCAACAAATAGGGTGCAAAGCAAAAATATTACTGTAATTTGTGCCTTTAGCGCCTCCGGTATCTACGTACCCCCGTATGTTTATGTATATATTGCAAAACAATGATAGAGAAATACACCTCACCAATGGAAGCACCAGCTGGACCTGAAAACCAAAGAGAGATCTCGTTTGACAATATTCAACAAGTGCCAACAAAGAAACGGGAAACAACAAAGCAGCATTCTATCATCCAAACATGTACTCCCTACAAAACCGTTTTGCCAAGAAAATGAAAAGAAGAAAAACCGGAAGAAAATACTGCTGCATAACAAAACTAAACCATCTTATAAACGCACGGTATTTGTAGCCTTGAAAACTGAAACCTGATGAAACCGCAAAAACCAAGTTCACAGACACTAAGAAAAGGGATTGAAAAATTAAAATACCTGGTAGAAAAAATTAAGAAGGTTTTAGTGAAGACGCAGACGATCTAGTGTGTGGTGAATTTGATAAAGATCGTGAATTATGGCTTCATTGTGTTTCATGTGAAATGTGGTCACATAAAGCCGGTACAAATACAGAGACAACAGTATTTGCATGTGATCATTGCCTTTATGATTTTTGCATGTATAATGATGGGCTCGACCGCAGTTACCCCAGGTATAGGAGGTAATGAGAGACAGAGAGTGTTTTCGTTTTATTTTAATAACAGAGTTGCTATTGATTTCTTTACGCTTTTAATACACTTATTATATGTAGTAAGTATATGTTTGCTTATTCCTATTAATTTTTACACAAAAAAAACCCAAATTGTAAGAGTTGCAGAAAAAAAAACTTAGGAGACCACAATTTTTCCTATCCGTCCCTGTTATTCTATCTTTTTGAAAATATTTGCATTATCCTTCTTGAAGCTAAGTAATATACTTCAAATTTCCGAGATATTTACTAAAAATTAAAAATTGTAATAAAAATTAAATCTTTGCAAGCGACTATATCCCAAAATTTAGCATTTCAAAAACTACAGAATTGTTGCATTCTTATACCAAAGTATCCGCTTTCAAGCATCCATAGTGCCATTTCTTGGCTTCATCATTTTTGGTTTTCCATTGTTATTTTCTTCATTATGCGTTTTACTACAATCTCTGCCACTTGTATTGTAAATCTTCTAGTTTTCCGCCCTTTTCTCTGCTTAATTAATATAGAGGTTCATATTAATTACAAAATTATTAAAGCCTAAAGTCAATTATACTTAAAAAGTTTTTGTATATTAACTATGCAAAGGCGTTGATTATATTTAACACGATTACACAACTACATCTTTTATTCGCAAATTAACAGATTAATAACTCTCACTTTCTAGACAAACAGGTTGTAGACATCTCTTAAACTTAGATTAATGTGCTAATATGGAGATGTTTTGATACGATAAATGTTCTATATTTTATACGATGATTAATGAAGAATTTACATCCTTATTGTAAATTTGGCATGTATTGTACCACTTAGAAAATAAACAGGCAAGAAGTAAATACGAAGAATACATCGATTATATCATTTAGGCACAACTTCTATTAGTTAAATACCTACTTGTTTGATGGTAGTGGTTACTTTCCATAAGTCTTAGTTTATAAAGTACCCACCTCCAGCTACAACAGAATGAGTTCTCGTTAAGTTGTAGAAGACCTAAGACAGTTGTCTCACAATCAGTGTCGGATTTCCAGTTTGATCGGGTGAATAAGTAAGTGATTTCAACGCGCTGTGATCATAAATAAAATGAGGAGTACGGTGTTCGTGATTGCGGTTATCTTGTTCGGTAAGCAACATGATATCATATCTAATTGAGTATAAAATACTATTCTTTTTATGTAACCTAATGTATTGAAACGGGAAAATGGGAATTTTATAAAATATATAAGCTACGTAAAATAAGTAGTTATGTAGCTAATAAATAAACCCAAATATTATGTTTCGTCGAATAAATGATTGAATGTCCACCATATACTAGAAATAATGCTATATAATGCTACACAATTTAAAAATGTTATACATACTTATAATAAACCATAAAGTGCCGCCTAAAATTGGTATACGATAGATTGTATTTCAGCGGAATATTTTTACGTTTGTTTTGGTGATAGAAACCATATTACACGCTTATTCGATATATCTATGCATTATAAATTTCAATAAAAGGTTATAAGTCGTTTGTAGTGGGAATTTTATCGTTTATTGTAAATCTTTCTTCAGCGTTTATTGTAACAACTTGAAAAGTAATATACATTATTCCAATTAATTTCTTAAATATTTTATTAAAAATTAAAAGCATCTTATGAAGATAATCAAATGAATAACTTTACTTATAAGTATATATACATATATAAGCTTCTTTTAATGATCCAACATATATTAGCATAATTTTGTACTGTAAGGGTTAAACTTATCATTCACTCTCATTAATAAATCGATAAATTAAATTGCTAAGCACATAAATAGTACTGTTAGATAAACCATAGGCAACATTCTTCTACTTCCGTCTGACGGAGTACGGAAACAATTCTTTTTGTTGTCGCTTCTGTTTAGTCCTACTTGCAAGTAGGAACAACAGGAGCGCATATGATAATTAAAGTTATTGACTAAAGGTGGAGTAGTAGAAAGTAGCAAGAGAAAGTGTTAGTTTGAACTCTCACGAGAGATGTGTG
Source organism: Protaetia brevitarsis (assembly GCA_004143645.1). Lineage (NCBI taxonomy): Eukaryota > Metazoa > Arthropoda > Insecta > Coleoptera > Scarabaeidae > Protaetia > Protaetia brevitarsis. The sequence goes on from RXPK01000308.1 coordinate 245,338, forward strand.
GCCCCCTGCTGCTGTAGCTAAATGACCTGTTACAAAACATCGTACACACAGAAACCGCTATGACCATTTTCGTACGCACAGACATTATACAATTTTAAATGGGAAGTATTTGTTTGCGTTTATTTATTTATTTTTTTACATATAGATATCCATTATCTTTGCATAATTAAATTGAATAAAAACAATGAACAAAATCTAATATGTGATCTTAGAGATGTCCTTTCAGCAAGTCAGAGGTTGTCAAAAAAATTTATCGGTTTCAAACGTCTCAATCTGGAATTACTAAACTATTGATTAGAAATAATCAAAAACAATCCACGTGCCTTTCAGGCCGATTCTCGTTTTATTCATCTAATCATGCAACTCTTGAAGAATTTTTTTTCCAAACTTTCTTAGAAGCTTTCTTACCATGTTTCTGAATTTGATAATTATATTCATATCATAATTCGGAACTTCTATGTTCGGTGTAAATTTAGATTTGAAATTAAATAGCATTTACTAATTTGATAAGTATAAACTTTATCTTGAGAAAAGACTACGTAGTGTATACCTTTTTTTCCGAGGATGAGTATACTTACTTTATTTTTATGCATACCGCCCAAAACTACTTCACGGCCATATATCATGCATAAGTTTACCGCATGAATCATATAACTAGATCCTGGTGATGCCTTTTATTGTTTCACTGATGATTTCACTACCGGATTCTTGTACAACCATTAGTTTAAAAGAAGCAAGATCACTTGCATTAATGCCTCCTTTATCGTTAAAATAAACTCATAGAATAGCAGCTATAGTAAGTTGTTGACCTTAAGCTTTTGCTGGTATATGATCCATTTAGTCAGTTGTATTACATAAGAAGTATATACTATTAAAATAATTCAAATTTAAACACTTATGAAATAGTTGTTAACTCTCTGGTGCATGAAAACAAAAACATTATAAATCATTCTTGAAACAGTTAAGGTAAAACGAGTAAAATATATTTTCGAGGAAAGTACGTGCTGTTATGTTTCTCTTTTACTAATTTGGAGCTCATAAACGGTTATAAGCTGCTCACAGCGTGAAGTCTGGGATGTCTGTATTTATGATACCATGATCATACATATCACTAGTAGTGGTTATAACTAGAGTTGGGCATTTGTCCGGCGGAGCAGATACGTATTGCGACGCGAGCTTCAAATAATGTAATATAAATAAACCAGATCAATCGTATTAATGTAATTTAGTATGTATTTATAAAACATGTCCTATTAATAGAGTTGTGGAAACTTTCCTTGGGGACAAAATCGGACCAAGCGGGCGAACAAACGGGCCACCTTGCGATGCATCCGCATTTTATATCGCTACATATTTAGATAATTTTTTTTTACATTTTATAAGAAAAATAGGCACTGTTGCTACTCTCTTGTAACTCTACGGTTCATCTGCTTATTGAGTACATGAGTTGGAGCGCACGTTTTGAATACGTACCTGCCGCGCCGGAAAATTTGCCCAACTCTAGTTATAACATAGAATTTAAGTTTAAAGTCCCACTGCAGTTTAAACTCTACGCTAAAATTTGTCTCGATCGCTTTAATCTATTTCAACTAACAATCACTAGCTTCACAGCTTTTCGCCTAATTTATTCCAGAAAATTTTTCCTTCTGATCTTAATACGCAACATCCAGATCCTATTTGCCAGAACGCTTTTATCTTTTTGATAAAATGAATCCTATCTTGAACCTACCTCAAAAAAAAAAAAAACGTGTGATGGGTCAATTCGTAGTCTGTTAGATAAAGTGGGTGGTATATTACCAGTAGTAGTGGCAGTTGGTAATTGTAAGCCGCATTTGCTCTCTATTTTGGTTGTCAATGGATTAGAAATAATTATCTTCATTGAAATCTGTAGAAGGCTTCAGGAAAAACAGATGTAAAATGAAATTGAAGCAGGAGGGAGTTGAGGCATAAAGGAAGAAAGATCACAGAAATATTAAAGGGGCGAGGATAGTGGAAATTTTCTCTGAGTGTGAATATGATTAGATTAGCTTAAAGATTAGAATTCGTAGATGGAAACAACGTTCAAAGAGTCCTTTGTGGTCTGTTATTTTCAAAATGAAAAATAAAAGAAGAAGGTATCTTTCACTTCAGTTAGGTAGTGGTTTCCGTAATTGTGAAGAGACCCCCACCTAACTGAAGTGAAAGACACCTCCTTTTATTTTTCAGTTTGAAAATAACAGCCTTTCCGCACCTTAAAGAAGTTTTCTCATAGATTGCTAAAAACTAAAAGTTTCCAAATAAACCTTACAGGTTCATTCATTTCCCTACCTTCTTCGCCCTGATCTCGTCCTTAATTTGCAAACCAGTGCTATATAAATAACCATAATAGATTCACCATTCGGCATATACTTATTACGATATCGAAGTCAACATGGCATAGTACCCAAGTGTACGTGTCTGTTGGAAATTATTTAACTGCAACTTTCATTTTGATTGCCGAAGTTTGAATCAATACTCAATTTTTGAATTCTAAGATTTCGCAATTAGTTTATTGCTTCCTCAGAGAATCAAAGTTATTTGAGTGACGTCGGAGATAAATAACATAAACATTATGAACTGCCACGGCTGCCATACCCACTAATTTACCCCGTGAACCTAACGTTGTACAGCCAGTACTTCTTTTCACAAATCATTACAGATGGGTTTTTTTCACTGATTTCATTTTGATTGTATCTTCTCGCGTATAAATTCTGACGAAGACTTGGGATCCTAGTTATAAAATATTAATCCCATTCTTTCGATTTCATTCATTGCTAAATGGAAATGATAGCAGGCGTTCCTTGAAACATTTTGAGTCATGCTGTCAAAAAAAATAAAAAAATGCAGTTACTCTTTCTTTCTCTGCCTCCAAATATTCACACCAACTCTTGTTAGAGGAAGTGTGTTGGGTTGCTATTATTAGTCAGAAGGTCTTCTGAAAAAAATTACACCAATTTCAAAGTGATTTTGGCTACATTCCAGATTATCGAAAATGAAACAAGAGCTACCAAAAAAGCGTTGTCGGAAGTCCAAACTCCTTTGACCGTAAAAGACTCTTGTTCTTGTCCTTACAAATAAATTGAAAAAGAAATCTGTTTACTTATCGCTTTAAGTTAATGTACCAGAAATCCACTATAAATTAACTAGTAAAAAGTTCTTTAGATGTTCTTAGAGGCTGCTATTAGTATTTACTTCTTATTACACATTTTTAGCTTTCTCTATTAACGTTCACTTTCTTCGCAGAACTATTCAAAATAAGTCTGAAAAGTAATTTACATTACGACATATCGCCAGTTTCCTAAAAGGTGCATTGTCTGTCGGCTTACAGCCGCGACCGACACGAAACTAGTTCATTTTCTTCGGGTGAGTACATTACAAAAAGAATGCTACTCACTTATGCAACAATCCATTGCCGATTGAACGCTCGAAGTGAAATTGTCTGAAAATACTGTGGATGTTTGCATGTCCGTAAAGGTATATCTGACGCATTATCGGCGGTATTACTGTATCGATGTTAATGAATTTGTGGCATGACAATACTAGAAAGTGGAGCATCGCTGTTGACCGTGAACTTTCGTTTTTCTTGTTAACTTAACTATGATTCTTACTGGTCAACATTGGCTAACAATAAGATCATGAAATAGTTGAACTGAGCATTCAATAACAATATGTCGCAATAAATGCACGCAGTAAGCGGACCGTGAATGGATTCTTGTAGTTTGCAATACGAAATAGCAAAACAAATAATATGGGAAAACAAAAAATCCTAGGTATATAGTAGAACGCTTACATTAAATATTTCTACTCATAATAAATATATCAAGTTGTACAATATGAACTAGTAAATACTATGTTTAAAAAACGTAGTGTGCTTCAGATGTACAGAATTGTATTTATTTATATGTAGATAATTCTCTTTCGGCTAAAACGTAGCTGTCTACTGTATGTCAATATTTTGTATATGGCGTAAGGTTAAAGTCAATGGCAAACACAACAATGTACAAAAAACGAAATGTATTCTCAAAAAAAAAAAATTAATAAAACATAATTGCTAAAGATGCATTTTCACCAGAGGAACATTAAGAACTTTTTTTTTGTTGTTGATGGTTGTACCTCAGTATGTTCCACAAAAGTTTATAAAAATGTCTTTTCACATGAAATTTGTTAACGTTGATTTTCTTCCACATTCTCGCATGCTATTTGTAATATTTTCTTACCGTTAAAAAAAAAGTGAATACGTGACAATTACATATTTAGCGATGTGAAAAGTTTGAACTTCAATAGCAAACATTTTTACTATTGAACTTCACACTTTTCACATCGCTAAATATACAATTATTACCTATTAGATGCTTTCAAAATTCAATAATGTCCTGCTTCATTATTAACTTAATTGTAAACACTGACATAATTTTGACTTATTTTGTTTAACACTCCAGAAAGCTTGAAAAAGATCGATGTTGCAGTTGCAGCGTCGCTCTAACATAATACAATACAAAATATAAGTTTATACCAGCCTAAGAATCTTTAATCTAAGTGGCTTGGGCACTTAGAGTAAAGATTACTGAGCATTTACTTTGAAGTAAATACAGATCAGGAATTCGTTCATCAAGAGCTAGTTCATGGAGTAATTAATTACTGTAAATCTAAGGTAATTGGATTTATATGTAACTTTCATTCCAAAAGCTGCATTTACATATATCAATGAAAATTATAAACTCCTTCTCTCGGCATTTATTATTATCCTATCCGATGTACTTATTCTTGTAATTTGTTTATTTTCCTTATATTTATTCCTCCTGTTCATTCTGCTAATTTTGTACACTTCCAAAGTTTCTGCTACAGTATCTTTTTGTAAACTTTTGATGCAATTTTCTATTTTCTTATGTATTAAAATTATTGTGTTATTTTCCTATTTTTCTAGTATTCGCTCCTCCTCCCATGTTTTATTAAATATATATTTATCATCTTTCAATCGGCCATATGAATTTGGCTATCACTCCTGTGTGATCTTCCTCATATGTTTTATCCAATTTCATTATTTAATTACTTTTTTCTCATTTTGCATATTTATTTTTCTTCTCACCTCACATACTACTACCTCTTCATTTTCCTTTGCTCCTCATATGTTCTGTTGGTTCCTGTTTGGTGTTTTTTTTGTGTAGTACTCTGCCCAAGTCCGCACTTCTTTAATTTCAGTTTTTAATGCAATATTTTCGTCCTTAATCTTGTTAAGTAAGTATTTGAAGAAGTATGAGGAACTCCATACTTCTTTTTAGGTATGATTGTATCTTAGGAAACAGGTGCTTATTAATCACTCTTATTTCTAATTTAAGAACCTTGAAATACTCAAAAACAAGGCAAACGTATTAATAATAATTTATTAGCTGTTAGTCATTTACTAATTACATAGCCGTATTGTGAAACTTCAATGGTAATATGCAATAATTACATGGAGGACTTATAAATGATACATCTCTGCCCCCCATTATATTACATAAGAATCGAAGATCTTACGATATTTTCATTTTTCGAATCGGCTTTTAAACCTAGATCAAAAACATTATCGTATCATAAAAAAACCGACCTTCATATTCCAATGAACAAATAGGATAAAATCCTCTCGAAATTACGTAGTCAATTTTCTTGTTATGTTTACCCAGAAGATGATTGAATCATCTTTCCATCGAAGGAAAAAAAAAGTAAAAGGAATGCACGTCCTTCAACATTATACAACACCCATATACAATAAAAGCGAGCCATTCACATGATAAATATGCTGTGGATATCTTCACAGGGAAGTGCTTATACCAAATACCGAAGGTGTTATTACCGCTAAGCATTTTGTGATGCGTACGCAAAGCATGTAACGGAGTGTGGTAATTATTTATACACGCATATGGATATGCGTGGGTTTTATACATATAAAAATATATTGAGTTTTATGGCAAACTTTAATCGGTATTTGCACGTTACTGTAGTTAGCTGATATTGGCAAGTAAAAAACTTCCAACCCGTTAGTATTTTGTGAAAAATAATCGATGAACTACTGATCCACCCATATTCCGCAGCAAATGCTAAAGTCAAAACTAAAATCTTTAGTTATAAATAGTACACAATAGCTGTGTTGGCGGAACAACATGAGCAGCAGAATTCATTGAGATAATAAAAAACATATGCCATTTAAAATAATAACTTGCTCTTGATTTCGGAAAGTTGAAAATATTTTTAAATGTCGATTCTTTAAGCCAAGTTTTATCATTACTTTTTTTGTCGCATACTCTAACTGAAATAGATCGCGAGATAAAAACAGTGGACGAGTGATCTGAAACACCTGTATACTATATAAACAAATATGTGTAGTATAGATTGGTAACATAAGTTATTGTTTTAAAAGTATAACAATTATAATTAAATTTCAATAATCGAAAAATCATTTAATGAAGCATTTCATTTCTGAAAATAAGAGAAGGAGGTAACTAAAGAAAGCTCACTAAATAAAAAAGTGATCTATAACAAAAATTTACAAATGTAACTGGTTTGTTTATTGTTTGTTTAAAGCAAACCGAAACAAACAAAACCTCTACACTATTTTGATATTTTCAAGTGGTGCATATAATCAAACATCGCTTAAGATGTGTATAGAAGTTGGATTACGGAAATTACTTCAGCAGCAATATCTAGTACCATGTAAAAAGTTAAATAGTAAAAAAGAAGGAGTTAGACATTCCGCCCTTTGCAGATGATTTCGTAGGTCTTTTCAAAAAGTAAGTCTTATTCTTAACTTATTCTTAAACTTAAATCAAATCGTGTGGAATAAAGAAAATTCTGAGCAAGATAGATATGGACGAAAAATTACTAAATAGAAAGAAGTTTGACATAAACTGTAAAATTATTTCTTATATAAATCAAACTCCAAATGATAAAACTACAACTTAATAAGACTGATATTTACCTTTAAAATCCACCAACTTAAGAAAGTTTGCATTTATATATTCCCATGTCTATGTATCTTAGCATACAAACTCTATAATACGTATTTATTCTATTACGCAATCGCATAATGTTAATGATTAACAATATTACTATCCTCCAAACAATTTTATTAAGTAATACTAAGAAATAAGCTATAAGTGTATAAGCAAGGGAAAGTGTAAAATCGTCTTTAGCCAAAACCTTCAAACTCCAACATATTCAATAATTAATTCCGTAATCCATGACAAATATATTAGGTAAAATAAATTACTTGGCAAATATATTGCTTTCACTTTCGTGAATTTACTAATACAAAAAAAAAATCGTTTATTCGTACAAACCGCATTTTAATTTTCACCTTGCTTGTCTATGAAAACGCACATTCTCTACATTTTTTCCAGTACTTTTAATTATATTTATATATGAATACCTTTAAAATCCTGCTTCACTATTTTTCAGTAAATTACTGTTGTACAGATCGCTGACGGCCAACTAACAATACAGAGACTATGAGAGACACGCACACATAACTCGTAGACTTGAAGAAAAAAATACCCGAACTATTCAAGCCTTAGCAAGCAAGAGAGAAAATATGAGTTCCTAGTAGTGGAAGAGAACAGAGTTCTCTCTTGTTCGGATACTTTTTTCTTCAAATGTATGGCCAACCTGAACAATCTATACTAGCAGTTAACAACTACTTTACTTTTTATTCCAATCGCGTTTATGATGTCGGTGTGGTACGCAAGGGCACTAACCTTTCTTTGAACATCACTTTATTCTCCAAAGCCATTAGATGTACTTGTTTTGCACCGCCGTCAATATCTTAGTAGAATCTAAGCGAACTTATTTGTACTAGTACAAATCTAAACTATTTCAAATATTCTAACAACTTGTATAATATGCTTTCTAATTTATATAAAGTATTAATGATTTGCATTTATGGTTAGATAATTAGCTTGAAAGGTAGGATATAATCGCAAATCATATTATTGCAGACTTTAGTGTTATCAAATATATACAAAGTATTACTTATTTAAAAACAAATATATCTTCTAATTAAATTACTCAAAAGAAAAAGTGAGATATCAATCAAATATAAACGAAAATAAAAGATCCTATGTTCTTTCACTCAGTTAATAAATATATGTAATACTACATATTTCGGCGGAATACCAGCTTCAGGTATTGAAAAGACATACGATCTTTATTTTTGTTTTATAATTCACCCCATTCAATAGAATTATTTCAATCAAGCAAATATGCGCAGACAACTATAATCCAGTAAAATAGTACATTTAAATGGTCCACCCGTAACTTTGGGTGTGGACTTAATTTTATGTAGTGTAGGATTGCTCTTCCTGAGTTCAAAGTCGAGTTTCCACCACCACCCGTTCTCCCTTCAGGGCAGTCTAGAAGAAAAAGACGCCAAGAGGTCTTTTCTTATATGTCGAAAAGTACAAAGTTTATTCTTGAACACTTTTTGTAGAGAATCAAATTTACAATAGTTTTATTTAAAAAAAAATTTCATCATAAATTGAAAAATAAAAAGGTTATAAGCAACGGAAACATACACTTCTGGACACAGAAATCCTTCAAACACCATATCTTTTTAGAGATGTAGAAGTATCGACTAACTTTGTTAATGTTCAAAATGTGGTTTATTTGATGAGTAGTCAATTACAACAAAGGATTATTCCATTTTTACTGTCTAAGCTTCCGCAAATTTAATTTTTTCCCTCATCGCAGACATTCTAAAATTCATAAGATACAAGTAAGAAGCATTACTTACAATTAGGAGTATTAGCCAAACAGTTAAAAACTAGCCTACATGGAAAACATTTAATCTACTTGAATAACGTTGAATTATAAGTAATAGATTAGGGCAATCTTGTTAAAATATCTTTTTATTTTTTAAATATTACAATAGTTGGTATGCTTTACTGCACCTGGCTTCAGTACATTCCAATTAAAAATGAATAAAAGCTCCATACACAATTAGGCATAAGATTGAATAAAAAACAACCTAAAAAGCATTAGCAGCACACAAGAATACGGAAACATAAAGTAAAAAATTACAAAGGAACTGGAAAAAAAGTGCTTCTGAAGGTGAAGAATCGAGAAACTCAGTGTTATCCAGGAAATCTAACACCATCGCAAAATTCATATCTTTTATAAAAAACTACGGAGAAACCAAAATTGTACTACAATCCATCAATAAAAGATGGCAACAGTAGCTAGCAACAATACAAACAAAAGCTGAAGCTTTCGCAAAGCGTTACACCTAAAATGTTTCAGCCATTTCCATCAGAGAATACCACAGAAGATAATCGGATCAGACAGTACCTTGAAGCCCCATTTTAAATAGATCTTCCATACAAAAAAGGAGTAAAATTAATGAACTTATAAAACTACTATTCATGAAATGAGTGTAAAAAAACACCTTGCTTTGATTCTGATCACGGGAAAAATACTACAAAAACTTCCATCCATATGCTATAAACTTATTATACCTATCTTTCATACCAGTGCATCGCATCTGTTGCTACCCTATGTCAAGAAAATAGTTACGATTCTCAAACCAAGCAAAAAACCCCAAGAAGTAACCTCTTATAAACCTATTACTCCATTACCAATACAATTTATTTAAAGTTATAAAATTGCTCTCATATATTAATTTAAATTCATAGTTTTATTTTAATGTAGTATAGTCTATTAGTCGAAATTAATTCAATTCAAATTCATGATATAAATACGTAAGCTACTAATAGAAGAGTTTACTAGAGTGATATTCTACGTATCTTTCTCCGTCATAACAAGCGGCTGTTGCTTGTATGGGACATATTGCAGACACTTGGAGACATAAAAGTTGAAGAAAGAAAAATATTTCTAATTTTTTCATTGAAAATTTTAGCTTACAGAAAAAAAACTCTGTGATATACACAATACACATAACAAGATAGATTCTCAATCTCATAATCAATAAATAAGCTCACAAACTTCAGGAACGTCATTATTTCTATCTGAAAAAGTTTACTGAACCTGATTGACAAACGTTTTTTTCATTGCACAACATCTGGAACTCATGCAATTCAAAAAATGTGCAAAATCTTGGTTTTTTGGGTTCCGCAATTGTAAACAACATTACCTGTCCACTAACTTCATAGTAGGTTTAGTTTGGATTTTGATTTTGGGTGGTAAGCCATACTGCAGTTTTCTCATTCGACAGTTACTTCCAATAGAAAATAGTTTAAGATCGTTATTTTCTTTGCTGTTTTAATTGTGATTTAAAAAAAAACACACATAAGTCTGAGTCGTAAAGTCGTAAAACACAGTGGTAAATCTACTTACTGTCACATTGGCTAGTTTTCTATTTAACCAAGATTTTCTAAATACTTATCTCAGAAAAAAAAATAAATAAATATCGTGTGTTAGGTTATTTGCTGCGCTTCAACTCATCAGGCACTCGACTACGACACCTTCTAGATCTTCAACTAAGCAAAGGACAGCCTGACAAATATCCTGTACTTTCAAAATTTACAATATTATAATGAATAAAAGTTTTTTTTATATATAAAATATAATTAAAAAATATAATTGAATAAAATATCGATTTTCTTTAAAAAAATTAAAAGCTGGAATATTTATTTTTCATTGAATTTGTCTTTTGCTACAAAATTTATTCTTATAGTTTATATATTTTTTTCTTTTTCTATTTTTGCCAAACTTACGGAAAATTTTACTAGATGATAAAGAAAACTATAAACTAATACTTTGGGGTATTTCAATACAATATGACGCTAATAATTAAACCTCAACCTAACCTACTTTCCAAACCAACTTTTCTTGGAAAAGTTGTACATAAAACAACTGTTTAACGACATTAATTAACAGATCACATTATCACTACAAATATGGTAAAGTACTTATAAATAATTGCAATCATAAATTAATAACATTCATTCTCAATGCATCTGCTTCGATTTTCTACATATAATAGAGAAACCTAATGCCGTAAGCATTAGCGAACGGACGAGTACAGAAAGTTTTCCCAGAAGCCGTTAATTGTGAATGTATGAATTCCACGATATGACAAATGCAAAGAATACTATTTTTAGTAATATATTATTTATAATTATATTTATAAGTTTATTAGAACAGATTATGGAGAATATAAAATATACCTGCAATTTAATGAACTTAAAGATAGTAAATATCTTTTACATCGCTAAATATTCTTTTCGATGCAGCATTTTTCAAAATTAAAATATTGTTTTGCCTACCATGTGTGAGACTTCTCTGTGAAAGTAAATTTTTCAGAGCATTGTCGGCAATTACCGTGCGTCCGATGGAGTGCGTGGTATATCTGGTTTTGAATGAAATAATTTTGATTGTCAATAATGAAAGAAGAATGTTAATTTGTCATTTATTCAAGAGATTTAGAATTTCAAATTTATACCAACTACTACATAGTTTTCTATATTACCAAATTTATTTATTAAAAAAGTCATTAAAAACGCTATTTACAAAAACTACCATAAAAAAACGTATTTAAGAGAAGTTAAATCACTTACTCATTTAAAAACTCGTGGTTTTTAAACTGAAATTCATACTTTAAGCCCGTTCTATAAAAAACTATTTTTTAATATATTGTTATGAAATCGCTCTCTATATACTACAGATGAATACCTTTCCATTGTTCTTCTTTTGACAATTTAAAAAACTTCAATAAAGCACTAATACTTGCAAGAAAAACTAATTATTATGTAGGTATTGAGAAAATAATTTTAGTGTTGTCTACACCTACAGCATTCCAGTTCAGTTTATACGCTGCAACAAATATTGAACTATCAACAACACTAATATTCCAATCGTATACTTTTGTTCCATTTTCCCCAAATATTAGTTAGAAATTCAACTCCATTCGTTATTTCAGGATTTTGAAAGCGGGAATCTTCCTTTTTCTGCTGCTTAATACTGTCACACATAAATTAATCGGTACTATTTATGCACTTATCTAAAATCTCTACTAGTGTCAATGTATGGGCAATATTATCTTTAAGAATTTTTATATCATAAGTCCTTATTTTTTGTTTTAACCAATGGTTAGGATCCATCATTAGTTTGTATGTTTTATAAACATAAGCGCGAGAAATGATATCTACTTTCAAAATGATGTATATTTATGATTATTATAGCTCATCTAGAATAAATGTGCAATTATTATCCCAACCATAAATTTGCAAGTTAAACATCAATGAAGGAGTAACATCTAAGATACAAAACAACTACTTAATGATTTATGCGCTGACATTATTAAAACAAATGTGCAGTTTATAAATAACTAATTACGATCATAAATATTCGATTTCAAGGCATCTGCTTCGATTTTCTGCATTAATTTGCTTTCTATAATAGAAAAATCTATTGCAACAACAATAATAATTAAATGAAGAGATGGCAAATTGACCAAATAATTTTATTGTTAAAACTCTTCTTTCTGTTACGTTTCGTCTGTTATCAGTGTTTTTCAAGCTATCAAAATACATTACGATTTCAAAATTTTAGCTCTTCTTGTAACGTAAAATAATAAATTTTACGTTGTAGTTGATATAAATTTGAAATTCTAAATCACTTGAACAAATGACAAATTATCATTTTTTCTTCATTATTAACAATCAAAATTTTTAAAATTTAATGTTCTTAAGAAATGTTGTTCAGAATGAAAAGTTATGGTGGTATGTACATTTGAGTCTTCGACCTACTTTGAAAAAATCCAATGTTTGTCAATTTTGTTTCAGGTAAAGTACTATTTGTGTTCACAGTACGCCAAATGTTACTAAGAAAGAATGTTTAGAGCAAAAAGTTATACAGTTATGTAAATCTTCATGCAGATTGGCCTACTTTGATAATCATGATTAGTTTTTCCGCCTATTAATTCCATCATTATTATCAAAGCAGGCCGATCAATCTATAAATTTGCATAACTAAACTTTTTGCTCTAACCAATTTTTCCTAGTATGATGTTGGCATTCTGTGAACGAATTAAAGTAGGCCCATGACTCTGAAAAAAAAACAATTTTGACTTCTGGATTTTACAAAATCAAAGCAATGTAGGGCTTATTTCCCAAATATCAAATTCCAATTCAAAATATTTTCGTCCATCATATGTATTATTGTTAAGTCCATCCGTGGACACACTATTAGGTGAAATAAAACAATGCTGGGCATGCTTTGTGGCCCCACTAAGGCATTTCATCGCATATATCACCACTTACTAAAGTACTGAGAACAAAGCTTTCATTATCATTCACAGCAGATCGTCCGCTTAATATTACGACTTCAAGCAATTTATTTCATTCATTGCATCAATGAAACGCTTGTGCACGAAGTAGATCTTTCATATTGCCTTCACGAGAATAAACGTGTACCAACGTGTTTGTGTGTGAACTATTTATTATTTATTTTATCAATAAGTTATTCGTTTAAAAATTAAAATGTAATCTATTATAAAAAAAAAAAACAGGCCATGTGAACGAAGCTGCTTTCTCCTGCCTTCCACGAAATGTATCCGCTCACATCATGAAAGCAACCTTGAGCATTCGTTCCATTAATTCTCTGGCTTTGCACTGCAATATTCAATGAGAGCTATACAGGCGAATAAAACTACATTCATCCCAACACATGTATAAAACTTTGAAATGGTTGGCGTTGCTTAAACGAACAAAAAAAATTAAGTTTATGGAAATAATTACTCAAATAATAAATGCCCATATAGAAATTTTTATCAAATGTTCGATTGTCAGCACTAGGTAACATTTTGTGGCACATTTGGTGACATTTTTGCTATTCTTTAATGACATTCCCTATTAGCTCTGAATGAATATTTTATTATAAATGCATTGAGATGATTTCTTATATTCATAATCAACGGTCAATTAAGACAGTTGATTATATTTATTTTTATTTAATTGGGCCTTTTCGGTTATTCAATCAATCAAATGAAAGGAACAACGTTCAAAACATTATTTCCATTAATTTTTATATTTGGGAAATTCTTTTTTTTCTGTTTTTCAATAAATGACAATATCTACAATAATGTTTTACCTTTTTTTTTTAAATAAACTGTCGTTTTAAACAAAAATTGTTGTAGATATATGTAATTTATTATTATTGAAAAAGGCGAAAAGAATTCTCGAAGCGTAAAAATAAATGGAAAGAATATTTTTAACGTGTTTTTCTTCATTTGAGTAATTGAATGACTGGAAAAAAATCAATAAAAATAAATTATAAATGCACATGATGTGTTCAAATGTTCGATTGTCAGCACTAGGTAACATTTTGTGGCACATTTGGTGTGACATTTTCGCTATTCTTTAATGACACTCCCTATTAGCTCTGAATGAATATTTTATTATAAATGCATTGAGATGATTTCTTATATTCATAATCAACGGTCAATTAAGACCGTTGATTATGTTTATTTTTATTTAATTGGGCCTTTTCGGTTATTCAATCAATCAAATGAAAGGAACAACGTTCAAAACATTATTTCCATTAATTTTTATATTTGGGAAATTCTTTTTTTCTGTTTTTCAATAAATGACAATATCTACAATAATGTTTTACCTTTTTTTTAATAAACTGCTGTTTTAAACTAAAATTGTTGTAGATATATGTAATTTATTATTATTGAAAAAGGCGAAAAGAATTCTCGAAGCGTAAAAATAAATGGAAAGAATATTTTTAACGTGTTTTTCTTCATTTGAGTAATTGAATGACTGGAAAAAAAATCAATAAAAATAAATTATAAATGCACATGATATAACTATTATTATGAATGCTTCAAAGGAATAAATACAAAAAAGAAGATAAACTTAGGGCGCGTACCGTAATTCACAAATAGCAACCAAATTCTCGGTTTTGTGTCCCGAATATAGCGGGTTCCTGAAAATTATGATATTTACGGAACGCGGTTGCTGAAGTTTGGTTATTTTAGTTGTCACCAAAACAACCTCGCTCCTTTTACGATTTTCTGATTTTTCTATCCCCTCCACTACGGAAACATAAACGCACACCATACCGCACCTGTATCTATGATTTGTATATTTGTATTTTACGTTACAAACCAGCAACTTCTGGAATGTTTACATTGTTTTATAATCACTAAAAAATTAATCATTAATCATACAAATCCACATGGAAACCACATGTAGGTTATCTTTAAAAGTGGTACTAAACAAAAAAAAATTTAACAACTTGACATCAACCAAAGTGTCCCGTAAATTTTCTGAAATACTCGGCAATCGTTAGTAACCGCAAATAAACCGCAACTAATCATTTGGTTACAATTTTATATTCACGGTACGCGCCCTTAATGTTGTCGATGCAAAACTTATTATCAGTGGCATATTTACGTATGAAATGAACGGGCTATAGCCCAGGACGGCAGAATTGTAGGGGTGGCAAATATATCTTTACCTAAAAGTATCAAAAAAATAAACTGAAGAGTAAGCGTGATAAACCATGTGTGAGGCGTCTGTTTATCTTCGACAACTATAGAGCTTAGAAACAACAAGTATCACAGTCGACAGTATGGAGAGAAATTCTTCAAAAGTTTAATGTCACCACTAAACAGCTCCAATCCATCGATATTGATATGTAGTTCCGAAGTTCTTCGTTTAATTTAGTTTATATTTTATACATATTTCTGTAGGTTGTTGGTATTTTGGGTTTCTCTGATTAGTTTAATGCGTATGCATAAAGTATTCTGTTGCATATTATTAGATTAGGTATTGTTTTCTCATTATTATTATTATTATTATTATTATTATTTATCTCCATAATTTCCTTTACGTTGGAAGATTTTTGAATTCTTTACTTTAGTTCGTTTGTAGTTGTTGATAATCTTGTATGTTTCAAGATGGCTTCTGGTTCCACATTCCAAAATTGTTCAAAGGTGATTGCATGGATTCCAGAGTATGAAGAATGTTAAAAGAAAAACTGGTCATGCTCCACTAAAAAGCTGCGACATGTAAAGATTTTTTCTGTGTTTAAAATATCCTACAACCTAGCAGATGTAGTTTTACCACAGATAATTTAGAAATGATATTAGTTGTCAATATTGATCATACATTTCAAAGGTCACATGATTAACAACGAACACATACATACAAAAAAACACACATCCGTATATATAATATTGAATAAATTTACCTGCATACATTCTGAATAATATTGTTAACTATAGTAATTACGCCAATGGAAGTTTTCCGTAAATTCGAGCTCTCTGGGCCGTCGAATACAAGGAGATGTTCACTTTGCTTTGATGCACACTTGTGCGATAACGATTTTTTGCGGTTTATAATAACTTACTATAGTTACTATGTAGTGGCTTTTAAAAAAGCATATAGAAAATATCAACATTGTATTTAATGTTTTGTTTGCCGCTCTCCCATTAAAAAATATGTGATGGTTCGCCTTGTTTTTAAGACAATAAATAACATAAGCTCGCAAGCATATACTCGCAACATACACACTGTTTGTGGTATTTACACTTAGCGTCTTTTGGCGCATAACTATGTCACTAAATATATGAACTGGTCATCGAATTTGCTGTTTTTGCGTTGTGGTCATTTCTAGTACTGCCCTAATCAAAGTAATTCAATGCTAAAATATATCCGGTTTGGTCATGAGAATTCGTGAACATACTCTAAACTTCGTTCACAAGCGAAGAAAGCGATTGCAGCGACAATTAATACAAGTAGAAGCCGTGTTTGTCATATTTGTCATGTTAATGGTTTACCTTGTTTTATTGTTAGGTTGATATTTGACGTTAAGATTTAATTATATATACTATATTATTAGACAATTTGTAATGGCGAAACAGCCGCGCAAAATTTTACAATTATTTGATGCAACAGAAAAAAATGTACAAGAAAATCGTCATCATCATTTTTGTGCTGTAATGTAAGCAGCAGAACTATTTGCTCCAGACTCAGATTCATTTTTTTGTGATATCTGAGGTTAGGATGGGATGATTAGAATACTGACACAGCCACCAACATAAAACTCCGTTTTGGCGTTATGTTAGTGACCATGTTTATATCAAACGTCAACATTTTTTTTGACGTGAACGTGTCGTTACCAAATGTTGTCATCATTGACCAAATAGTCCACCGCCAAAAGACGCTAATTGTAAAACCGTTGTAAACAGAAAAAGTATAATGAAGTAAGTGCAAATAGTTATAAAGAAAATAAATATCTGTAGAATATTTTTCCGCCACAAAACCATAATTTTTTTTCTCCCCATTCGAGGGACCCATAGCCCGGGTCCCACGGCGATCGCCGAACAGCCGACCTGGCCAGGCAAAAGTGACCTGCGCCCCATTAAGCTTCGCACTTCGCGCCATTGCCGCTTAACAACTGAACTATTCATACTTGATTATCAAATTCATTTCTCCTTTTCCATTTTCAATGAAAATTATACGGAATATGTACAATTTTGGACAAGGTTATAGGTATATGCCTTGTGTAACGTGTATTATTTTAGATGAAAGCCGTTTGTATTTAAAGCGTAACTAATTAAACTAATTCATTTTAACACACATACAGTTCTAGATTCAATTAAGCAAAAAAATTCTTAATATAATAATCGGTAGATACTAAAAACGTGATGTATTGGGCCATGAAAGCGTAGTACTCTGTAACAGTGAAACCTTGATGGAACTAATTCGAGAATGAAACTTAGCGTATTCTTGTTCGTTTCGTACACGTTTTCATCATATTCTCACAATTAAACGTATACACTGTGAATTGGCACAAACGTGGGAATTATAAAGGTTCTTAAACTTTTACTTTTTTCTGTTCGACGCGAAAACAATACTATTTTTATTTTATTTTTTCAATCAATAATTTGTGTATTTCCGAACAGAGTATTCATCACTTTAAAAAAAAGTGAAGGAATGCATACGATTTACCACCCACTCTGATCTAGTTGTAAACAAATTCAATAATATAAATGTCTTCTTCAGGCTTAGTCAATGGTCAACAAGAAGATGCCTGCAAAGTTAAAGCCAGGGTAATAGGAGACATAACGTATTGCGACCGGTACTGGGAGTGTGTGAACGGACAACCCGAATTGTACGACTGCCCAAATGGTTTGGTATTCGCTGGTAAAAATAGAGGTGTCACAGAAGGATGCGATTATCCTTGGCGAGCAAATTACTGTGAAGGAAAGCAGCAAGCCAGTAAGTGCATAAAAAATGGTTACAAGCATAAACTGTACAATTAGCATGTTATGTCACATCCTTAACATTGTTCTCAATACAAGAAATATATCTGATGTAATTCTTTTGAACGCTTCTTTTTTCTATCGTAAATTTCATGGCTGGTGAAGCTGTTAGAAGGTCTTATTTCCTAACAGTTTTAAATATTAATGAGAAATTATACAGTTAGATAAATTGTAATGGTAATGTACATATACACAGTACAGCATACACATAATGATGTATTTCTTCGCCTTTTGACACTTTTATCTAATAGTTTAAGTCGGTATTAATCAAATGAAATAATGTAGCCAAAAACGCATAACCTAATAAATTTAATGAGATGTTGTAACACGCATAATTATTTTTTTGTCAGATCCACCAATTAGCACGGACCATTGTGATTGGTTATACGGTATATTTGGCCATGAAACATCTTGTACACGGTATTGGACCTGTTGGAACGGAACAGCGACTGAACAATTGTGCATTGGAGGCCTCCTCTACAATGAAAGGACACATTCTTGCGATTGGCCCGAAAATGTTGACGGATGCCAAAAGCATCGTATGTGCTTCAAACTTTCACTTGGACATAGACTAAAATCTCCTCTTTGTTGCAGCTCTATGTAATGATGATGCAAATGGAAATGTACCTTTGGGCAAATCTTGTAACAGATATTGGCAATGCCAAGGAGGCTACCCGCGTTTGCAAAGATGTCCAGCTATGCTAGTATTCGACCGACGTTCGCTTCGCTGTGTAGTTCCCCCAACTGAAGATTGTGATGTGCCTACTACACCAGCAGTTCCTATAGAAGAGGATGGTGAACAGAATATACCACAAGGAGTACCTCAAAAACCAGAGTTTAACTTACCACCAGGCGCTGTTGCAGTTCCAGCTAAAAATCGAAATAGAAACTAGAAGAAATCACAATTCTGAGAAACAAAAGTTGTTATTGCACCAGAATTACGTTGAAGGACAGCCATAATAACCACAAGGACTCGGACTAATCATCAAAAAGTATTTCGAATTGAAATTGAAAATTAATTTATGAAAATAAAATTTATAATCAATTTGAAAATTGAAAATTTTCAAATTGATTATATTGCAATGGTCGTTAAAACTATCCTTCAATGTGCATAAGTGCTTTTAAAATCAAAACACGAATGATTTTTCTGAATAAATCAAAGACTTGGTGCTTAGAAAGTATTCGGTAGCATTCAACATTAATTTGTTATTACTTAATTATTATAATTTATGATAAAAATATTCTGTATAGCATTTTTTTTATATTTAATTTATGTGCCAGTATTATAAAAATTTAAAATACTGAAACACAAAAGAATTGTCAATATTAGCGTTCAGTGTTAGACATTCTATGTAATGATTAGAAAAAATAAAATTGTTTTTTTAAGTAACATTATTACTAAACCCGTTCACGAATATTCAGCAAATTATTGTACGTAGTTTCTATTGAAGACTAAATTTTTGATTAGTAGTGTGACGTTAGGGACATTCTGGAAGTGCAGATCTTATATCCAATTTCTTAAAAGCATTCTATATTTTATTTATTTATTTTAATCTCTTATTGTATTTTGCCATTAAACATAATATTGTCTGACATTTAAACTGGTAATAGTTAAATATTAATAATCTAAAACAATTACTTCAATTAAATAAAAGAAAAAGCAAAAGCATGCACACAAAAATACACGTTAACAAATGTGTTTCACGAATATACAATATACGTTCGCAACAAGGGAATGACTCACAATTTATAATTAAAATTTAATCAAATGAGTAAAATGCTTCTTCTAGCAATACAGCTCTCAATTTATGACGAAATGCATTTAAATTAGGAGAATCTACTATAAAAGAAGGAAGTTTATTGAAGAAAGTGAAACTCATATAATAAAGAGAATTTTTACAAAGATGGATGTCTGTCTGGAAGATTAATCTAATTGCAGGCACTAGTATTATATGTAAGAATGAATGTCTAACGAGTAAATATGACTATGACACAATGCTCAATGGCTCATTTTATGAAAAACAAACAAAGACTGACAGTGGGTTCTGCCTTCACCTCTACCGACCAAGCACACTGCTCGCTTCTGTAATTTGAAAATTTCTAACAAGTTGGTTGTAGTGATGAAACCCTAGCAAGAAAAACAATATCTCATGCGTGACTAAAAAGGCCGCTTTATAGTTCGCAATTTTTTGTATTGCGTGCAATACAAATAGCGCATGCGCATTCAATGGATTTCGATCAGCTGTGTGCAATCTTTTTGGTATTGCACGGAATAGAACGTATTCAAGCCGCTTTACAGTTCGCAATTTTTTGTATTGCGAGCAATACAAATAGCGCATGCGCATTCATTGGATTTAACTCAACTTGTTTACGAGATAATTAACTATTCTTCAAAATGTAGACCAAAATTTAAGATGCATGCGTGTTATGCATATTTAAGCTAGATTATTTAATATTTTTTAACTAAAGAATTAGACTTGATAATAAAATATGAAAGTGATGCAAAAAATATGCAGGGTGAACAAAAATATACTTTTATACGTAAAATCTTGTTTCTTTCACATTACATAACCTATACCAATATCGCCATGTTCAATTATATGTAAATTTATATTTCATTTTGGCTTACATTGGTAATAGCGAAATAAAATGTTTCAAACTGTTTACACGTAATTTTACGTCGGATGTTATTACGATAAGGCTATTGCTAACATAATTTGATCAGTGGCGGCTGGTACTAAACGGCACAAGGGCGCGTGCCCGGCCAACCACCAAAATAAACACAGAAAGAAGTTCGCATGTAATTCAGTTATTATTATTTTATTTTACTTTATTTTATTTTATTGTTTTCAGGTATTTTTATTACAATGGTATCAAAGTTTCCTTATGCTCCACAGACACCAGCGCAAAATGCGATCGCTCAAAACTATGTTCCAGGGCACTACTTCCGATGAACCTATTTTGAGTATGAATCGGACGGCTCCGTTTATATTCGCCATAAGCGCTTATACGGTCGCTTTGGGGCACACAATTTCGTGTCTCCAGTTAACGTCTTGCATTAATTGCGACTTTACCGTTTTCAACGCGTACTGCGCATGTGTGATTTCAAATGCTTGAAGTGGCGTTTATTATTAATGATGGAAGTTAATTGAGTGCAAAATGTTCAAAAAAGCTCGCTCTCATTTGAGGAAAAACTTTTAATTAAGAAGAAAGGAAGGCCTATTCTTGATCTTCAAATAAACTACACTTCCACAAGTAAAACTCGAACTTAGAATAGTTTTTTCTTTAAAAAAAGAAAAATATGGGTGTATGTGCGGATATTCACTAACAAATAAACTGTTTTGTTTTATATGCTTAATTTTTAAGAAAGAGGTTAGTGCATGGAATAAACAAGGGTTAAATCATTTAAAGCATATCGCAGAGTCGACAAAGAAACACGAAAATTCTGTTTCTCACATGAATGCATGCGTGGATTTTAATGCTCTAAGCCAGGGGTCGGCAAACTTTTTTAGGATAGGGCCAAATTGTAACGAAAATTAAGTTCAGCGGGCCAGGTTGTAAACTCTAACGTGTATATTTTTTTTAAGTTTTCCTCTGTGTTTTATTGAACCGAAAACAATGTACCAAAAAGTTTCTGTTGTATCATACAGGGTGTTTAAAAATTACTGACTTGTCAAAGAATACAAAACTTATTTTTTTTTAAACATCCTGTATAGTCTTATATTTTTCTGCAACATTCCCTATAGGCTTCAGTGGTTTAATTTTAAATTATTCCTATTATTTATTAACTTTTCCAAATGGTCAAATAATTTTTACCTGGTGGATTATAAATAACATTACAATAAATTATTATTGCTAGTAAATATTATAATAATCATTGTTTCTATATGTTAGTACCTAGAAAAGTACGCAATATATAAACCAAACAGTAAATATTAAATATTAAAAGTTTATCTTAATCTGGTTCGCAGTTTGCAAAATGAGGCAAAATGCGAACAAAAAGCCCAAGAAACCAAGTTATGTATCAGGTACATCGCTGCGATGTAGATATGTACATATCGCAAGCTTGGTGATGTACTCAGTAACATGCATGCGCCTTACATGTTGAGACTTATGTCCGCAACAAGTACACATTCTGAGAATATACTAGCGATATTGAATAGGTATATGCTGGCGATATTGAATAGGTATATGCCGGCGATATTGAATAGTATATGCCGGCACGATGAACTCGGTTTCGGGTTGAAACCGCTGTCCTGCAAATACCTGTTACCGACATTTCGTCCTCACTGAATGAGACATCTTGAGATATTGCTACTAATGTTGCTGTACAGCTGAAACTGTGGTTCAATCACAACATAAGTAGCAACTTCAAAGATATCTCATACCAGCGAGAACGATATATCAGCCAGAAGCAGTTGCAGAACACATGTTTCAACCTAAAACCCAAACAAAAAAAATGTATAGAAATTAACACAAGTTATATCAAACTAGTTTTTTTAATGATGTAAGTTAAAAATACATACATACATAATTTTTTGTAACCGTTTCTCGTTCATCGTTGTTCAGAAAGCCTGAGCTTTCTCTGCAGCTACACACATTCAAATTCCATTTTGGTTATTAATTATATGATATTCGAATACCATAATTTAAAAATATATTGGCATTGGCATTGATGTCTTGCGAAGATGTACTCAGATACCATATCCATTAGTTGTTGATGGCTAGGACTGAGGTAATAATGTTAGGGTTCGTGATTTACTGTCAATCGTGTGTTCAAATAGTATGTAGCATTTTACTTCTAAAATATTTCAAATCTTCCTTCACAATACCCATCCTATTTTATAGAGAGTTCGTTTTAAATTTCTAATTTGACTTCAGTAACCGTTTGAGTATGTGTACAAACTAACTTAGTCTCTGAAATTAAAAGACCATTGTAATAACCAATAAGTACTGGAATTATGATCTAAAAAGTAAGAATATGTAGTATATTTACATATACTTAGCAAATACCAATAAAATTTGACCGCAAAAGTGACTAACCTAACCTAGCAACTGATATAAGGCTATGTACCGCAAATGATTTGGAGTAGGGATGGCTGCTCCGGATCGGACCTGTTCTTTTGGAACTGGTTCGCTGATCGGAGTTGGTGCACCCGTAAAAGAGCGGGTTTCGCACCAAGTTGGTGCACCCGTAAAAAAGCCGGTTTTGCACCAGTGCACTCGCTCCGCAACCGCAGTCGTTCTAAACCTTAATTAACAAACCTGTTCATATAGACGACCTTTTTTTTTTTTTTTTTTTTACAGAACCGACGACCTTTTTTTTTTTTTTTTTTTTTTTTTTAGATATCACATACTACAATTTAAAGAAGACCTGTAGACCTGAACCTGATTTCTTGCACCAGGTTCAAAGCCGGAGTCGGAGCAGGTGCACTAGCCATCCCTAATTTGAAGTAACCGTACCGTGGTTTCGGTTAATGTCTGGTAGTTACAGGTTCCCTGAAAATACGGTTATTCACGGAACAGAATAAACAAGACAACATAACCATAACAGATTAGGTACCTGTAGATACCTGTAATAACGATACTTACCACAACAAACCAACTTCTAATTCTGGTAACTGCGGTTGCAACCGTAACTCACCACCGCGTTCCGTGAATTACAAATTTTCAGGAACAGGTGATTTACGGTACGCAAAAACGGAGGTCACCGTAACCACGGTTGCTGCGGTTCGATTCACGGTACATACTATTATGAGTTAAAACTTTTACAAGAAAAAAAAACAGCTTAACCTACAAAATTAACTGTGTTGATTACTTACCTTCAATAAACAGCAGAAAATTGAAATTTTGGCAATACCCTTGGAAGTTATCACTAGATATATTCGATGCACACAAGCTGATACACGTTGTTGTACATATTCTAGACCATTTCTAGACCTAGACGACATAGACAAGAATTTGAAGAAGGTGCAGAGCGGGCTTTGGGGTGTATGAAATCTCTAGTGACGCCACATTTCGATAAAAAAATATGTACTAAAATATGTATTCATGTATCTGTCTTACATCCTCACCATGTTAATATATAATATGTTGGTAAGACTTCCGTAAGAGGACCGCTGATTTGGTAATTTATATGCATTTTAACGGAAACCGCATGTGTTCCTGAATGTAAAATAGCTATTCATTTTTTGAGCAAATAGAAAGAAAGTATTAAAAACAGTGTTCGAAAAGTGCTATTTCGAGGTTATGTGCGATGCGTTTTTGACGGATTTAACATAAGTAGTACCATAGAGTGGTACTGATATGGAAGGAAAAGTTACTAAAAGTGCCCAAATTTTAGATAAAACAGGCGCCAAATACAAACTTATTTGTTAAGTTAATGGGAATCAATTGTAAATTAAAGTAATAACTAAGCAGCGGTTCGATACAATAGCCTGAAATTTGTTTGTTTTAAAGTATTTGTTTATTTTTAACACTACAATTGTAAGAATTATTATAAGTTGTCACATTCCTCATTATCGGTTTCTTATAATTGGTTGGTGTATTGGATAGAAATAAACTCATATTTCATATAGATGATTCGTAAGAAGTTTACATATAAACTGTATTGTATCGCAATAACAATCATACAACGTCTATTCCAATTCAATTTTCCCGTAAAAAGATATTTCCCATTTCCTACTCGAAGGTTTCTTTCCTTGCAATAATGTGTGTACATCGAAACTTGAGTAGACACTGAAATGGGATCATTAAATCAAATATGGACTATCTTTTGTGTACAATTACCCAAGTAGTGCCATCGATGCATTACATCATGCTCTTCTCCATCAATATTTCCTGGACGGATGTTGTAATAGTCAGAACTAGGTCTTCACGTTAAAAGATAACAGAAGCCTATTTCATTTATTTTTTATTTCGGCGGCACTAACAGGCAAAACATCTCTACAAATAAGTCTACGCACCATAAAGAAGAGGAGGATTTTAGAGAAAAATTAATTGCATTGGCTAAACTGACAACTTCAGTCACAATTCAATCTAGTTCGTTTGAACTTTGCGCCTGTTTTGTCTAAATTTTTAGTAACTTTTCTTTCCACGCCATTAACCACACCTTATATCTGTCAAAAACGCTTCGCACATAACCTCGAAATAGCACTTTTCGAACACTGTTTTTAGTACTTTGTTTTCATTTGCTCAAAAAATGAATAGTTATTTTACACTCAGGAACACATGCTGTTTCCGTTAATATGCATATAAATCACCAAATCAGCGGTCCTCTTACGGAAGTATAGCCAATATGTTATATACCAGATATATAGAATTGTTATACGGTCTGGTTTAAAGCGACCGCATCGATTATCCCCACTTTTACATTGTTTGTGCATAGCGTTCGGACCAGAGATAATATATCCACGAGATAGTAAACTTAACGTTAAAAAATTTAAACGCTTTTCAATGTGGAGGGGGGCTACGTTCAAGTCTCTGTTCATAGAGGCGCGCTATACTACGCGCGCGTAATTTAAATATATACTTACATACATATATATGATTTTGTTACTATTTCATAATTGAAAATACTTATATTATTGTAAACATAAATGCAAATATTGTGCATTGTTTACAATAATACAAGTATTTCAATTATGAAATAAATGTATTGTGGGATTTCTATTACAATTATTTCCAAATAAACGCTCTTTAAAAATAAATTCATTTATTTACACAAAACAGTTTATGTAATACAGAAGAATGACAAATTGTTTCTATATCCTAACATATAGAACTAGTTGTTAAATCTTAATATACATCCTTGTTGGAGAACACTGTACCACTACAGTGCTATATGTGGTATTTCAACAAGGACTATGTGAATTAACTTCTCAAATTCTTTGCTCATAACAAACAAAACAGTTCTGTTAAACAATGCAATATAAATAACTGTCGACGTTGTAATGAATCAAATTATGATATTTTAAGTTCGTTTACTAACACCAAGTATGTATTTTTAACAAATCTAGTGTCTTTCATTATATGTATTTGATTCGGCACCGTTAACACATTAAGACGTATACATATACAATTTAAATTCAAGTCTGTGTGTTAAATAAAATATTGTATAAAACTTACAGGTGTTCCCAATCACAAGTAATGCCTATATAAAAAAAAACTGAAATAGGTACTACATAATTATAGAATTAAACAATAGAATGCGAAGTTGATGCTCGATTCAAAATAACTTGTCTTTACCAATAGTGAAGTGAATATATAAATGTTTAGTGTCGAAATAATACATACAAAGTTACAATAGTTGTTTGATAATATATATTGGATATAAATCGCTCTTATTCGGTTATGGGAGATTTCTACTTCACATTTCGATGACATGAAAGAAAGACGTCTACGTTTAGAGAAATTAGATAAAAGCAGTAAGAATAAAGACAGAATAACGCACATTCTTGGCTTACACGTATTATCGATTTAAGTGGATACGATACATTTTTCTTACATCGCATTTCTCTAAAAATAGAAACCTAACAAAAAATCAGGCTCTGGTCAAAACAGACTACAGTGTGTAACAACCAAGATATAGTTTGATGATTTCGAGATGCACAAATCATTAAACGCAAATTAAGGATTATTTACTTTTTTTTGTTGTATTTTATATACATACTTATACTGGACCATTTATTTATTTATTTGACGTTTCTTGTAATGTTTTTATTACAATGAATAAACATATCAATCTATCTATTGCCGCACGGTAATGTTCTAATATCAGTAGGTAAACTATTAAAGGGGTACTGTATAAATGTAGTTTATCTACAGTCCTCTAGTCTGCCTTTTACGATTTATGCATTTCCTAATCATCGGACAGTAGAAGAAATTTAAAAATGCAGAAATAACATTTTAGAGCATGCATAAATTGCAGTGATGTGGATTGGTGTTACTTCCGCAGTATCCTCGAATTCTCCCAAACATGTTCTCAATAGCGTCCTGCGAGTTCTTAAATATTGCATCTCGGATGTATTTCTAATGTGATACCATAAGATTTAATAGCGTGATGTTAGATGCCTCTTTTTTGAGCGCGAGACTTGACTCTTTGAAACCGATAACCGCTACTGATCTGGAAAAGCAAATTAACATATATAGTTTTCAAAATAAAAAAAAAATGCATGAAAAGGGAAGATAATGTGTAGTATGTTGCTACATACTACACATTATCTTCCAACTCTGCTGAGTTGGGCACAGTTAGAATTAAGTCAGCAAAGAATTTACCTTGTTTATATTTTAAAGTATGGAAATTTGCTAAATATTTATTTTTATATATTACTAACGGTAAGATAATACATACTTTTATTTAACCCCGCGGATAATAGATAATAAATGGATTATCTTTATACAAAAAATAGAATGACTAAGTAGGTCATAACTCACAATCGCCGTTTATTGAGATTAATTAGTAATAGCTACTAGTTTTGAGAATACCTCCCATCTTCAGGTTAGTTGGAAGCCAACGAAAGTTAATTAACTTAGTCTAATAATTTAATATATATATATATAAAATATATAATTCAAATTTAATCCTACATTTTAATTTATATGTTCAACATTGTAATAAAACATTTTTTCGTTGGCTTCCAGCTAGCCTGAAGATGGAGTTATTCCCGAAACTAGCCATTGTTATACCATGAACTAAGAACTAAATTATTTTTATACGTGAGTTTATTTGAATAAATATATGCCTCAAGCCGGTATATGTAGGTATATAAATTGAAAAACCAAACAGTTCAAATGGTAACTATTATTTTCTATGTATGCAAATAGGATTATAATTTGTACTTCATATCAATGAGGGAATAAGGCTAAAGTAGTTTAAATAACATTTACTAAATGAAATACGCAAACGGATATTTGTCAGTAAAATACATACCTATCACCTTTTCCATTTTAGTCCAAAATTCAAGAGGTGGCTAGGTGTCAGAGATTGTTACTTTCATATTTTTCCTTGTCCTGGAAATTTTTTGTCCCTTTAAAACTATCGAAAAGTTCGTCAATATCTTTAATGAATATTGAGGTGGCCAATGCGTTATTCCGTAGTGTACCTAAAGTAGAAGAAGTAATTATTTTTAATTAAAAAGATAATGGTGAAAATTTATCATTTTCAGTGTAAAAATACTCTTTGAAGCTGTATAAAAAAGTAGGGTTGCAACAGAATACTTAACAGTTGAATAGCAATGGAAACTTTCAGAAAAACTATTGGGATAAAGGTGTTCGTTTGTGAGTTTGGGTGCTGTTCTGAATAAATTGCTTTCGAGTGATACAAAAAGATCGTAAACTTAGTAAAAGAAGTAGAAATGTATAGCTGAAGCACGAGTTGACCAATTTTATAGATACATAACTTCAAAGTGGCTGACTTCTCAATTTAGCGGCTTTACTTACCTAACTGCTGCCCTACTTGTTGTTGCTTTTCTGTAACTGCAGTAGTAGATGAAGAACCCTAAACAACATCGTAACTGCTATTAACTATTTACATTTTCAAATGACTATATTTATAGGTACCTGATGCATATTTTAAGTTGTGAACTCCAGTTGTTTTGTCAGGAAGGCATAAGCAAGTTTCTGTACCCAACATTTGCTGCTCACCTATCTTCTGTTTGCTTCTCTTTTTCCGGAGCTATATGCTACTCCATGAAGGACCTTCAACAAGAGTGAAAATGATTTTAACCATTATAATTTTAATAAGTACAATTAGCTGAATTTTCGAAGGTAGAACTTCAGATGTTTCGCCAGAAAGACTTTTTGCAAG
This sequence comes from Protaetia brevitarsis, assembly GCA_004143645.1. NCBI lineage: Eukaryota > Metazoa > Arthropoda > Insecta > Coleoptera > Scarabaeidae > Protaetia > Protaetia brevitarsis. The sequence goes on from RXPK01000308.1 coordinate 274,428, forward strand.
ATTCTGCAAAGAATACGTGCAATTATAATTAAATTTCGGCAGGTATCATGAATCAGTTACTTTTCAAAAGTATTTCTAAGCACAATAATTCACCAAAAGTACTTTAAGCTTTTTTAGATTTGTTTATATCTTTTTAATGCTTCAAGCTTCAATTCTCTTAAGCTTCTAAGCTGTATTTGAATAACATGTTATATGGTTATATATAACATGTTATATATACAGTAAACGGTTGTTTACTTATCTATAATTAGGAAGTCATGAAGTTAACGACCGCAATATATATATACGGAAAGTTTAAGATTTTATTATTACCCTTTTAGTAAAAAAAATATAACGATCGCCTCAAAAAAATAATAAACATAACAGCGAAAATCAGCCATTAAGAAAGATATGGAAAGATACACCTCATTTAATCTACCAGCGATTGCGCGTGTGCAGATTCTAAGAATTTAATACTACATTATCCGGGTAAACTATAAAGTAAAATTCTACGAATGTATAAATCTCTTGTCGAAAGAATTGCGGCATGTTTATCGCATAATATTAAGCGATTAGCTTTCGGAACGATTTGGCATATATGTTTTCTTTTGTTCTTTATTTTAGCCATCGATGATTCGGGGTGTTCAGATATATAATTTACAAATACTTAAAATGTGTTCGTGTATAATTATTTGACGAAAAAAAATTACTGAAGCCATTACTTGGATTACAAAGGCTGTTTAAAAATCAGTTTTATAAGATTTTTTTTTTAATGTGGATGTATAAAATAAGTAATGAATTGACAATTTATATTAACAAAGTCTAAAAAAATTATACACTTTGAAAAAATTGTTACCTTTAAACAAAAAATTATTCTTCGTAAAGGTTTAAATTTATTGCTTTTTATGACATCACAAATCGAATTACAGTTTTTAGAATTTCTGTATAAATAAATATAGATTTGATGTTTTGACTTCAAAACTTCCTTAATAATAATATAGAAAATATGAACAAGGAAACACTTATTATGCATGAAATTTGTATTGGTACACCTATTATTACAAAAAGTATTTATAATTATTTTGTTCTTCTAGGGATTTCCATAGAAAATTGCCACTTTAATTAAATGAGAAATAAATAAGTAATCATTTGTTTTTCAATATTCTTACTGATGGTATCGATATTTGTAAAGTAGAAAGATACATAAAGTGGATATTTATTTATTAATGTAACAATAAGTTATAACCTTCTTGGCAAAATTTAAATTTCCCACAATTATTTTGTAGTAACGTCAACAGAAAGATATCAAAATAACTAGTAATCTAATACAAAACCATTAGTAATTTCGTGTTTCAATGTTGAAATTACTAAGAATAATTGTTGGAAATTTAAATTTTCCCGAGAGGATACACCTGAATAACTGAAATAAAAACAATTTAAATTAAAACTATCTACAGAAATAAATTATTGTTTACAAAAATCTTATAATGATATAGGAAAAAATACGAACAGTTGATTAAAATAAAATTACGACGTGAACAATTATCGCAATTTTTTATGCGTGCAATACAAGTAAAAAATGCACCCATCTATTTGAAATCTATTAAATGCGCAAGTGCTATTTTATTGCATGCAATTTAAAAAAATTGGAACTGTAAAGTGGCCGTGAGAATTACGTGTCTGAATTCATTTTAAAAACCTGTGGTCATAATTTTTTGAGGTAGTTGTAAAAGTAAACAATAAACGTAGTAACAGTTAATAATAGAAACAATATATGACACAATTGATATAGAATTTGTTTGTGAACTTCAAAAACTATGTTAAAAGTAAATTGGTGTAAACATAAAATTTACTGAAATATTAAAATATTCTTATCTCAAAAACGATTCTCTTTTATAACGGTGTTAGGAAATATAAATTTCCATCATGAATAAAAAACTGCAATAAAGCTAGCGGGGTTCTAGAAAACTTTGCAAATCATTTTAAAGTTTTGGTGGCGATAATCTGATGAAGTAATTCACCACGTCTTAACATTAAAAAATAAATGCGAAGGCGAACTATTTAAGGGAGGATTTGTCATCATTGTATTACCTAAATATTTCTTGGTCTTAATTAATACTTACTTACCTTTCTTTATCTGTTGGACACCAAAACGTGCAGACACTGCATCACACATTAAACATTAATTCAGGGTTATCCAGACCATTCCGCGCAGCTCCTGATTCCACTGCCACGCTATTATTCGTTTCGTAAACACATTTTTTTGGGACTTTTCAAAGCAAGTGATTATGCAACTTTTGAAACACTAGAACAAACACTTGCTATAGGAAGTATTTGGTGATTCGAAGCACCTGCATTATATGTAACCCTTTTAACATATTATGAGGTGTTCAAATATGTATTTCGATAGGCAACATATTTTACAATTGCGACTCGTATAGCCCTCTCGGAACAGAGACTAGAACCAGCTACCCTTCGGGAGTGGGGGCGTTTACGTTTCGTAATAAGAGTTGAACAGGGCCTTCCTATGATGCGCTCGCTTACAACCACACAGTATAGTTTGTGTTCTGTATTAGGTACATCGCAGGCATATAAATAATAGATTATCGCATTTACATCTCTATTTTACATCTCCTGTACGTCAATATATAAAATCTGCATCACGAATGGTTTCCTGGGAGTTAATAAAGTGTTTGTGTGATATAAGAATTTGCAGAAGATTGAAATAGCTACATAATGGAATCTTTGCAAACGATGTGGTAATAATAACAGACAGTGAAAAACAAAGAAAATTTTAACATGTGGAAAGGAAACATGGAAGAAGAGGGCATCACAATAAACACAGAAAAAGCTAAAATCCTCGGAAACCAGAATGTTGAAACTGAAATTGAAATAAATGATACTAAAATAGAGCAAATGAGAAATTTTAATATTTAAGAGTAACTTTGGAAGAAACAGGAAAACAAGATGCTGCAATAAACGATTGATAAAACAATCAAGTACTACGCAATAAACCAAAAAATTATTAATAAAAAAGACAAACCTATAGTAGTGTTATGAAGAAAGCCAAGAAAAATAAGATTCCACTATTTTAGGGCAATTGGAAACACATCTCAGTAGTTCAATACCTGCTACTTCTGAAGATTTAGGCACCTTGAAAACATCTGACCAGAAAATTTTGAAGTAAAATAGGATCCATTTTTAGGAATTCTAATCCAATGTAGATCACAAGAAATGAATTGCGACATATTTTTTTGTAATAGTTCAACGAATGTTAGTATCTTTTTATTTAAAATGATTTGAAGGGACGAAAGCTCAGTTGAGAGGGCATGAGAAACAGAAGCAATAATTACTATTAATGGACGGAACGATTGTAGAAATTCTTTCTCATTTAAAAAAATATTAATAATTTCTCCGAGTTCCAAAAATCTCAATAAAACTTTTCCACTATTGCACCAACCATCAACTGGCGATGGTTAACTCGCCGAGAGTCAATAAAGTTAACCACTGCCACAACTGGTTCAATAATGCAAAATAGATAGAGGTCTTTGATGAATTATGCAATGACTTATTGAAAGCTTTGCACAAAACAAAAGTACTTGGGCAGTATCAACAATGAGTGTTGACTCATCAAGAACTAACAAAAACCACTAGACATTTTTTGCCTTCTACATTAAGAAGCGTATTGTGATATTCTCAATTTATCTGACAGTCGCTTGAGCTGAAAGGTCAACAGATTAAAACAAATCCTCTTCTTTGGGCACACTTCTTCAGCTTTGTCGCAAATCTATTCATGAATATTTCAAATTTAATTCTAAATAAGGTTAGAAATAGTATTGCGAAGTACGCCGAAAGCGTTCATAGTAAATGAATTAACCGGACTTATTTACCGCGACATCAGTTGACTATCAGTCGGTGAATAGTAGATGTAGATACCTCCCGGTACAATAATTTTCGTAAACCCTTATTGTGGGTGAGAAAAACTATCGGCTATAATAGCTGAATTAACCGCTTGGTACTTACAACTTGCGCGGGCAGGATTGAAATACGCAGCGGGCCGGTTTTGGCCCGCGGGCCGTAGTTTGGCGACCCTTGCTCTAGGCAAAGTAGACATACACGTGAATAGTTAGACAGTGCTTATTTACGATATAAAATCAAACACACGAAGCTGTACAAAAAAATCGTCATATTTTGCGTCGGTTAATTATACGTATTTAATTAATTGTGAAATTTTATCCTGTGTTGGACAGCGTAAAATTGAAAAGTGTTCATAACAGACAAAATAACCTAAAAAAAGTTTTAACGGAATCATACAAACTGTTGGATATTATTTGTATAATATGCATTTTTACAACAAAGTCATAGACGTGTTTTCCATCATGAAAAATAGGAGAATGGATTTTATTTTAGGGTTGCCGTACGTCCGTATTTTCTATGGACAATGGCATAGGCATTGTTCCTGATAATAGGACGATGACACTATATCTATTCTAATCATGCAGTTATGAATTTAAGCTGTACTGCATTTAAAATATCAATGCATCAATGAATAAATGAAAACGCCAACCGCGCCACCTTAAAAACAACTTGGTGTATTTATATGTTATATGCATGAATGTATATGGTATTTTTAATATTGAACTTTTCTATTTTTCAATAGGAAGACGAATTTACAAAGATATCTAAACACAGATGGCAAATATACGCGCTACCCAGTAGCGTATCTTGAACAAGGCGGTCCGTTGGACGATACATATTTTGTCCAAATTATATGAAAATTGTAAAAACTTAATAATATACAATATTCAAGTCTGTAATCAAATGAACTAATGATTATTTCTTATTTGTGTTCACTAACTGTTAATAACCACTCTTGATTTTGATTAGCTTAGAAGGGGCGGTAAATTGAGCACCACAAAAGCTTTAGGTACGCCACTTCTACTAGCTAGTAGCTAAACTGAGAATCTCATTCACTCGAAAAATTAATCGACAGTTAAAGGCTAAGACAAAAAATACATCTATTGAAGATATAAAACCAGTCTTTATTCAAGAACTTCTATTCTATAAATATCTATACATAAAAAAATAAATACGAAGGCCAAATGTACAAGATAAAAATATTCTTTGGCATTTCTACTTCTTCACATTAGCATCACTGATGTAATCTTCTATCCGAGTTAAGATATTGCTGAATTTAGTGATAAACTCCATAAAATCAATACAATTCTCTAAATCAAACGTTAAACTATAGGAATTTTTATAAATTTCAACAAGCTCCGTGCAATCTTTATATACAGGGGGTTTCATTAGACATATTTTGATAAGATGTCGCAATACAAACTGAAGTCTCTGCTTTGCCAAAACGAATAATGCACTACAGTTTTTATAAGAGGATACTTTGCTCCTTTCCACAAAGTTACTCAGATCTTCTTCAGCAACATCAATTTTCTTATCAAGTATCATTTGGATGAGTTCTCTTAATTCTAAAATGACATTCAAACACTTTTTATAATGTTTAAGCTTCACGTGGGATATTGTAGTAGCTACAAAAAAAAGTTTTACTTTAAGATCAGCAGACTGTAACAGATTAAAAATCAACCATAAAGACAAGGATAATATCTTAGGCTGCACTTAGACGAGCCCCCATCCATAAATATTTAACTGAGTGGTAACCACCATTTTGATTAGTATCAACCAATGCAATTGCTCTTCCCGAGCATCGAGTCATAGGTTACGTGCTTTAGGCAATGCTGTGTTATAAGTAATTATGGCAAAGTCGACACATAATATGCCAACGGCCTACGCATGCAATGTTGTATTTAATTTAAATTGTAAGAAAATAATTAAAATAAAACGTGTACAAACACTTACCGCAAATATCTGAGAAGGTAATGGAAGATTAGACAAGGAAGTAGATGATAAGGTGAGAAAAGCAAGAAGAATATTCAATAGTTTAAAAACATACTTGAAAAAAAGTAAACAACAATTAGATGCAGTACTAAAACGAGCTTAACAAAAAAGATAAAATCAGATTAATGCAATTGACATGCGATTCTTCGAGAAATTGAAGGTAAAGCATGAAACGTTAACAAATATACTCCAAACTGTGGTACTGGTAATGCTGTAAACTTCTCCTAAACCCCTCACCACAAACTGCACTAAACTGGACGTACGTTTCGATAGCAAAGCTATCATCATCAGCAGAAACACTGAACTAAATAACTATACTAGTTCAGTGTTTCTGCTGATGATGATAGCTTTGCTATCGAAACGTACGTCCAGTTTAGTGCAGTTTGTGGTGAGGGGTTTAGGAGAAGTTTACAGCAAAGCATGAAACAACAAGATTAAGAATAACGAGTTTAGACGATAACTACAAAGGAAACATAAGCAAGCGCACTTAAAATGGTTTACATGCAAAATTTCAAAAGATACTTAAAGAAGGCCTGTCATACGCGTATGCTCATGAAAACTATGGAGCAGACTACGAATAACATTAGGAGAATAAAGGGGTAGGTGGAAAAAATGCTAACATAAAATAGAGAAAGGCAGAGAAAGATAAAATGACAAAACCAACCTCAACTCAGCCTGACACCACAAACAAAATAACCTATGTTGTCTTGTCTGTGCTGATACCCAACAGTAAAAAGGTTTAGGAATAAGTAAGATTTTTCAACGGCAGTGAATTATACTAAATATGAAAAATGAATTAAATGCAAAAGTTAGCAAGCTATAAAATTTAAATTCTTATTGTAGAATGCATTTTTTTATTTCTTTCTGCAAAATGAACTAGTTGCGTTTAAACTCAAATCCGATATTCATTCTTTTGGCAAAAACTAACTAACTTTTCCAAAAGTCTTTGCACACTACTTAAATTCAGTTTATATTTGTTAGTTTGTTCACATTCATAATCAATCTCAACAATGCAACAAATAATTCTAAAATACGGTTCGTTAAACTGAACCGTATTTTAGAAAAAAACTAGAGACTTGAACTAATCAAAATGATAGCTATTATGGAGTACAACGTTCGTATAGATTAAATCGTATTCTAATATTTTATCCTTGTCTATGAAATTACTTACTTTCAGCAAGAAATTCCGTCAAAGATACTCTTTGCATTTGGGCTGTTAAGTAATTCTCCGCATCACAAGATACTAAATAGAGTTTTGCAGATTTTTCATAATTAATTTTCGCTAACTGGATGATATTTTTTCTGTTGACATCTGTTGTTGTAGCATTCCATATATGGCTGTGGTACAGGGAGGCAATGCGATAATGTATTGTTGCTGCTCTGTACTGATATAAAGGATACTTTGGGTTCTGCTTGTTGAAGTCACAGTACTGGAGAGCTTTCTGTAGCGTTTCGATAATTTCTCGTTCTGCTTCGGCAATACTCTGTAAAAATAAACACTCCTAAGTTAGAGTTTCCAGATGAAGCGCATATTTTAAAAAATATGAAGTGTGTGAATTTATTTATAGCTTTTACGCAATTGTTTATGTAGATTCGAAATTATTGATGATTATTCTATAAAAGTTCCCAAATAATAGATTTTTTTACTTTCAATTCTATGATTTTAAAACCTAGATTATACAAAACCCGTAGCTTGGTTACCTGAGAACGTAATAAATTTTAATTCGTGAATGAACTTATCATTTCGAGCACTGACTTTTGTTTTATCAAATTTAACACTGTATAAGAGCAATTCTCAACCTTCATAACATCGCGAAACCTCAAATAGTAAATATATAAAAAAATTATTTAAATTATGGTTTCGCCTCATTAGAAGAAAATTAGTTCCACAACTGGCAACAAAACATCCAGGTCATAAAATACGCTTATAATTATTAAAAAAAACACCATGACGAATCACCAAACTTCTGTTTGTAAATCAAGCCATACAGCTTGAAGTGTATTTGAAGCATCCCGCAGCGTTAAGTGACGAAGACGTCCAAACGCCGTACAAACACTGAAAACTGCATATTGCCTATTACAATAGATATGTTCAGTGTTCTAGTTTACAAAAAACAAGAAACAAATTGAAAAAATAGGCTTTCTAACAACACAAATATCAAGATGAATCGATGAGAGTTCAAATGTTTTTTTTTTTTTTGTACCTATTCAATCTGATGGATTTACAGATATAGAAAACATGTCTCAGTTTTGCTGAGGTAGGAATGCGTACATCAATCAGAGAAAATATGTTGTTGCGTAAAAGATTCGCAACATGTCTTTCTGATATGACATGGATTGGACAAAATGTATTGCAGTATGCTGTGATGGTGCGAAGGCGCTAGTATTGTAAGAAAAATTTGAAGGACAAAAGCACTATTATTCACCAAAGTGTAGATTGCGTGAAGATGTATCTACATGAGCTAGAAAACTCAGCTAACGCAATATTTTATGAAAGATAAAAATGCGTATCGAAATGTCTGCCGATAAAACGCTATAACTGCAATTTACGTCTAATGATTTAAATATGTTTTGGCTTGCTCGTCGACATGAAAAATGTAGTCACAGAAGCATTGAAAATATTAATCCCTTTCGCTAGGTTTTATCTCTATAAAAAGGGTGTTTCGTCTATGGTTAAGCTAAAAACGATTCCTGTATTTAGAATCTTTAGAATCTTTTAGAATCGTCTTTTATCATTCAAAAACAATTTGCTTTTGTGCATTTCTAATGTAGATGTGTACTTATTGTTGGTAAAATATTTTCTCATAAAACAATTTCATTATTGATTAGGCTATTTTGCGATCCCTCCCCCCTTCAATATTGCCCCGCCGCCCAACCCCCTGCTTGAGAAACGATGCTCTATACTTACCACATCGGACGGAGGATTTTCATGTAATGTGCATCCCATGGTAAATAAAGCCGTAGACAATTCCCATTTAACAGCATCCCAAATGTTAGGAGAATGTTTACGGTCTCCAAGAACTTGAAGTGCCTTTTTGTAAAATTCGAAAGATCTATTATAATAATACTTTTCTTTACTCGTTAATTCGCCTCTGCCGCTAGGTATATTTATATGGGCTAACAGCCGATTTAAATGACCCATATTCGTATACAACAAAGCAGTATTAGCATCATCCCTCACTCTCTCGAATGTGTCCAATCCCAGTTTAAGATAGGTCTCTGCCTTCTTGCATAATTCTACGACCACAGCCTCTTCGTTTGAATTCTTAGCTCGATTTAAATAAAATGAACCAATTTCATTAAGTGCATTTCCTAATCGCCTCTGAATACCATCAGCTTCACAGAAATTTAAAGCTTCTTCATAGCACTCAACACTTTTCAGTAACATTTGTTCTACTGTTCTAAGTTCATATAATAAGACACACTTCAAAGGACACTGTATCAAATGTATGTTATACAATCGTTCATCAGATTCAATCTGTTCTAATATTTTCAAATCTTCTTCGGTATGAGTTTGTAGTTCTTCATTGTATCTATCAACATGAATCCAACTTTGAACAATCATAATACAACAATCTCCTGCCCGGCCCAAAGCGCAATTCTCTCTTCAACGAGTTCGAAGGATATCTTAGTTTCCTTAAAATGTGCATACATCTAACAAGAATTCCTATAGCTCTTAAGCTAGAACCATACGACTTTTTTATAAAATAATTCTCAGCTAAAATAGCATATATTAATAGCGCTTTCTCATAAAGCAAAGTTTTTAAATGATCTTTCCATGATATTTTACGATTCAGAGATTCTTTCCAATGTGGCAGAGGATCCTGACTATTTTTTGGTAACAGTGGCATGTTTTCCTCAGCTTTTGTTTTCTTCCTATTTTTATCCTTTTTCTTGCCTTTCTTATTAGATTGCTGTACATCTAATACAGTAATGGTAGATTCATTAATTTTAGAATAAGGCATAGCGATAGGTTCGTTAGGTTTTGCAAAAGTAACATTTTCTTCGTTTGATCTGTCCTTTAGATCTTCTTGATGGAAATATTTGATACAATCCAGACCAGCTGCTGCATGTAATATTCCTTGATTGCACCGTTCTTCAAGACTACCTGAATCGGTGGAGGTGGCTTGTAATAATTATCAAACTTATGCTGACAATGCTCAGAATTCAATATTAAAACCTTAGTTGCGCAATCACTCTTATCATCATCTAAATCATCATCATAGATGGATTCTGTATCATCATAATCTGAATGATCCAATTCTGGCTTATCGGGATTAGTACTTGCTGGCACATATAGGTCTGAAAGCATATAATGTGAAGATGTCACTATCTCAGGGTATTTTTCTTGACTCAGTAATTTAATACAGTTCTTTAAAAGCATTCTAATTGTTCCGGGTTGTCTTCTATCTACTGAATTTTTCATATTCCTAGCAACACGATAAAGTAGCATGGCCACTGGTACAACAAACGGATTCTGATCATTGTCAATCGTTTCATCAGAACACAGCGACGTTAAATCATATAATTTAATAACTTCTTCATCTTTACCCTTAAATAACCAATATGTATGACCAGCTTTTGTTGCATTTGATTTTAAAAATGAAAGAATACTTTGCGCTACATCACGTATTAATTTTGGAGAAAATTTGGAATTATCTAATCTCGGTAAATCCTCAGTCTTAACAAATTCATACTTTTGAACAATGCCATTTAAGTGGTAGCACATCACAACTTCTGGTACATTAGACATTAAATTATCCAACCAGTAGTCTATACCAGTTAATACATTAATTGGTTTATTCATTTCATTTAGCCTTAATGAAATACAGGGATGCGTTCCTCCCCCAAAAATTGGCATATCTGTTCCTATTAACATATCTATATCCTCAAACGTCCATACTACATTTCTATTATAGTTATGATTGAAAGATGACGGATCAGGTACTTCTTCAGAAGGGGACGGTTCAGGCAGCAGTGGTCCTTGTACTGTAGAGCATTTTGCATGCTCGTCTTCAGTAGATGCTTCTTCACCTGCATAACACACCATTGAGATAGATTACACTAATATATACAAATAGTAATGATTACTTTACCTTCACTTTGTATTAAACTGTGGTATAAAAATTTCGATACAAGGCTCTTTGCTTGGAGTGCTTTTCTTTTTTTATTCTTAATATAAAGTGTTCTTTCTTCGTCTACAACATCTCTTTCAACATTTTCATAAAAGAATTTCCTCAACCACTCCCATTCTTTTTCTGCGGTCCGCAGTATATGCCTGTATATATCAAAATCATCGAGAAGTAAAGTATTTTCGACCCTATGTACCATCATACTGATGTGTCCCTTGTGATATGGGATTTTCAGCAATTTTTTAATGTTCTCAGAATCGGAAACAACATCCACCTCACCCACACAATCAGGGAACATATGAGCCATTCTGAAACTAAATAGTATTGTTAGTTTTGCTTTATACTGTAATAGATGTTATTGTCTATGTATTATACATTTTATAAAAAAAAATACAATGTCTTCATTTGCAGATATCATTTTGAAAATAACCAGCAAAGGGATAATATAGACAAGAAGAAACACTCGTTATTTTTAGAGGGTCCGCATTCATGACTATAACTTTACTTACAGCAGTACGCAAGATACCACTGCAGTCATTATTCTGACGTTAATCTTCACGATCATTAAGAGTAATCGAGAATAATTGAACAATGTACCTGGAGTAATTCTTTCTTGCTGTTTTGTTATTTAATAATGACAGCAATTTGAATTCCACACAACATACATAATCCATTTTAAGATATAAGAATATCACTTTTAACGTCTATAATGGTTTTATTGCACCTCCTATGGCGATAATCATCATTTTCCTATTTCGGATGATACTATACTAACTTTGACTATAAATTATAGGCCTATAAGATAATAGCAAAATGTCAGTTTAATTTTAAATTGTTTACACAAATACCCAATAAAACTGTTTTAGGTAAACAGCGGTTATTAATAATTATGAAATGAATATATCTTAAAATTAAACTTATGCTCATTAAGTCCTCCATTACTAATTACATTATGGATGAAAGTGTGTGTATCATTAAATGTACAAGATAATAGCTAAATACCTTTAATTAAAGGTTGTAATACGACGCAAACACAGGCATCGTTTTGCGAGACTCAACCACAGACGATGATTTATGAAATTCGGTGTAGGTATACGTATTGCTACGGACTCCTTTTGAATGAACACGACTTACAATTTTATTACGTGTATGTGTATTGCAAACGAATTCGTTAAGGTTTATATATATTAGCGGCGGCCAATCCATACGTCGCGTCGTGTGGAAGGCAATTGCAATCAATGAAATTCGTTGCAACCAGGTATTGAAGTTCTTCAATGACATTCAATACCACTTCTTGTGGTATACAATGTGTTTGGACACCTATATAAAACTATAGGTTGTTAGGTAAGTATTTATAGATCTCAGCTTTCAGATAGAAAGTAATGCGGTAATCTAGTTAAAACCAGATAGGTCCCACATCCAATTCTTTAAGTTGTGGGAAAAAAGGAATCATGTTCACGTAAAATTCAGAAATGATTGTAACCACACGAGCATGTTCCTCAAAAACTAACTATTACCTGTATAATATGAAAAGTAGACAATCAACTAGCCAATTCAATACGACAGAACAAAACTAACCCTGCGTGAACCTGCGACTCATACAACTCAAAAAGATTTTGAAAATTAAATAGAATGAAATCAAAATTAATATAAAAGTAATGCTGAATCATTTACTAAAGAAGCAAGTTGCAACTTTTTCAAATTTCGACAAACTTCGGTACAAATCAAGCACTGAGAAAATATAAAAATTTTGGTAATGAAATTCTAAAATAAAACACACCGTTCAGGAATTATTTAACAATTAGTTTATTATACTATACATTTGTAACGGATCTAAGTAAAAGTAAGCCTTAGTGAAAGACATGTTTGTGGGCCCCTGGCTTGAAAACTGAAATCACCTATAAAATTACTAAGAATAAAAATTATACGTATTGGTACTTCCCACGACTATGTACTTCAAGATGCCCAGCTCTACAGTCGGGGCTCCCGAGCACCGCACCGAATATATTATATGTCCGCCGCTGCTTTACATTGTGTTTTTTATGGGTAGGACCTACAGACAGTAAGTGAAATCTCTTTAGAAGGGACGATTATGGATTTGTACGCTACAGAGAAATATTTGCTGGAGGAAGGATATGTAACAATGTTAAACGATTTCAAAATTATCTATAAGAAAGGGTATCCGTTTTACTGTATGCCAAGAGAACATATTTCAAGTTTTCCATTACAAATACCGATACAGTGAGTTACAACATATTTCGTACACTTATTTTACCTTACTTACCTAACACAAAAGAAAATCAAATTTATACATTTGGTTATGATGCAGCATTTTTATATCATTTTTACAGAGTTAGGAAACACAATTGCAGTAACAAAGCAAGTATGAGAAAAGATAATAGAGGTAAATGAAATATAATTTAATGTCACAAAAGTTTTCATATACAACAAAATTCCAAAATTAATTTAAATATTTCTAGTATTTTATTAGATTATCCTGAGCTTTTCTAACATATAATGAAATAATCCTAATTTTTGATGATACAGAGAGAGGTATTGAAATATAGGTATATATTTTTTTAAATAATTTTAGTAATATCAATCTGGGCACCTCATGCCTAAAGCCCAATATTGTTTCAACATTGGCATTGGTATGTATTGCAAAGTCGTCTTATGCATAGTATAAGATTCCTATAATGTGTCATTAGTATACACATACACAATATATTCCTCGAATACTGCTAACTGTCCATTATTACTTATATGTGACTCAATTCAATTTCAACTGAATTTGTAATGTTGTGATGGCAATGATAAACTACAAATTTAATAACAAATAAGCAGATAATATTAAATGCACTATTTATGCAAATCACTGGATAATGTTGTAGGAGCAAGAGAAGTGACACAGATGCATTTATAATCTTACCATGGTGTGTATTACAAAATGCAATAGATCTAAATCCTAATTATCCTAATTATCAGGCTTATTCTTTAGTAGTGAATAAATCGAACTAACTGAAAGTGATATAACTGAATATGAACAGTTTTTCACTTTCAGTTTGTCAAGCAAAAGAATGCATTTATTGAACCAACTAACCGTAGAATTTCTTTGTGCTTGAGGGGTAAGAAAATTTCTGAATGCAATCACTTTAATTGCCAGAGTGGGAAGACCGAACATGCATGAAAGAATGTCAAATTACGTGAACAAATAAGCAGATAATATTAAATGCACTATTTATGCAAATCACTGGATAATGTTGTAGGAGCAAGAGAAGTGACACAGATGCATTTATAATCTTACCATGGTGTGTATTACAAAATGCAATAGATCTAGATGCATAATAGACTAAATCCTAATTATCAGGCTTATTCTTTAGTAGTGAATAAATCGAACTAACTGAAAGTGATATAACTGAATATGAACAGTTTTTCACTTTCAGTTTGTCAAGCAAAAGAATGCAGTAAGAAAATTTCTGAATGCAATCACTTTAATTGCCAGAGTGGGAAGACCGAACATGCACGAAAGAACGTCAAATTACGTGAACGAATTGAATATTGTTCACTTCGATCAGTTTATTCACTATGAAAGAATACACCTATTTTTACCTAGTAAACCCTTTTGGTTGGTGCAATACATGCTGCAAACCATATGAATCAGCTGAGCTGCTTAACCAATTTGACGGAGGCAACTTTAGATCAGTATTGCATTGTAATTTTGTAAATCTAGCTGGTTTTGGTACTGAGTACTTCACTACTGCCGTAGACTTAACTTTATCAACATCACTTCGATTTTCCTCTTCTTCAGCACTCATTTTGATAAGAACCTTCAATGCAGCAACACAGTATAAATCAAGGATTTATGTTATGTGATATTATGGAAAAGTCTGATTATTAAGTATAATCAAGTCCAAATCTTCCAAATGTAATGTGGTTCCAGTTGCGCAAAGACGAGAAGTTTCTAAATATTAAAATTTTCCGGAACATTCTCCAGCACGTAAAGATCACGTGTAAAAAAATCGTTGGGTTCTAATTCAATTGCAAAATTGATTATAGTCAATGCCATGAACAATGAATATTTCATCACATTTGACGTGAATTGACGTTACGAATCAAGACGAATAAGGGTGAATAAGGTATACACGTACACAACTAATAGATAAGGTAGGTTAAGACACGTTAGATGTGGTTAAGAAGTATAAATGAGAAAATGATTTATGACAAATTTAGCATCTAACATAAATTATTTAAATGAAAAAAATCGTATTTTCATATTTATATATGTACTCTGTGCATAACTGCATACAGTGTGTCCCAAAAAGTTTTATACAAATGGAGAAAAAATTTATCTTACATTTCACAAAAAAAATATTCTTGATAAAAAGCTCTGCATGACTTGTAGATCCATAATTAAGTACAAAATTTTTAAAAACATTGGTTGGAATACAGGGAAAATCAAAATCATGATTTGGAGTGAGAGTAAAATGCGTTCAAACTGTAGTGGAGAGCAAAATGTTCATTGAAATTGTTATTAAGTAGCAAAAAAATTATGCCCACTTGTAGATTTGTGATTTGCCCGGATAAAAATTACAAGATATTTATTAATTAGATTATTTATTGAATAAATAAATAAGACATGATAAATAAACAATGAATAATACGCAAGTAATAAATTTTATTGGGAACATGTAAAATTACGTAACTACGTACTACAGAACTTCAACGCATCCACCGCCCCTTTCTAAACAAGTGATTGTCCGTTGATGAAATTCGTGTATGACATTTCTAATCACATCTGGAGTTATAGCTTCATATGTTTGTCTAATGAGTCTTTCAAGATCAACATCTTGAAATAATGGCCTCTGAAGGTATACCTTTTCTTGAAAGATGTGTCCAGTTCAATATAGATAGAAATTATCGGAAGCAGGAGATTATCATCATGTCTGGTAGTCAAGCAGCCATCAAGGCGCTGAGTTCATATGAAATCAGTTCCAAGATGGTCTGGGAATGCCTAGGGAAATTAAATGAGCTAGGCAAAAGAAATAAAGTAACCCTCCTGTGGGTTCCGGGTCACACAGGAGTGGAAGGAAACGAAATAACGGATAACCTTGCAAAAAAGGGGCTGGAATGCCTTATATAGGGCCTGAACCCTTTTGCGGGTTAAGTAGCAGTACAATACTGAAGAAATTAAAAACAGAAATGGAGCAGAGAAAATCGTTACTGAGAGAATCTCCAGGGAATGAGGCAAAGTAAAATTCTTCTGGGAACTTATAACCAGAAGAGGTTTACAGAATGCATCAACCTGAGTAAGAACAATGTTCGCATATTAACAGGAATACTTTCAGGCCACTGTAAACTGAAAGGACACCTGAGTAAGCTTGGATTAGCGAAGAAACCTGAATGTAGATTTTGTGGGGAACAGGATGAAACACCCATCCACCTCCTCTCAAACTGTGTAGCACTGTGCAACTCGAGGGCATTGCACCTGGGAGCATGTGAAATCGAAGAGGGAGATTTACCTAGACTGGGGCCCTCTGACATCCTACACTTTCTGAAAGGAATAGGATTGGAAGGCCAGCTGTAAAGCAGCAAGAATAGGAGACACAATAGATCTTTTAGGTCGCAGTGTAACACCACCCTTATACCTACATACAAAAAATACAAATGCCTTTTCTTTTAAGTAGCCTCACAAAAAGAAGTCTAGAGGGGTAATGTCCGGCGACCTTGGAGGCCAAGGAAACTCCATGTACCTCCCGTGTCATAAATCTGTTATCTTCCAATTCTCCTTAGATATGTGCACAAAATTCGAACCTTCGTTCAACATCTCTTTCTTTTAAAGTATGGGTAAATTGTGGTTTGTATGGTTTAAATTTATTTGACTTTAAAATTCGTGCAACTGTATTTTTACCTACATTTAATAAATTGGATCTTTTTCGAAGTGAATATGTTGGATTTTCCACGACCGATAGCATCACATCAGTTTCAATATCTTCATTTCGAATCCATGCCTGATGTTTCTTTCTAAAATTTACTTTCAACACTTCCAGAACTCTTGAATCTATTTATTACATATCCGACAGTCATGAAATTTAAATTTTATTATTTTCTCCAACAATAAGAACAATTTCAATTTTATCGTCAATACTCAGTTTTATTGGCATTTCTCTAATTATTGCAAACACACTGATATAACAGTGATAACAAATCATGACTTTTATTTTCCTTATATTCCAGCCAATGCTTTAAAACATTTGTACTTAGGCTGCGTTCCGAGTCGCGCATTTTATGCGATGCGTGCATTGAAAGACATAGAACACTGTGAGCGTTGCGATTTACTTGTCGTGCATATGCTTCGCATAGACTGCATTACCTTTTTTTCTATGCGTTGTATGTTCCATTCTAGCTTCTATCAGGGTCTAAACTGATTTCGCGGCAAAACTCATGCACGCATACATGTTAAATCGGAACGATGTATCGTTACATCAGACGCATACAATGCATTAGCCATAATTATGGATCTACAAGTCATGTAGAGCTTTTTATCAAGAATATTTTTTTGTGAAATGTAGATAACCTTTTTCTCCATTTGTATAAAACTTTTTGGGACACAGTGTATATACAAGGCTTTATAGAAATTAAAAAAAAAAACAAAAAAAAATAAGAAAAAAAGAAGAACATTACAATCAACAATAAAAGCCAGCTTACTACTAAATTCAAATTTTCCACGTTTATTTTCAGTAACATCAGTCTGTTTTCAAACATGGGCTGCGTTCCGAGTCGCGCATTTTATGCGATGCGTGCATTGAAAGACATAGGCTGCGTTCCGAGTCGCGCATAATGCATATTATGCGTCTGATGTAACGATACATCGTTCCGATTTAACATGTATGCGTGCATAAAAAGTTTTGCCGCGAAATCAGTTTAGATCCTGACAGAGGCTAGAATGAAACATACAACGCATATAAAAAAAGGTAATGCAGCCTATGCGTAGCATATGCAGGACAAGTAAATCGGAACGCTCACAGTGTTCTATATCTTTCAATTCACTCGGAACGCAGCCATAGACTGTGGTGACATGTGACTGCAGTCAGTGAACATAGATTGATTTACCGTTATGGATGCGTTTTTAACAGTTTTGAACATCCTGAACTTAAAATGTTCCACAAGGGAAAGGGGGCTACAAATCTTGATCACAAATCTCGCTGTAGTGAGGATAAATCACAACATTAAATTTTTCAAATAGAACATGATTCCTTTGAACAAAATCGGATTTGTTCACTGATCAATGTTAAAAAGAAAGTACCTTATGTATCACGCATATTTTAATACCCTTTACAGCTTCACTGCCCTTTACCTTCAATAATAATTCATGCTTTGACATCCCCCAACAACTTTTGTCAGGGGTGGCATCGGCCCGCCCATGAATTATTATTACGCCTGCGCCCGTGAAGCGATAAGATGTTCGTTTCTCTGATGTTCGTCTCAGCGCGTCTCAGCCGGTGGTCTCAGCACTTGCCAAGGCGTGAGGATATGAGGAAAATCTCACTGTAAGAACTTTATGCAGTATATCCGTGTTCGTATAGGAAGAAATTCCCGTTTTAGACGGAATTTTGAAAGTTAGAGGGAAGAAGTTTTATTTTAGAAGGAATTTTTGAATAGGCTACGCTACGTACTAATATAAAATAAATGTTAATTTTTATTGACTTTTTGTATTTTGTTTTTTTTATTTGCTTTAGTTAAAATGAATCTGTCGATGTATCGCTGCACTTATTTTAATTTATTTAAAAAAAAGTGAATAAGACCACCCAATTGTAAGATTTACAGTGAGCAAATTGATCGCCAAATTTATAAAAACGGGATCCACAAAAGATTTACCTCGATAAGGTCAACCTCGAGTAAGTGATGAAGTCAGATTAAATATTCTATTTGAAGCGCAAGAACGTCCTCAGCATTATACAACGCAACTTAGTGTTAAATAACAACATACACTAATAATATTTTGCGGTGAAATTATTAAAAAAAAGGAAATATCATCCTTGCAACTGATACAGGAATTAAACGGGGATGATCCTGACCATTAGTTGCAGTTTTGTGAACAATTAATGTTACGCTGCGATGGAGATCCCAATTTTCTAAGTAACATCGTTTTTACTGAAGCTACTTTTTACCTGAATGGAACAGTTCATCTTAGCCATGGCAGGTATTGGTTCATTAAAATCTTCACCAAACTCTATAGGCTTCCATAGTCAACGTCAAGGTAAAGTGAACATTTTGATGGAAATAGTCGGACGGCGTTTTCTAAAGCCTTACTTTTTGGAAGGAAACCTTACTGCAGCACAATAGATTTATTGAGATTCGATGTAGTGCCAGCTCTAGCAGGTAGTGGAGATGGTATTTAAAAAAAGGTTGCCTGCTTTTTTTTAGATACAGTTTGAATAGTGTCATCATGGGAGGGGTAATTACACAAAAAAAGAAAAAAAGAAGGATGAGTGTTTGTAAATGCGTACGATTTTAATTTACATGTTTCGCCGGCTCATGGGAGAGGGGGATAATTACCTATAAACCTGTCAATTGGCCGGTTCGTTCTCCGGATTTAAGCACATTGGCTTTATTTTTATGTGAATATGTTAAACAGCATGTTTATAGTACTAATTTAGATAACAATATCGAAATTTTAAAACAAAAAATTGCGCATGCGGTCATGGGGGGTACCACATTGAGAATAAAATTTTTTTTTTTCCTCTTGTTCAGTCCATCCAGGCACACACTATATGAAAATATATTGGCAAATTAATTAGATGAAAATACATTATCATAAGGTACATAATAATTAAGTGATGCGTATGGTGAATTATTAAATAAGGACTTTGTTCTAACAAATACTAAATTCAAGTCTTCAAATTTCTATATTTATAACTAGGTATATAATCTTATAATCAAAACTTATCTTTTAAACACATTCAAAGAAATATAGAATTATATCATTTATTTTTGCGGTGTCTTATTTTCAGGTATGATATAATTTACATTCCATAATGAAATCCATAAAAAAGAGTACAAATGATATAGATATCATTACAGTGGAAATAAAATCACAGCACCAACACAATTAACTATGTCTCTTGAAATAATTTGTCAAATGTTACTGGAAGCTATAGCCACCAGATTGTTGATTTAATTGTGATGGGTCTTCAAAAACAGGTGGTTGAGGTTGAAACTGCTCGGCAGACAACCTTGTAAAAAGAATTCCAACTCCTTCAATTAAAGCTAGCAATACACCACCTATAAAAGCACTGCCAGCCATAGTTGGCAAACCATTCCGAGCAGCTAAAATTCCTCCTGTTGCTGCTCCACTAATTATGGAATTCCATGGATCTTCTTTTTTACGAATATGTATCAATGCACAATCTATTGTTGAAAACATACCTCCCCAGACAGCAAAGTTGCCAGCAATAATTGGTGATCTTTGTTTAATTGCAGATAAACTCCCTACCTAAAATACGATTCACCATATCAAAATTGATAGAACAATTACAATAAAGTAACATACTAATCTTCTATTAATCCCAGAAGGAGCGTTACGAAAACCTTTTATACTTTGAAAAACACCACCCCCAATTAATCCCATAGTAAAAGCGCCTCCACAGTCATCTATAATACGCCAAGGGCAAGGTTCTCTAGTGTACTCTTCCATTTGACTTTCTTGAAAAATCTAACCTATAAATTTAGAAAAAATATTCCATTAATTCATAAGTTATTATTATAACGCATTAATACCTTTCTACAGCTACTTTAAAAATCGCTAACAATTTATGTATATCGTCGTCTCAAATAATCTGATTTTTTCGTTTTGCGAGGTGACATTCGGTATTTCGCAACATAAAAGGAACTTCACTTTAGTACCATCGTACCATCCACACCATACCAAATTATATTTTGTACTTTTTTTTAATATCTAATATGAAGAAATTACTATCATGAGTAATATTATACACAACTTCAAATGATTAATCCTCATATTTAATCAAAAAGAACAATTAACATTACTC
The DNA here is from genome assembly GCA_004143645.1 of Protaetia brevitarsis. Lineage (NCBI taxonomy): Eukaryota > Metazoa > Arthropoda > Insecta > Coleoptera > Scarabaeidae > Protaetia > Protaetia brevitarsis. Next base: position 295,498 of record RXPK01000308.1, read on the forward strand.
TTATTTTCAAAAAAACTTTTTTGGTTAACTTTGGCGGTTAATTTAAACGTCGACTTCTAAAAATAGATTTACGCTGCACTAGCCTAGATTTCTAAAAATACTTCATACTCTTCCAAAATTATTACTAAAACCACGTTGCATTTTATGCGTAGTTTATAAATTGCTTTAAGAGTGTTTTAATTTAATTATAAAATGTCATCGATTGAAGGATGTGGCGATCTACAGAACGAAACTACTAACAGCCAGGTAATATTTTAAATGAAAACAGAAAATGTACCAAACTAGTATAATCATAGGTTAATGGAACAGATTTTGATTGGAAAAAGGAACAAGAGAAACTTGTAAGCAAAGTGGCTGGTTTTGAGAAGCAATTGGGACAAACTGCGTTGAAATTGACAACGTTAGAAAACGATTTGAAGGTAATAATTGGAATAGAAATGCCTTAAAATAGTTTATTTAACTTTTAATAAATTTCATAATGCTATAATTGCATTGAATTATACACAATTATTATTGGTGTATCTAATATTAAATTATATATGATATACAGAGTAAGAGTAAATTAAGATTGATGAATAAGAATATGACATGGGAATTAAATAACCTCCAAAATTTAAAATTGCTGCCAACCCGTAGTACCAACTAAAAACTAAACTTTTTATAGAAATGAAAAAGTAATATAAACAAGGCCTACAGCTTATTAGGCATACTGCATATTTCAAATTTCGATTCGAAATTTGTTTCGATCCTTATAGTTCGATCTCTTACCTATTTTTTTTTAAATACTTCTCATCCTGTTGCTTCTCCTTTTCTTCTCCTCTTTTGTGATGTATAGATTAATGCCGTCTTTGGCCATCATTTCTTCTCTATGTTCATTGGATTCCCATATTATAGCAACAACTTGCGTTGTATTCGTTCTTCTCTTATAAATACCTAAATATTACATCTACTTTCCTTTCTAATCCTCTCTGAAAATATCACGCCCTCTTTTTCAAAAATGTATTTCGATCATTTTTATAATTTCTTCACTTATTTAACAATTATCAGGGTTTACATATATAAAATTGGCTTGAGGTTTATGATAGTTATGCAGATTGTAAATTTGACATTTATAATTATGGTTGATTCATTTTGTTTGACAAAACTAAAAGTTTAGTGAAGGAAATCCTTTTTCCCTGCTCCCATCTTTAGAAATCGTACATCTTAAACATTTAAATTTATTACACTTTCCGATTTTATGCATTTTCAAATTCCCGTCTTTCATAGCTCCTACTTTCAGATATCGGTGTTATCTATTTTAGTAATATTTATGTTAAAAGCAAATCTTTCATACGCCGATCTTAATTTTCGCATAACTTCATATTTAAAACATTCCGTATTACATGTGCAAATAAATAAAAATAAAATAATGGAAAACAATCAACAGCAATATATGTACAGTGGTCACAAGGTTGGAAGTTTGTTTTCTTTTGTTATAGATGCGTACCCAGGAAAGAGATGATTTGAAGAAACAAATTGTCGACTTACAAGAACAGATATCTGAAGCAAAGAAGCAAAACCAGAAAAACTCAGCAGATACCGGCTTGGTGGAAACCATGAAACAAAAGTCAGAGGAAATGTTAACTAGAGCAAAGGATGTTATATTCGAGAAAACGAAAATTGTAAAAAACCAGGAATTACAAATTGAAGCGCTGACGCAACAGGTAGCATCACTAAAAGAAGTGGTGCGTATAACTAAAGACCTCTTAGAAATTCGTAATATTGAGGTGAAACATTTGCAAGAGAAAATTGATTGTATGGAGGCAAAAATTAATTCAGAAAAAGACAGACACAATCTAATACAATCAAAGTTGGAGAATATGGTTCGAATAAATAGTGAATTGAAAAGAGAATATGAAACCCAATTATGCCTATTTACTGCTTTAAGAGAACGCTACAATGAAAGAGAATTAGCAAGAAATGTTTTAGATCGTCTTACCACTGAAAGTAATGATACGTCGTCAACCAGTGGAAATGCTCCGGATAGTTCTTCAAATTAGTACTTATATTACACAAGTACATGTATACGCTTAATATTTTATAGTTTAATGCAACGTGTGTGAATATTTTTACTTTTTAACATATACATGTATTTATACATAGAAATTAGAGAAGAAAATAATATTTATTAAAATTTATATTAATCATGATGAAGAAAATACGTCATCCAAAAATATAACCAGTTTATTGATTGAAGAAAGTGTTGCTGCTCAAATTACAGTAAATCAAATTTGTTTTGCCAATAGTGCATATCTCATTACAAAAATTATATTCACCACTTTTAATAACAGGGAATGAAAACCAATACATTACATTTTAAATGTAAATTGTTGTAATTTTATAATTTGTACTTGATTTTATACGTTATACATATAAGAAAACAAAACGTTTATTAGATAAACGTAACTAAATTTCAATAAAATCATCTAACAGCTTGTAACTGTTTGTAATTCCAAAATGAAGAACGCGGTTATAACATATACAACATATTCACATTCTTGTTTTTAAGTTTAAACATAAACGGTAGGTTGACTAGACAGCTTTAGCGTAGATTCGAAATGTTGACAACAGTTAACGTAAAAATCCCATATCACAGCAAATGCTTGATAGCATAATGTGCAAGGGGTATTAATTTATATGAGAAACACATCCTGATTATTTCTTACACGCATGTAACTATTACTTTACTGTATACATGTTATTTTTGACCTTTATCCCTATTTTGAACTGCTGTTTGATTTGTGTATCGCAAGAACTGGTTTATTATGGAAACTTTTTAAAAATATATGAAATATCCTAAAATGTATTCAACGTAAATTGTTTCCCTATACATTCTTTCATAAAAGATACTATTTACATATCTTCACTAAGTTACTTTCTAAACGCATTTTTAACAATTGGAAATAAATAAGAGAGAAGTTGTGCAAATATTGTTAGTTCCTCCTTGGTTTCGAACAGTTCTAGTGGCAGTGATTTGTAGGTCAGTTAGGATATGTTTGGCCCGGCTTCACACTAAAACCTCCATTCTATTTCCTTTGCGCAAAACACGTATCTGTCCCGGCTGTACTTCAGGTAAACCAGTACATTTGAAAGTAAACGTTACTGTCTGAGATCCAAAGTTCGCTTCAAATCTGTAAATGTGTACATACAGTTGAATATGCAGAAAAAAAAGATAATGAATATTTACTCCGTTGTTATATTTACTTCTGGTGCTTTTCCTATAGCATTTTGAACAACGAGAAATAACTTTGTTACAATTTCTAGTACGTGTCCTGTTTGGAAGACAAAATCTCCTTTTTTCTTGCTCAGATCGCTCTGGAACAAGCAACCTGTAGCATCTGATGTTGCGCTTCCTGTTTCCGCATTTGTTATTGAGGACTAGAAATAAAAGCAAATTCTAGCCTACTATCTAGCGATACGTAGCGGTAATTGCGGATTTGCGGCAATAACTGAATTAGTACAAAAACGATACATTACATATTAATCTTACTAGTAGTACACAAGTAATAAAATGAACTGTGTAGTATTGAAAAAAAGTAATTAGTTATTAAATAGCATTTATATAAATATAAAGATATACCATAAAGGTTTACTACACTTTGGAAATGTTGTTGAAATGTGGCTAAACGAACAGAATTGGATTCATTCAGAATACCTACAGCTCGAACATGCACTACAGCTACGTCATCAAGAAACGGTGATAAAGACATTCTATATATTTCCGACGCAGGCACACGATATTTTATTTGTAAGGTACGTTGATCCAGTATTAGCATCGATCTTGTTGATACAACCAGAAGTATTGGGACAAACTAAAATAAAAGTAATTAGGTTGACTTTGTAAATTCAATCCAAAATCGCTAACGAAATTTAAGAGCAATATACCTTTCCGCTGGATCTAGCTATTTTATTAACTATATCTGCAAAAACTACGTATTGGTCATTTGTTTCAAGGCATATTTTCTTCCACTGAATATTTTGCCGCAGCCGAACATAATCTCCAAGAAAAGGATGTGACACACTGGGTATAATAATGCTATATTACTACAACTGTTTTTTTTTTATAGATAATGAAACGATACCTCCTTGGATATGACGATTTCCTATCCTTAAATATAAAGCTAGCAGTGACTTTCTCTCGCATCCTATTTCTTGCAGTCTGATCAAACTTTTTCCGGTATTTATTGCATCTCCAACAATGATACATCTTGCATAAGATGATGTTTGTTTCATTTAACCTCGGATGACTAACTGGCCATTCTCTGCATATTGGAGACTCTGTTTCTGGTGTTAATACTTTCAATAATTGCAGAAAAAACTGCCTTCTCTAATAAATAGTAATATACACTTTTAAATATATATTCTAGATATGATAGTTTACTTACTTTCCATTGAATGTAATGTCTTTGAATAATCTTGGCTGCCCATTCCATTTCTTTACGATGTTTTAATAATCTGAACTCTTCTTTGGCCTACAATAAAAACAATGTGTTAATTTTAAACAATACAAATATTTTCTTTTAAGCGTTAACTAGCTTCCATATGCCGCAAAAACATATATTCTAAAACGTACCACCCTATATAAACACCAAAGTTGGCGATGTCCTTGAAATGGTAAACCGTACTTTAATTCCTAAAATATCTTTATTGTTAGCTGCTTTCCATATACAAAGATTATTATGGTTGACAAATCAGGCAAGCTTGCTACATTTTTACTATAATATACATTTCTACTGGGTGATACAGATCAATGTTGGAATTTATTCAAATTTATCTACATAGTTCAATCAAAATTGATCAAATTACTTTTAATTTATTTACGGATATAAAGGCTTACAGTTTTTTAAAATAATGCAAATAACTTTAAAAATTTCCCACGAGTTTGTGCACAAATGTATAACATATGCAGGGTGTCTCATATCTACTTTCCCCGTGTTTACTCGGAAACTAATGGAGGTAAAAGGTTGCAGTAAAATCTAGTGGAATTTGGACGACATTGTACACAACATTCTGTCATTATAAACATCTCTCGTACAAACAGCCTTCCACCTCAATCTTTTTTTTTAATTGTGCGTTCGATTTCTTTCACAAGTTATCCATAACTTAAGCTTACAAATGCAGTCATATGCATTAATTCGAAATATTCTCAAAAAAATATCCCAGAAAATAAAAAAAAAAAATTAATAGACAGACTATCGTTTTCGGTAGCTATTAAGATATGCAAAACTTTGCAGATGTTTAATTATAATAAAATGGCGTCTTCTGTTTATATTGAAGCAAAGATTCAGCTAGTTTATTATTAAATAAATGTCACGCCTGTATGTGGTCTGCATGTATTGCAAACCACACGGAGGTTTTAAACTGATATGATAACCCGAGTCTAAACAGTTTTTCCCACAGTTTTAAACTACTACGTAAAAAATGCGCCCAATTGTTTACGTAGTAGTTAAAAAAAAAGTAAAAACATAATAAAATAGAAAATGTAATTTTTTATTGCTCTGTGTGATTTTATTTTCCAAATTCATTTAATTATCTATAATTCATTCCTTTTAAATGCTTCGATGTCGGTGTTTCTTCTTTGTTGAAGAATTAAAAGGGAACAGTTGAACCATAATTAGTCATGAAATATAAAACTATTAAAAATAAGATAAAAGTCACTATTTTTAGGAACCAAACAAAAAGATATAGGACAATATAGTTAAGCTACAATTCTCCATTTTTCAAACCATATCGAAATAAACCTGTTCTTGTATACTTATTTTGGCCAATATTTTGTAAGAACACATTTTTTTCAATGTAATATCTACCTATCCAAATTACAATGAAATTTTATACAAAAAGTAAATTGTCTCATAAATAAGGACTAAAAAAGTCAATTTGGGTGTTGTTGTGATCGAGCCCATAAACAAACACATCACTTAAAAGAGTATCTACACTAGCTACCAACCAACCGCTGTAAATGGTTTACTTCTATGCACGATCACAAGTGAAGCTCTTAAGGTTCCGTTTGCGGCTAGTTTAAAACTAGTCTTTCTGGACCCTGCTCTTAAGTCTCCGAGTGCAGTATTTGAATAGAAGAAATTTGAAATTCGTCCATCTCTAACTTATTTTACTGTAAATATAGGAATAAAAATAATTATATAAACAATTATGATTGTTGGATAGAATTCATTTCGATGATATTGATTTCATGAATAAAAATAATCTCTGGAATATAAATAATAATTATATTATAAGTGTAAGTCGTTATTATTTTAATTAGGAGTTTAACTAGGTATATAACAATCGTTTTTCGCAACTAGTACCTTTTTTATAGGAGAGTATAGTGATTATGCACAGAATCAGGTAAGCGTAAAAATAAGAAATACAAAGAATGGATAATACATTACAATTGATTTAAGCATCAATAACTACTGCTATAACATGTTATGATATAAATAGGGATACAGTCACATAGTACAGGTATTAGATTGGTCGCTTTAATCGACTTCGGCTGCGTTCCGAGTCGTGCATTTTATGCGATGCGTGCATTGAAAGACATAGAACACTGTGAGCGTTCCGATTTACTTGTCGTGCATATGCTACGCATAGACTGCATTACCTTTTTTTCTATGCGTTGTTTGTTTCATTCTAGCCTCTGTCAGGGTCTAAACTGATTTCGCGGCAAAACTTTTTATGCACGCATACATGTTAAATCGGAACGATGTATCGTTACATTAGACGCATAATATGCATTATGCGCGACTCGGAACGCAGTCTTAGTATGCATTACCATTTTCAGGCAACCAAGGCTATAGATACGGATAAAATGTGTTCTCACTAACAATAGATATAAATAATACTACGGATTATGAACACTTAATAATTTATATTAACACAACTTTAAAAAAAGCAGTACTGAGAAAAGTGTGCCTATCAAACTAACCCACAATCATTAACAAAGAAAGAATATTAATAAGAAACTTACTCTCCAACTTCTCCACGCTGACGCTATAATCAATTGGCTGTGCTTCATCTTTTGATATTTTTTTCGTTGCCTATATCCTCGATAACACTTTTGAATAAGTAAAGCTAGGTCGTGTAGTCTTGATCTCCTAAAGTCTTCCAGTTCGAACACTGTTCGAGGGCTCCGCACAAACAATTTTGTTCTGCCAAACGTGAATTCCGCACTAGGTATTGGAAGTGATCGTAAAAGTACAGAAACGCCCTCAATTGGCGAACCGCGCCATTTAGGCCATGTGTTACCACACAGTAATTTGTACCGGCACAAAAATTGGGGAAAATTGAGACGATAGCAAAATCCCGTTCTCCAAACTTGAACTGTTGATATAAGGCCCAGATATCTAACCTAGAATCAATTTGTTATTGAGTATTTGAGGAAGATAAATCGCTTACTTGGTAAGCGATATACCTGATGTTGTATTAAGGCAACTTCAAATATCCTAGACTGTTTCAATTCGTTTGGTTTCAAACACCTAATATAATGATTCTGGCGAGCAGGTAAACTCTTCAGGAGAGAGCACAAGGCGACTTGTAAATGATTCGAGACCGAAAGTGTTCTTTTTAACGTACATCGTTTAGGGTTGCCCTCAGGAAATAACGCTTGCATTAAGGTATGATCACATCGAAACATCGCTCGGGATATTTCTCTTGGTAATTGATCTCTATTTTTTTCAACGAAACCGCGGATATTGTACGTTACAGGTCCAGCAAAATGGCGAATTCTAAATAAAATATTGAATTCCGTTAAAAATAAAAATTCTGATCGACCTCTTACTGAAAACTTAAAGCCGGTAAAGTAGGATCTGCAACCAGACAATGGGAATGGCCACCACAGCATTGTTCTACTCGTGTTAAATAAGTTTGATCACAAGGTACGTGAGGTTCATCTAGCAGGGAAAGTATTCCATGACTTTCATGTTCTAACAATTGACATATGTTTCTAGAAATATCAAAACGGTAATATGTTGTAATAATACTGAACCACCCAGCCAGCTTACATATTATTAAAATATTCTATTCGCGTCCATTCTAAACCCTCCTTAATTATTTCTTCTTGTTCATCTTTTAAAGTAATTGAAATGATATATTGCTGCAATTTTTCATTGCAATAATTGATCATTAATTGCTCAAAGCTATTCTTTTCAAATGCTTCAAAACCGTAAAAATCCAGTACACCTAGCACTTTTCTTTTCCCTAAATGTTTACACTGAAATGGGATTTATGCAATTTAGGAAAGTCGAAGGTCAGTAGTTTACCTTAACAATATCATTTATTCTATTAATAAGCCACGTAAAAAGTCTACTGTACAAAGTTTTGCACAACATATCTCTGGTCCTCGATGCTTCAACAGCATTTAAATCCGTTAATATGCCATCGTCAATGTGACGACTTGTCAATGCTCTCTGTAACCATCTATGCTCTGCTCCTAGTAGTTCACATATTTCATAGAGCTCTGGAAGGGTAATTCACATAACTTTTTAATAGGAGATAGATTTTTACAAAAAAAAAAAACTATAAAGCATGTTGCTTCCCACATACCATAATCGTTACTTATAGAACAACCTTCCGTACCATCAATGTTATTACAAGGCACAAACTGTAAATTTCCCAATTTAAGTACAACTGCTATTACCCTAAATATATTAACAACTTCTTCTACAGAAAACCCTAACACGTCTAGTGCTGAACGTGTATATACAAATAATTGCTTATCTTCTTCTTCTGTTTGCGTTGGATAGTTTCCTTCTGTTTGCAAAATAGCGTAATGCTCCACATTTCGTTGAAGTTTTAAACCCTCTAAGATAATACTTTTAAAATATATTAACTAGTCAATATCATCACTTACTTAATAAATGAATATCTGCTCCTGTAAGAAGTTGGTAGAATATATGAAAATTTCTATCGCCTTGTGTTAAATTGGTTACTCTCGACTATAACAGAAACATATATAAAACATGTTTCTTTATTGGAGAACAAAAAGCGATTCTAGTTTATAGAAATAAGTACAGCGGCTACACGATGAAAGTTACCGATCTGACCCCAGAAAACGTACGCAGCTGAGCGCGTACGGAATTCTAATTCACGTACGATACACGTGTCGTAACAAATTAAATTTAAATGCAAAAATTAAATTTAATTATTATTTACATATAATTAACAAAAAAAAAACTAACAAGATAGCTGAATTCCATACTTTGCCTGTGGTAACCGAGCGCGCTCTCCACTAGACCAGGCGACCCGTTTGTTTGGAATTACAATTTACTGATATTATATGAGTGCGGCCACGGGAGTACAAATGGAGTTTATGCGGGATTTTTTCAGTTTATTACAGTTAAATGTTGCTCGTTTTACATTTTTTATCAATATAATGATGTACATTACGAATTTACAAGATTAAACGCGTTTTTTTCGTCGTTTAAAAAAAAATATCGTTTTTATTTATTTTTAACCAATCAGAGGCCAACACACAAAAACTCGGGCACACACATCCGTTTTTTTGACTTCAAGAACCACCTCAATTTTTTTCAGCTCGATCAACGATATGCTAACTAGGCTGTCCCATTGTTAGTTAACTAAAACATTAATTAATTTCGAACGTTTCATTTTTTCTTTAATCGTTTCAATGCTGTCGAAACGTTTTACAAATTAATTATCTTTTATTTAACTAAGTCAAATAGAAATTTTGATGAAAGAAGTTATTGAGATGGAAATTCAATCATCTTTTTGCAACTCCGTGGAAGAGAGTAATATGGCTGATTTTGAAAGATTGAAAATAATTCAAATAATTATGTTATGTCAGCGAACACAATTCTTCAATTCATTTATATTCTCCGACACAACACAAGCTGAAATTTGCGATAATAATTTTTATTATCCTGTTTAATATCAACCCATAACTGGATCGATTGCTGTTAAATGACGTCACCGATTGTTACGATGCAGTCTTTTGAAAAATCGGTACGAAGCAGGAATCCCCATTTCTGAGGCAAATAAACATGAGTATGTGTAATCGTTGTCAAACGGGATGCACTTCCCCTATCTTGGCCATCGCTAGTGAACAACCCCAGAATTTCCCATGCGCACATGCATGTGTAAAACATAAAGGGCGCTTTTCAGTTCGCAATTTTTCGTATACAAATAGCGCATGCGCGTTCAATGGATTTCGATCAGCTGTGTGCAATCTTATTGGTGTTGCACGGAATAGAACGTGTTCTAATATTTCATTGCGCGCAATTCTATTGCACGCAATACAAAAAATTGCGAACTCTAAAGCGGCCTTTAGATATACATTATGCTAATTTGAAATCGTTCGCTGTGTAAGTATTTGCAATTTCTGCATATAAGTACTTCAACTTTTATATGAGGTTTGTTCCAAGAAAAAGTTGGTGATTAGTTGCCGACAAGGGTATGTATGTATATACTCCTTTAATGCGCATGCTTCGTTTGAAACAAATCCCAAACTTGTACTGTGTTAGAACTTATAGTTGGAACGCACATTAATATATGCAATAACCGATAGGTGACGCTGAGTGAAAGTTCGGCATGGGTTATATGGCTATAAAGTTAATATGCGCATGCGTTGGTAATAGTACATATCGGTTTGAGAAAAATCCGCAAATCGTTCTGACTGTCAGCAAACCATTACAAACCATGTTTGAACATATGATTACTAGTTAAGGATTTTAAGTTTGGCTTTCACGGAACGCATATTTTTCACTGCGCATATCTCGCACGATCAGTGATGGGTTTCAGGCTTTCTTTGAACAAACCTATGGTATTGTAGATATTTCTTTAGTATAATAATGTTATTATCAGATCATTCACTATTCTCACTTTCTGATGAAGAATAATTTATTTATTAGGTTTTTTACTAAGTACTGCTTCCATTTGAAAACTATATGATAAATGTATATAACAACATGACCTAACACCACCTAATATCATATAAAATAAGCATTCATCGGAAACATTAACAATTAAAGTCAATTGATATAATGACTACGCGATGCTTTTAAAAATGGTCTGATGATATTCAGCTAAAATACGGACTATAGGTACTTTAAAAACGCTTTCACGGCATCGCAATTAATATGCACTGTCCATTGACAAATTTAAAAGAACACCTTCATTTTATATTTTACGCAGACCAAATAAAATAATGCGTTTTCTCTAGAGAGATCCTCCTTATGTTTTAATTTCGTTATGTTGATTCAATAGTAAAATCTTAAACAAAGTAAAAAAACACTCTACATATTTTGTTTGCTACCCCAAACATGCCTGCTTCCTCACAGCTGCTTTCCGCTGCTAACATCCGCCGAATATAACTTTCATTGTGTCGCCGCTGTACATGTGGGGTGCCCGAACTTAACACGCTCACTTTTGAGATCTCGTAAAGGGAAGGAGATGAACAATTTGATGAGTGAGCCAAATATAACACCACTTTTATAAGAGAAAAACTATAGAGTGACAAAATAGAATTGTAGTTCGTATTGGCCAAAATATACGAAAAATATGTTGACATTTTAAAAGTTAATTTTTACATTGAACTCAAAGCTTTTATAAGATTTAGAATTTTATGCAAAATTTTATTATATTAATTACATATTGTAGTACGTTCGCCATATCAAAAACATGTATAACTTGTTCATTTGTAGAAGTTACAAAATTACACTAACACATTTTGTTTCATTTTACTCGTCACCCAACTCTACATTTTCCCATTTACAAGATTCCAATAGTAGACTTGTTAAATTGGACAGCCTATATAAGTTTTTTTTTTTAATACCTTATCCAAAAGGTCTATGCATGAAAGTAAAAATATTTAGAATAAAAAATTGAATATAATAATATTTAGATAAACTTACAATTTATCAAGTGCCCTCCAATGGGATCTCCTTTATAATCAAATTCAATATCCAAATATTTTCCCTGGAATAGTATTAGTTTTATTAATGTTTAGAACAACAGCCATTGATATTTACAAATCTTGAAGCGTTGTCATTTCGCAGTGTCTTTGCATTACCAAATGCTTCTAAAAGAGTATTAGCTTGTACAAGCCTATCTTTAATAAGTTTCACCTCTGAATCATTCCCTGAGACAAGCACCAAAAATTGCAAAATAATTCTAGCTGCCTCTGTTTTACCTGATCCGCTCTCTCCTAAATAATAATGCGTTAGATGAATATTCACACACGAAATTTAATTATTACCAGTAATAATAATGCATTGATCCTCATTTCTGTCATTTAACCAACGATAAGCTGAACCGGCAATAGCATAACTAAAATAAACGATTAGCAGGCCTCAATATACATAATTTTAAATGTAATACATACATATGTGGAGGTAATTGAAATGGGCCTCTTTTTGCATAAGTGGCTGCTAAATCCGCAGAATAAAGTGCTAATTTTTTATAGGGATTTATAGATATTAAGACATTTCCAATGTATGTATATATGTGATCTCTTTTAAATCTTTGCTGGAGGTTAGATATGAAAATATCCTCTGACAGTGGCTCAAGTAAAACAGAATCCCAGGCTCCAATCTCTTGCTCCAAACTGAGCATCGCAGCGCCCCTCACACATCTGCCGCCAGCGCGGCATCTAGTCCTTGGACTGCTATACACTGTGCCCCCGAATATTTATGTAATTGAACAACATAAAAACATATCAAATTATCAGGTTAATTTTCATAAATATACTCATTTTACTTTAAATTCTTGTTGTTTCATTTAAGATTTTTTATTTTTCTGTAGTGTACTTTAAAAAAATCTACTATTTTGACATTAATCATGGAAATGTCAATTTTGGTTTAATTATACGGTTAGATACATAGGTTAGATATATTAACGTGTGCTAACGTGCTATTAAATTATTCTAAAAAAATATTTTGAAAAATAACGGAGTTTGTTCAATCTGGAGGCAAAACCACTTTTTCGATTTTACACATATTATTAGACAATATCAGACAATAGTTGTGAATAAGTAGTACAAAAACATTTTAGTTCATCTGCTCCAAAGTTTATTTACATCTCACATGTCACGTTTGAAGGTTATTGGCAAGTTATTGGTTATTGGTCATTATTGGGTTATGATTGGGTTGATTAATGGTTATGAAGCAATGAAGTTTGTTTATGAGTTTACATTGGTTTGTTTTAAATTTGTGATAACTACGAAACAAGTTACTTATCTGGCCATAAACTAAAGCGGTGAACTCGTGAACACATTTTTGAATATAATAAAATTTTAACCAATTGAAGTCTTGTGTACTAATATTTTCATGACATAATTTTTTGATACCTCAAGGATTTAAATAAATCTGCTAATTCAAGTACAAATTCATTTTTTTTCATTATAAAAATGAGTATAGAAAGTACAGCAGCAAGTATACTACAAAGAGGTGTTGATTTAGATTGCAAACAACGATATACTGAAGCACTTGTTTGTTATCAAGAGGGTTTGCAAATATTGGTGAATGCAATGAAGAGTAAGGTATATTGAAATATAACTGGAATAAATGCTATTTGAATTATATATTTATGTGTAGATTGTACAGGAAATAAGAAAACTTATCTGCGTAATAAAGTAGAAGAGTATATGAATAGAGCAGAACAAATTAAAGAAAAGGTAGAGCAACTGAAGGAGGAAGGAAAGTACCAAGAGCAAATAAATATAGAAAATGATTCCACAGGATATAGTTATCAAGCTGTTTTTGGACGTTTCTTAGATGAAGATGTTAAATATGTTCGAGTCGAAGATCCTTACATAAGAACTTTCCATCAGTGCCAGAACTTTGTACGATTTTGTGAAATGTTAATAAAAAATTGCAAAAAACTGGAGCAGATCTCACTGGTAACCACGAAGGAAAATGGAAACGAGCAAAACCAATGGTTTAATGAATTACAGTATAGTTTGAAGAAACACAAGATTATGTTGAATATAGAATATTCAACAACTCTGCATGACAGACAAGTTATGTGAGTATTAACTAAATAAAGTGTATGCTATACTTTATAGAGGAATTTATTTTAGGCTTAGTACTGGGTGGATTATAAAAATTGGAAGGGGATTAGATTATTTTAAAGCACCTGAAAATAAATTTTCAATAGGCATATTTGATTTAGATTTTAGGTGTTGTCATGAAACAGTAGTAGACATATTCCATTCAAAAAATATCAAGCAGTCTACATAACATAGACAAACAATTATAAATAGCATTTATTATATTTTTACTCATACCTACAGCATCAATGTAATTCTGTCTCAAAAACTCAAAAATTATAACAGGTGCAGAATCTGTTGGAGGAAAAAATTGTGATTTTAAAATTGAATAATAAGAATTACACTCAAAGATTTTGCAAATGTTCTGAGAAGATATGAAAAAAAAAGTTGAAGAATGCCTTCAGTTTTGAAGATGTTAATACATTTAGAAATTTAGTTATGAAGAAATTTAGCTGTAAGGCAGTGTAAAGACTTTTACATGACAGTTCAGGTTTGTGGAACCAATCAGCTTTATTTTTTTATGTAGTTTGAGTTGTTCTTCCACAGTAGATATGCTAATAAGTGATAACTGGCCACAATTTTTTAATTTCGAACTTTTTTGAAGTTTATAACAAGGATCAACACCTCTTCACATGATATAGAGCTGTGGCCAAAACAAATTATTAAGATTATTTAATAAGTTAATATTTATGATGTACCTAATTTAGCCTGCAAATTTAATTTTTTTTTATTAAGTTACTGTGATTGTACCAAATGTAGGGTACCTATAACAGCTGTATTGTTTAGTATATTTGAAATAATTTTACTTCTGAAATAATAATTTTTTAAATTATGTTGCATATGTATTTATTCTTATATTTTAATAAATAACTAGATTGTACATTTTTAAAATATTTGGTAACTTGAGGTTTTACATAGGTTACAATAAATAAATATCTATATATACTACACTAAACTTTCGTTTTGTGTTGAATAAGCTAGAAATGAATCCAACAGCCGTGGCTCAACTAATTCTTGGGCGTCTTGTTCACTGATTACGGATGCGCCACATGCCTCAGCTATTTTTCGAAGAGTTGCCTAGAAATAACAACAAAATTTATAAAAAATGCTTATATTTACTACTTATTTTTATTCAAAAATTATGTGTGCGGAGCACTAAATATTTTGAGCTTGCATTATTTTGTAACTGAAATACTTACAAGGGTAGCTACTAAAACGGCATCACTATCGTATCTTACGCTTCTTTCCCGACATAGCTTCACTAACTTTTCCACTCCGTCCATTTCAACTACTTGATTTGCTGCCTCTGTTTCACTACAAAGTCTTGATAACGCAATTATAGATTTCTGTTGCAGTCGTTTCATGGCATCTTCATCCATACAATTGGTTTGTAAAAAGCATAACAGTGCTTTTGGAGCCTCATCTTCAGATAATTGTTTTCGGGCATATTCAGCGGAAGATACATTGGCGATCAGCGTTGCTACTTGTTCCAATAAATAAATTGACGCTAATGGACCTCTGTGCCGTGTCGAATCTAGTGCTACTTTAACCGTGTTTTGATGTAAAATGTATTTTATCGATTTGGGATCCATCGCTGTTAGGTTGGCCAAAGCCGCAGTACAAAGAAGGATATTTTGGCAACATTTTGTTTTATGTAGGAAATTTGTTAAAGATTTCACAAGGGATTTTGCGCAATCCTGTAACCCTCGAATATTGTGGTTGTCTTCTATCCACGGTGCTGTAATTTGAGCCAATAAGGCGACAGCTTCTGCTCGCTCCGGTTCAGGTTTGGTATCTTCAGCTAAGGTGTCTGCTATCAACGATACACCAGACGCTCTTTCAAACTGTCGTATTGCGTTGGAATTACAACAAATCGTAGATAATCCGCGCAGTGCTAGAGCTTTTACGGAAGATCCTTCGCATTTTTCGCACAGTATTACCAGTATTTGTATTACACCGGAGTGTGGAAGTAAGTCAACGAGATTTTCATTTCTTAGCGTTACCGACGTTAAACCAGTCAATTTCGCTCTAACGTCCATTTCAGATAACGGATCCTCAAGACCTTCAACTAATTCACCTACTTCTTTGTTTAATAAATTGTGGCTTAATTCCCTCCAACTCGCATAAACTTTATCTATAAGCTTTCCTAATTCGTCCGAAGTGCTTGTTCGTAAATCTTCACACTGTTTATAAAGGTTTTTATTACTTTGGTTCCTATCAAATTTATTCACAAATTCCTTCACCAGACCGGCTAAACTTTGGGCCAACGGTTGTATGTGTTGCTTTTGGCTAAAATAACAAGTAACAGATTAAAATGTACTCCTTATATGTATTTCTTCAAATCTACCTTTTTAGATTTTCAAATTCCCCTTCTATCATACGTATATGTGTCAGAAGCTCTCTTAAAGTGCTAGTTGCTACGGCGGCTAAATGAGAAACCTTCTCTGCTAGTTCGGCCAATATTGATTTGCACTGTAGAGTTGTCATACATTCTGGTTCGTATAGTTGTCTTGCTTCTTGCATCCATCTCTTTAGTGCAGTCCCATCTTCGACGTCTTGGATGGTAATTGGTGGAACTCTTAAACGGAAAGATAAAGAATAAGTTGCCATAGTGATTAACGTAAAGCGCATAAGAACTACATTCGTTTCAAAAAAAAATTAGAAGAATTATCATTGATTATACCAGAAATATAACCTGCCGAATAATAATATTATCGATGTTAATTCTTCTTAATTTTTCTAGTATTATCACCAGAAATCAAAACTATATATTACGTAAGTGATTTGCAAGACCATTTTTTTTCAAATTTTTGTATACAGATGTTTCATCAAAGACCGAACCTTGAATTAAATTACAGGTTTCATTATAGAAAAAATCTCTTCACATGTTGTTCAAGTTCAGTTGACAGCACAGGGTTTATGAGATGGCTAAGGTAAAAAACAAAAGAAAAGCATATGTGGTTTGGAAATGCTTGTCCGGCACATTAGATTCCCTATCGTTCTGACGATCGAGCCCACAAAAATCCAATGTTTGTGCAAAATGCAACTCCAGTAGCAACCGTGTTGTTATCGCTTTGGATTGAATGTAAAAAAAATATTTTTTTTAAGATCTGCGCTTGTACAATCGTTGGTAGGCTTAGGTTTTAATTTCCGTGTTTACGTCAAAATTTTGTTACCCAACACAGCATCCACTAGCGATAAGCAAGATAGGGAAAGTGAATCGGGAAACGATTACTCGTGTTTATTCCTCTGCCGCGTACCGATGTTCCAAGAGCCGGCAAAACAAGAGTATGTCTAATCGTTGTAAATAATAATATATCTGTTATTTCAACAAAACGGTTGCCCGGCATATGACACCCGTAGTGTTATAAACTTTTTAAACACTGTCTTGCAGACGACAATAACGTATTCCTAAACTCCAGTAAATTAATGTTTTATCGACATTTTGAAACACTTTTCAGAAAACCATAATTAAATGGGCGCTGTAGGGTTTAACGTACCATCTTTATTCCAATATTTTAAATGGACCAGTTCTATTTATAAATCCACTTTCAAAATTTTACGCTGTTAACTATTTGTAATAAATTTAGACTATATATTACATCTATTTAATTTAATTAATTTAATTTATTTTAGAAATATCGTTTTTTTGTAAATTATAGTTTAATACAATTTTCTGCTGAAAAGTAGCTGTTTGATTTTGATGACTTCAAATTATTACAGCGTTTTAATATTATGAATTTCTAAAAAGTAGTATGATTTTGTATAAATCACCATAGGTATTTTTAGAAATTGTCGCGACACAAACGTTCGTCTAGTGTGGTCTCTAATCTATGCTGTGGCTGATGTTATGTTTATATGAATATCGATAGATTGTAAGTGCTGTAAATACACACTCAGTCTGGTACAACAATGAAATTTTTATCATAACTTTAAATTAATTTTCTCTTCAAATAGGGCCCTGTACCTACTTAGACCGAGCAACCGAAAAAAGGCTGTTCCACGTAGTCCATACCGCGAAGAGGTAAGAGAGGAAGCGACACTTTCATTTTTAATAGCGCGTAAAAAATTACTATATTAATGGTTTTGTCCATCTGATGCTCCACTTCTGCAACTATCAAAACGAATTATGAACAATTTTATTTTTTAAGTTTTTTTTTTATGCCGAAAGCGTTCATCAGCTGGTTTATTTTGAAAATCCGCGGGCAATTTGATAGTCCGGAGCTGCGTTCCGAGTCGCGCATTTTATGCGATGCGTGCATTGAAAGCATAGAAAACAGAGCGTTCCGATTTACTTGCTGTGCATATGCTACGCATAGACTGCATTACCTTTTTTCCTATGCGTTGTATGTTCCATTCTAGCCTCTGTCAGGGTCTAAATTGATTTCGCGGCAAAACTTTTTATGCACGTATACATGTTAAATCGGAACGATGTATCATTACATCAGACGCATACAATGCATTATGCGCGACTCGGAACGCAGCCCGGATTATCGAGTTCAGAAAAAGACATTGATCGTTTTTTAGAAATGAATGTAATCTTTAATGTCAAATCCTAACTGTTTCGTCCTGTTTGAAAGTTAAAGTGTTACAAATTTGGAAGATATTTTTGTTCACTATAACATTAATTTATCCATAAATTTGGATTTAACTTAGTTTGGAAATAGACAATTTATTTCACCGTAACTCTAACTTTATTTGTCGCATGTTTGAAAGGTATAAATTTAGTAATCTAGCATCCTAAAACGTTTCTAGTTTCTTTTTTGTTTTAGATCTTTTGAGTACTAGCTTTTGCAATGCTTCACTCAAATTCTACTTTGCAGTTTAGTCGTATATTTTTTATTGCACACGTAGATACATATATTTTACTATAGATTTGTTCCTTGGAGTTACAGTAATTAAATTGGTGCATGTTTTATCTTTCTCACATATATAAGAGTGAATCTTCAGTACTGTTTTAATTCTTTTTATTTTTTTTCCTTTTTTTGGGTATTCCGGTTTTTTCTTATTAATTATACACTGTTTTTACGTTTCGGAATTTTATTTTATTCCTTTTTCATTATTTCAATCATTTAGGTGTTTTCATATTTATTAACCTTTACGGTATTGTCAAAATATTCTTTTAATTACATTTTAAAATTGTAACTGACACTTTAAAACATTAACAAATATCGACAAACAGACATATACTTACTGTACGTATACGTACTGTTTTAATTACGAGCCAGCGTTGAAAGTATAGCTCCAACGAAAAGGCCTTATATGTATGTTCCAAATATTGTGATAGAAATAAGATTGAGAATTACATAAAAGCAATTTGGAAATTATATCATCTAACATAATTTTTATACTATACAAGTGTTTCGCAATCAAGTGCAAACAAAGACGAACCTATAGGTATTTAGCAATGCCAAATAAAATATTTAAAAAAAAATCTTATTTACCAAAAGATTCATTTTAGAAATGTAAATAAAAAACGGTATTGTCTTTAACTTATCGTTTATAAATCAATAAGCAGCAATAAATACTACTAATTTAAGAAACTGTGTAAATAAATGAAATTGAATTCACAAAAAAATAATATATCCATTCGCTTGAAAAATACAGTAGCTCAGTGTTTCCTCGGCCTTCGTAATGAATTGGTATGCGTAGGGTACCTATATGTGAAGTTTTTGATGCATAACCATTGTCGTGTAAACGTGTTTTTAAACTAATATAAACGCTTGTTAGGAAATAGTGTGTACCTAATATATTATTGCATCGTAAATTTTATCTTATTTATTTCTATTGCTACATCATTAACTAAACCGTTGCTGATTAATTTATTAACTCAGGTACTTCTATCCTTTGGGTATACCAGGATAAGCGACTGAAACCCGATGGTATCGAACTGAAAACTTGTGCAAAAGTTGCGCTTTATGATGGTAATAATGTGAGCAAAATTTCAGCCCCCTACAACTGATAGGGGAGGTTGACAGAAGCAATTAACCCCCAAACCAGTTTATTTTTTACCTTCGTTTCTTTTTAACCAATAGATTTAGATTAACTAGTTAAAAAAACAAGAATTAGAATATTGTGAGGCCCCAGAAATGGGGTCATTTGCTGTGGTGGAACAGTTTGAAAGAAAGTAAAAGGTAATATAAAGTACTATCATTGATGGTTCTATGTTTACTTGTCGATAAAGATCGCACGATCACATACTATGTAAAGATGGTATGAACATTATTTTTATGGCAAGTTCATTGAATGTAATAGTAAAACCACCTCGCAAACAAAACAATTTCTTTTTTTAACAGCTTGTTCCAGCTTTTTAGTGTAAACATTTCTTTAAAAGTGATACAGGTGCGGTAAGTGGGCAAATTTGCAGCAGATGACAAGAATCACATTTTGTGCTCGTGGGTCATTTAAAGCATAGTTCAAATTGCAAATTTCTCTGAGTTATATGTTGACGTCGCTTGGTCATGTTTTGTAAAATTCTATTAGAAGCTTAATTAGTTTGACGTTTTTTTTAAAGAAACCGGTGAAAAGGAAGGATTTCTTGGTGGCAATCTGTTTTATAAGTAGATTATGTCATATAGAATAATTGATAACATAATCTATAAAACATTTTATGTTGAATTAATTCAACTATTTTTCTGAATGCAATTTCTCACCGGAATTTAAATACTTTTACTAAACATATACCTATTTTGTTTATTATTCCACTTAGTGCAAGTATAGATTTTTAGGATTGAAAAATAATAAATCATTCCTATTGAACTGAACATTAAAAATGACGCAAAATTCTAACTATGTATAGTTCTCCTATTATTTAAATTATTGCATGGTTATGCCCAAATTGAGTGCATGATTAAATGCTAAAGAATAACAAGTTTCAAACTCAATTGATACAGATACACAGCCATCTTCAGAGCCATGTCACATCAGAGGCCAAAAATAAACGAGAAGGATAAAAATAACTTTAAAAATAATTAAAAGTTAATTAAAAATATCAAAATTTAAAAACGGATACAAGTTAAAAACTATTTCGTGAGAAGAGAAAATCGGACTCTGTATCTGTACCATTGATTGAGTTTCAAACTTGTTGTTCTTTATAATTTAAATTATTACTATATGAATAAAATGAACACTGTCCATTCTAATTAGTGAAAATGCAGGATACCTTCAAACCCAAACATCGCATAAAATGATTAATTATAATCCTATTTTGACTCACCTTTCGTGCTGATACTTCGCCAACAAATTCATAGCGTGTTTTTTTTCTGACTTGAAGAAATTTTCTCGTTTTCCACTGAACTTCGGCGTAGACGTATGCTTCGGTGACTCAAACGCGCCGGCAAATAAACATTCCAATTCACTATCTGAATCACTATAGGAGGGAGTGGAAGAGTTAAAGGACGTTACTAATTCCTCATCTTCGGTCAAAACGGCGGGAGCACTGATGTTAAACGCGATCTTATTACCGACTCTTCGCCTATTCCTAACTACGGGCACGGTGCTGTTTCCACGTGGTGAATAATCCGTATTATCATCGATAGACGACCAAGAGATGTTTTCGTCGTATGTGACTCCGTTGTTAATATCATCACCGTCTTGTACTTGATCGGCGCCGCCTCTTGCATACTGATGTCCGCGTGGTTCTGTTGAATTGTGCGTGGTATCCATTTGTATGCTCCTGAATAGATTTCTCTTGCTCACCTTTGGATAGTTCTTGGCGTATTTGAATCGGCCGATATGCGATTCAGATTTCACCTGTCCTTCTATTCTACGAATAGGAGTATTGGAACGCTTTTCTTTCTGATCATTTTCCAATAGTAATTGCATCTGCTTTTTCGGCGTTACTTTGTCTTTCACATTTTGCGACAGGTTCTGCGTGTTTTCGTTCCCATGCGTGTTCTTCAGTATATCCAGCTTTTCCGCGGTTTTTGTTTTGGGTTTCGAAGCGGGCGATGTTTCCGTATCCGAGAAACCAGAATCCTGACTGCCGGGACTAGAAGAGGTGGCGCGATGAGTCCACGAGATATCTTCGGATCCCCAGAAGACTTTGCTGGGGCTGCGAGTGAAACCGCTCATCTTCGATCTTGCTAGGAATATAAATTAAACACATTAATCCTCTTAGTCGAGCTATACTTAATCTAATAAGAGCGCAATGGTCGGGTATTGCCCTGACCTATTTTATAAGTGCTATTAAATAAATATTAGATAAGCAACATT
Source organism: Protaetia brevitarsis (assembly GCA_004143645.1). Classification (NCBI taxonomy): domain Eukaryota; kingdom Metazoa; phylum Arthropoda; class Insecta; order Coleoptera; family Scarabaeidae; genus Protaetia; species Protaetia brevitarsis. The sequence goes on from RXPK01000308.1 coordinate 317,753, forward strand.
TACCTACACAATGCATTAAATACTTAAATAACTTTGTAAAGCAAACGTTTCTAAATAATAGAAAAAATATATTCTTACTGGATTATCCAATAATAGTTATTAGGTAGACATCATTGTTAAATGTTAATATATTACCTACTTCAATGCCCACTAAATAATAATGAATGTTATGATTAATTAAATTTCGCATAAGGTGTATGATTCATATTTATTTTATGATTCAGGTATGAGGAATTTAAAAACCGGTATTTCAAACATTCCGAGATATAGGATCATAGTATACACGCATACTAAAGCCCTTATCCATATTATCACAGAACGTTGATAAAATGTTTGCTAAAGGTTGGGGTTACAAAACACATGTTAGATTAGCAGGTATATTGCAAGTCTATATCGTGCCCTAATCAGTCCAAAAGTATAAACAACGTCAAATACCAACCACACTAACGTGGTATATGTAAATGCTTTTCATTCAAACGAAAGCTGAGTACAATGCTTTGATTAATTTCCTATTTTGTACTTAATTAACACCAAATAAGATTGATACAAAGATATTCTTGCACGTTTGATAATGTTGCATATTTTGTTTAATTCCTGAAGTAATTTAAGTTTCTCCTTTTTTTGTTACCATTATGTATATGGAATTAAATAAGTTCAAACATTTGGCCTTTATATTTAAGGCTGTTCTATGAATCTGAATTGCCATATAAGAACTGTTGAATTCTGTACTATATTGTCGAAATACTCCTATAAAATAACTAAAAATAACTACCAGCGTTATTGATATGATAAGTAACCTTCTTTAATTCTGGAAAAGTGACAGTAATAACTAGTGCTGCGTATGGAAATCGGTTTTATGTGAAACCGAAAGAATGAATGTGACGATTAATCGCTTCCAAAACAAAAACCGTAACCGGTTTTCAAAACCGGCCTTTAAATTCGGTTTTAAAAACCGGTTTTTAAAATCGAGTTTGAAAATCGGTTCTTAAAATTTGTTTGGAAACGGTTAAAAGTTTTTTCATTGCGACATACAGCGATGTTTAATATTCAAATACCTAAAGTCGTCCGTTATTTAATGAATATTATGTCCTTTTCAGATATAATCGTGAAAAACATCAGTATTAAAAGAATAATATTAACAACATTTGATGAGTGTCAAGGTAAAACAGCCATTTATTGCGTATTAACAATATATTTTTGTATTCAAAGTACATGCCTATTTTAAAAATGCAGACGTTAATAATTATTATCTCTGATAACGACGAATGTCCATTAAATAATTTACGACTTTACAGTTATACCTCTCAAAATTGCATAACAAATATATAAATGTTAAATATCACTATATGTCACAATGAAAAAATTGTAACCGTTTCCAAACAGATTTTACAAACCGAATTTAAAAACCGGTATTAAAAGCGATTTTTACTGAAAACCGAATAAACGGTTTTAGGAATAATCGGTCAAAAGGTTTTTGATATTTGGCGATTTCCGCAGCACTAATAAATACTATTGGAACTAAAGGTACAAATATATTATAACACATCACCCTCTTTTAAAGATCTAATCTAGACGCGTCTTAACCAATTCCTCTAATCTATAGTTGTTTCAACATTTTTTGTTGGAAGATAGTGCCCTGAATTTTCTGACTCATTGTCAGCACTATATCTTACTACTACTACTATAATCTTACTCTCTGAACTGATAACACTATCATCTTTCGCACACTTTACAACTACAGTTGTCAGAAGTCAGAAGAAGAAGTCCCGAAGAATATACGATCTAGGAGTTTCATGTTAAATGTTTTGAACGTAAAATTTATGGACTAAATATTTTCAAATCAAGGTATAGAAACAAACAGAAATGTCAAAAGTGTCAAGGCCATAGTAGATATTTCTTTTCCACAAAATAAGTCAGATGTGTTACTATTACGTTTACTTGGGTATGGTTATTTTTTTTTTTGGAAATTGATACCCAATTAATCAAAAATAAGTGCATCTTTAAGAAATTTAATCGAAAAGGATTTGGAATGCTTCAGCCTGTTCCTAGTATTTTTTGACCCTGTGGTGCCAGTAGAGATAGAACCTGATGCATCTAAAGCTGGTCTAGAGTGCTGTTTAACACTAAAAATGGCATTGAACTGCATTAGCTTCGCGAGGCTTAAATAAAGTTGAAGTAAAACGTGCAGAAATCGAAAAAAATTAAGTATTTTATAAACTAAAGACAATATATCTATTTGCAATGGATCACTGTTCTGTCAAAGCAAATTGGTAGTTCTTCAATTATCACGCAAATTCATGCTAATTCGTATTCGTGATTGTCACACTGGAATAAAGAACCAAAATGTAGAACTCGCAAAATTTTCTATTGCTCTGGTTAAAATGCAGAAATGGAAAATTTTATGCAGCACTTCTAAATTCATATCCAATCCCTGAGTCCAAAGCAGAGGATTGGGGTAGATAGTTTTTCAGTTGCAGGCAACTAAAAGATTAGTCGTTATGAGTGCATATTGGTTAAAGATTTTATTAGTAAAAGATAAATCTGTTGATAGTGTAGGTATTTAGGGCTTTATCCAGTTGGCCAGTGTTTTCCAGGTATAATAGTCCAGAGATTATGTTGTGCGACAACATACTATGTAAGAGCTACCAAGAATTTGCTAAAGAATGGTATTTTTAATATGTAGATTATTCACCTTCGGAACTATTTTTAGACAGGATCTTCAAAACAAAAATACCTATTTCCATCGAAACAAGCCAAAGCTAAATATTAATACTTATTATATAATCAATTCAACAACCAGTTTATATAAAAAACACATGATATATACCACACTCATCAATTGTGATGTTTGGAATAATGTTCATTTGATCGGTGGCATTAGTTTTTTTTTTTTTTTTTTTGTAGACACAACATCATATAATTGCTAGTTAGACGTATTTTGCCTTCAGGCTCGTGTTACTCATAGAATTTGGTATTGCATCCACCTAAGCTACTTCCTTCAATTCTCTGTTAGCATAGTTTTCTTCTTTCCCGTTCCTTGCTCATTTCTCTCATATACAGGGTTTTCCACGGAACTGGCTGGTTAGAAGTTTTCTGGCTTAACGAAATTCCTCAGTTTTAAAAAATTGGGGTTTGCAACAATTTGGCACTTACTTTCTTTCTAAAATATTTTCACCTTTTTTGCACTTCCGCGTTAACCGGAAGTCGCCACGAACTTTGTTATTTTAAATGGAATACCCTATATATTATTATATTTTTGAATTTACCATAAAATTCTATGACGATTACCATTAGGGTTTCTTATACCTATCTTCAACTGTTTCTAAGATATTACGATTTTTGTTAAAATTTTGACATTTACATTGTTGTATGTAATTGTGTAAGAAATATTTTCCCTATGCATTAATTTGTTTGTACCGTCTACCATTTATGTACAAAAAGTATTAAAATATTCTCGATTTTTACGGAGGGAACTGTATATATACTTTGTAAAAGCATTTTGATAAGTAGACGGACGAGGCCTGAAATTTGATACCGATGCCGACAGCCGTTTCTTTAACGCTATAAGGGCTACGGCACGCCGACTAGTCAAATAAACAAAAACGCTGAGACGGTGAATTCCGATAATATACTTTAGTACACTGACGAATTAGTCGTGGTACAGTGAGTGTAGGTTTGTGACCCGTTTAAAGGTGAGTTTAATCACAGAGCATTCCTGTTATTTTAGTATAAGGTAGAGTAACGAATTAGATTTGCGAAATAGCCTGAGTAACGTTAAGCATGCTTAGTTAAGGGGCGTTTTGGTTAGGAAAAAGCTAGTCGTCCTAGCGGGGCACGCTTGTGATGTGAGGGATTCCGCACGGCACAGTTGACCGTAGGAGCTGGGCGTCCCGGGGGTCGTAAAAATAAGGGCACGGGGAAGCCGCCGGGCGTTTCGCATGCACCTTTCTGTGAACTCGCGGGGGATTCGCGCTCACGAGCTCCCGAATCACAAGGACATAGCGAAGTTTGGGTGAACCGAACACAACGGAGGTTATATTTCGGGAGAACCGAGTTTGTTAGGGTTGTAACCTAACATTTAACTGTGTAACCTGCTGTTGGCTTTAATTAAAGATGACCGGAGTGCTCAGGTGGCTTTTCTTTACAGGTAAACCCCCGGTTTGTAACTCTGGCTTCAGAATCACCTCACCAACGCCGATGCCCCACCGCTCGACCATCATTATTGTCAAATAAACACCTGTTTACTATTTGACTTTACCTGACCAGAATTAAATAAATAAAATATTGTAGCCCACGAATTCGATAAAATTCAAGTAATATAAAAGTGTTAGTTATCATTGATATTATTTTGGTATTTTAGTAATACTAGTCTTATTTAGTTATTATTTACATTATTATTTTTATTATTTTAGTATCGTTCTGGCGATTTACTTTTTTTACAATTTTTCAGAAGTGGGATCATACTCAAGAAAAATATATTTTGAATTTTTCAAAGGCGTCTGGTGAGGTGTTACGGGGTTTAAATTTGAAACAATAGGAACGGGACAAAGATTTTATTGCTTTCCACCATAAGCGTTGATTTACGAATCGAATTTCTTTGTGTATTTGCGGTTAATAGAGTTTATTCTAATTATTTCCCTCCTAATTTTGTATAGCGAGTTAAATAAAATTCAAAGATGAGTAAAGCACAGCGTGGCAGGAAACGACGTGCGTCTAGCCCAGTACCGTCGGGGTCGGCAAGTAGTATACAGGGTAGTTCGACGACAGATTCGATCGATCGTTTGGCAGATATTATTTCGTCTTTTATTAAGACTAGCGCCGAACATAAGACAAAGACTGTTTTACCAAATGAAAATATTGTACCGGTTTTTAATCCTGAGGAGCGGGAACAAACCGCCGAAAAATGGTGTCAGAAAGTAGATGAGTTGCGGGAAGTATTTGGGTGGTCAGAAGAGACCGTAATTTATTTTGCGTTGTCAAAATTAAGGGGGCTTGCACAGGTGTGGTACAAAGGGTTACCAACGGTCAAATATACGTGGTTAGAATGGAAAGTGAAAATTCAGAGCGCTTTTCCAAGCCAACGAGAGTATTGTGACGACCTTCAGGAGATGTTAAGAAGACGGAAGAGACCAGATGAGAGCTTTGCACGATATTTTCATGAAAAATTATCCCTATTAAATGCGTGTAGAATCACTGACTCGGATGCCGTGTCTTGCATAATTGGAGGAATAGACGATATCGTCGTGAAAACAGGAGCAAAATCTGGGGGATACCGCACCCCTGAAGCTTTATATCAGTATTTGAATTCGGTTGATGATATGCCAGGACCTTCACAGAAACAAGATAGGCCTAAATATAAATCAAGCAAAAAAATGACAGTCGTCCATCAACGAAATCAACCGAAAGATTGGTGACATGCTTCCGGTGCCAAAAAACGGGGACTTATGCGAGAGATTGCGGAGGGTGGGCGAAAAATTTGTACATTCTGTCAACGATACGGACACGAGGAGAAAGATTGTTATCGTAAGAATAAAAAGATGCCACCAAAAGCCAAAAAACTAAAACAAGTTGATTGACTAGGCGGGGATCAAGAACCAACAAGCAGCAAATATTACAAACAAATCTTGATTAATGGCCAGCAATCGTTTGCATACATAGATTTAGGAAGTTCTTGTAATATAGTTAGATTAGGTGAAATTAATCGTATAGGAATAAAGTACGACAGCTCGGACAAGATCACTCTACAAGGGTATGGAGGAGGAACCACTACCACGCTGGGTTCTACGACCCTGATGTTAACCGTGGATAATATAGAGGAAGAAGTGAAGGTACATATTGTACCCGATTATGTTCAAACCGTGCCTGCCCTGATTGGAAGACCTTTTACCGAACTGCCGGATCTTTATTTAATTAAGGATAAGAATAGTTTACGTTTTGTTCGGAATAGTAACGAAACCAAAGAGAATGTGGAATCTGTACAAAACACCAAAGTAGCTTTAAGAGTGAACGACCATTGATCATACACCTGAACATTTTGGCATGTCTATGTCTCTAATGCCACCTACAGGGAGATTTATTCGTGGAAGCCGATGTACGCTTAACAAGAAGGACAAGAATATTGCATTCCGCGTATTATAGTTCGAGTACAGCCAGTCAGTCGACAGCGATACCATGTATTAACTTGTCAGAAAACGAAATTGTGTTTAAACCACAGAAATATTGGTTAGAGCATACCCTTGCAAAGAAGATGATCAACCACTTGAAGAGGTTCTAAAAGTTACAGAGATACCCCTGAAAGAGCTACCACGCGACGAAATTAAGATTGGGCCTGTAACGATTAGATCAACAAAATCACTTAATTCAGTTGCTCACCGAATATAGAGATTTGCTTCGCACTCACACCCGCTGAGCTTGGTTGCGCTAAAACTGCGGAGATGACAATACAACTGAAAGAAGACCAGCCGTTCTCCTATCGTCCGTACCGGATGGGCGCGGGCAGAACAGGAGACAGTCAAGAACATGGTCAGTGAACTCGTAGACTGCAATATCGTTAGAGAATCAGATTCTGATTATAGCTCGCCGGTTTTGCTCGTAAAGAAAAAAACGGAGAGCAAAGGTTGTGCATAGATTATCGAAAACTCAACACCATGACTATAAAAGATAATCAACCGTTGCCGAGAATCGATGATTCAAATTGACAGATTACAGGGTGGTAAATATTTCATCAGTCTAGATCTTCGATCTGGTTACTACCAGATCCCATTGAAGGAAGAATCAAAAAATATATACCATTTGTCACACCTGGTGGTCAGTACGAATTTAACAGAGTACCGTTTGGATTGACAAACGCTCCACGAGTTTTCAGCGTTTATCAATAGAATACTCAAACCAGCCAGAGAATACGCAGCAGTATATTTAGACGACGTGCTACTTCATTCTACAACTGTGGAAGAAGGGCTCGGAAATTTACGGAAACTTTTGGACATTTTCAGGAAAGAAACACCTGACCCTGAACTTGAAGAAATGTTCGTTTCTTACGAGGACCGTAAATTATTTGGGTTTCGAAATAACAGATGGTAAGGTGCAACCTGGTCATGAGAAAACAAAGGCAATTGAATTGTTTCCAACACCAAACACTGTACATCAAGTTAGACAGTTTATAGGTCTTACAGGATATTTTAGACACTTTGTAAAAGGATATGCTGTAATTGCGAAACCACTAACTAACTTGACGAAAAAGAGTGTTGCTTGGAAATGGCAAGAGCAGGAAGAACAAGCTTTCCGAAAGCTGAAAGAGTCGCTTATTGAACGGCCAGTATTAACAATATTTGACGAAACGCTTGCAACAGAATTGCACACGGATGCGAGTTCGATCGGATTAGCAGGAATACTGTTGCAGATGCACCCAGACGAACGACTCCATCCAGTGGCCTACTACAGTCGTCAAACCATTAGGGGCTGAGGCCTAGCTATCATTCGTATTGAGCTCGAAACGTTGGCGGGGTTGTCGATAGCATAAGAAAAATTTCGGGACATACCTGTTGGGAATCACATTTACTGTAGTAACCGACTGCAATGCATTAAAAGGCTACCAGCGAAAAGAAGGCAATTTTAACCCAGAATTGCGAGGTGGTGGTTACAACTCCAAGAGTATTCTTTTATTGTAAAATATCGGCCCGGAGGTAGAATGGGGTCATGCCGATGCTTTGGAGTAGGAATCCAATACCCCTGAGAGTCCAAGGCGGACCGAGGATACGGCAACTATGCGAAAACGCAGCGACTAACAAGTTTGTGTGACATATGAATCTACCGAATTGCGGTACTGTCGGGACAATAGCTGATGAAAAGATTCGACAAATTCACAAAGTATTAGAGAAAACTCCGGAAAACCGAGTACGAAAAGAACATCTATAAGAATTATGCACTGAGAAACGGTCGCGTGTATCGAATTAACAGCACGCGGATTGGGCAATGGGTTGGTTCGCAGCAGGCATGAGACAGCAAGTGGTTAAGGCGAGCACATGACGATCTTGGTCATTTTGCTACCGAAAAGACCACAATATACCCGACTGTGTTGAAGCTACTGGTTCCGAGGATGAGAAAGTACGTAGGTAAACTATATTTCTTGGCTGCATTGCCATGTTTATATAATAAGTCGGAAAAGTGGGAAGAAGGAGGGATTTTCTACATTCCATCGATAAAACCTCCCGAACCAATGAGGACGTTTTCACGTTTGACCAGCCTGCGGACCTTTCCCCAAAAGCAAGAGAGGTAATCTTCACCTCATAGTTGCATCGACGGCTTTCACAAATTCGCCTTCCTGAAAGCGGTCCCATCCACTAAAACCAAATATGTAAATAGATTATTTCCAAAACATTTTTCTAGCATATGGAATTCCGAAGACATATTTTCAGATACAAGGAGTTTGCTATACTTCCAAGAAATTCAAGAATTCTGCTACGCAGAACGACATCCGACATATCTTTGATCGGTGGGTACTACTCCAAGAAGCAACGGACAGGTCGAACGATTTAAGATATCGGCACGTCTTAGGCGCTCTGATGACGCTACCTTAGAGGAAGAACGATGGCATGAACAGGTGCGGCTTTTTTCAGTTTTTCTATAAACATTTGTAAATAGTGCAACAGAAAACGGCTAGCCAACTCATTGTTTGGTTTATACCCGCAGGGTATGGAAGCGACTAGATCTCCTACGAATGAGGTGGCTGCCATTCCATCGATAATGCATGACTTGGTTACAACAAGAGAGAAGCGGCGCACAAAATAAGCAAAGTACAGTCCAAGCAAGAGAGTATTTTGATAGGAAAACGCAAGGCACCCAAAATGTATAAAGAAGGCGATCTAGTTCTGATCGAACAAAATCCATCTGCGCACCGGCACTAGTCGAAAACTAGTATCCCTTACGTCGTGAGGGCAATGATTTGTGACTGCCGTATTCCTAAGCGATCGGTACCGGAATTAAGATGCCGTCAACGAATCCGCAGCTAATGAGCACGCAAGAAATGGACCGTGTCTGTGAATCGAATTGACAGTGGTTGCCACCAGGAATATCCATACCCACCCCAGTAGAGTGGGAGATGGCGTTCGTGCTTTCCCCCGTAGGATGGTTCCTCATCCGATGAATAGGGAAAGGACGTCACCTCGGGACGATGTGAAACGCAGGATGCCGAATTAGAACTATTTTCCCTATGCATAATTGTTTGTACGTCTCGCTCCATTTAGTACAAAAAGTATTAAACTATTCTCATTTTTACGGAGGGAAACTGTATATATACTTTGTAAAAAGCATTTTGATAAGTAGACGGACGAGGCCTGAAATTTGATGACCGATTGCCGACAGCCGTTGCTTTAACGCTATAAGAGGCTACGGCACGTGCGGACGTAGTGCAAATAAACAAAACGCTGAGCGCGTTGAATTCGATAATATAGCCTTAGAGTACATTGAGAATTAGTGCGTGGTACAGTTGAGTGTCGTTTTGTGACCCGTTTAAAGGTGAGTTAATGCATCAGAGCATTCCTGTTTATTTTAGTATAAGTAGAGTAACGAATTAAGATTTGCGAAATCGCCTGAGTAACGTTAAGCATTGGCTTAGTTAAGGGGCGTTTTGGTTAGGAAAAGCTAGTCGTCCTAGCGGGGCGACGCTTTTGTGATGTGAGGGTATCCGCCACGGCACAGTTGACCCCAGGAGCTGGCGTTCCGGGGGTCGTTAAAAATAAGGGCACGGGAAAGCCGCCTGGCGGTTTCGCATGCACCTTCTGTGAACTCGCGGGGGATTCGCGCTCACGAGCTCCCGATCACAAGGACATAGCGACATTTTGGGTGAACCGACACAACGGAGGTTATATTTTCGGAGAACCGGGTTTGTTGAGGGTTGGTAACCTAACATTTTAAGCTGTGTAAACCTGCTGTTGGCTTTAATTAAAGATGCCTGGAGTGCCTCAGGTGGCTTTTCTTTACAGGTAAACCGCCCGTTTGTAACTCCTGGCTTCAGAATCACCTCACCAAAGCGCCGATGCCCCACCGCGTCGACCATCAATTATTGTCAAATAAACACCTGTTTACTATTTGACTTTACCTGACCAGAATTTAAATAAATAAAATATTGTAGCCCGACGAATTCGAATAAAATTCAAGTAATATAAAAGTGTTAGTTATCATTGATGAATTGATGTTTGGTATTTTAGTAATACTAGTCTTATTTAGATTCATTTACATTATTATTTTTTATTATTTTAGTATCGTTCTGGCGATTTCAACTTTTTTTTTACAATTGCTTCTAATGTCTCACTTGATTTAAGTGTCACGAAATCTCCGACTTTGAAATCAACAATAGCTAACTTGTTTTTATTCCAAATAACGTAGAAAAAAAAATTCAGTGACATTATATACAAGGTGTTTAAAAATTAGTGACATATCCCAGAGAATTTTGAATGTTGGCAAAAACTTAATTTTTTCAAATAGAACACCTGTTCATTTTTCTATTTTGGATGTATAATTAAATTCTATACCAATGTTGCTGTAGGCATCCTATACCCATCTTCAGTAGTTTTCTTTTAAAATTACTCGTTTTGTTTATTACCGCTTTTAAATGGCCAATATAATTTCTATCTGGTGGGCATGATTTAACATACAACAATTTATTATTATTAGTAAGTTATTTTATAATTATTGTTGTTACACGTCGCGTGTTCAGATCGATGAATATTATTGTGGAACTTATGAATTAGATAATGAAAAATATTGAGAGGAGCTTATTCTAACCTGGATACTATAAATTATATTTAGATTCACTGAGAATGCCGGAAGAACTTATGGAGAATTCAAATGTAATAAAGGAATTTATTGGTTGTTAATATATCTAACGAATCCAGAAAATTTTGAAATGATTTCTCTTAGTAGCTGTGGTTTCAAATTAAGGGAAATGGCATAAACGATAAGACGACAACATAACAAAAATTGTTTCACTAAAACGTAGGTGTGCTTGTCAGACAAATGTTTTAAAGTTTTTGAATATATTAAGTATTTTCAAAATTATAAAAGTTTTTATGAAGAATTTTTAGATACATGCATATTTAACAAATGCAATTTACAAGCAGCATAACTTGAACCATGACATAGAGCATCAAAAAAAAATGCTCAATGTGAATTCCGTTTACGTCCAAGCTTTATTATTCGACGTCTTAATGTGTTGCCTTATACTTCTTCTCAGTTCAACTGGGTCTAATTCATCAAACGTTCTCGTCACACGAATCATTAAATCTTGCTTGGTAGTACCGAAAGTTGCGTACAGTGTGTAATCTGTGTAATGTATTATTTCAAAGTTTTCTGAATTTTATTAGATATATTTAGCCGAAAATAAATTCCTATAATTACCGTAAATTCTCTATAAGTTCATCTTGCATTCTCAGTGAATGTAAAATAAATTTAAAGTATCCAGGTTAAAATAAGCTCCTTCAATATTTTTTCATTATCTAATTCATAACTTCCATAATAATATTCATCGATCTGAACACGCGACGTGTAACAAACAATGATTTATAACAATAATACTTACTATAATAATAAATTGTTGTGATGTTAATGTCATGGCCCACCAGATAGAAAATTATTCGGCATTTTGAAAGCGTAATAAACAAAACGAGTAATTTAAAAGAAAACTACTGAAGATGGGTATAGGAATGCTACAGCAAATCGGTATAGAATTTAATTATACATCCAAAAATAGAAAATGTACAGGTGTTCTATTTGAAAAAATTAAGTTTTGCAACATTCAAAATTCTTGGATATGTCACTAATTTTTAACACCCTGTATAATGTCACTGAATTTTTTTTCTACGTTTTGTAAAACAAGTTAGTACTTGTTGATTTCAAGTCGGAGATTTCTGACACTTAAATCAAGTGAGAATTAATCAATTACATACAACATGTAAATGTCAAAATTTTAACAAAATCGTAATATCTTAGAAACAGTTGAAGCTAGGTATAAGATACCACTAATGGTAATCGTCATAGAATTTTATGGTAAATTCAAAAATATAATAATATATAGCGTGTTCCATTTAAAATAACAAAGTTCGTGGCGACTTCCGGTTAACCGGAAGTGCAAAAAAGGTGAAAATATTTTAGAAAGAAAGTAAGTGCCAAATTGTTGCAAACCCCAATTTTTTAAAACTGAGGAATTTTGTTAAGCCGGAAAACTTCTAACCAGCCAGTTCCGTGGAAAACCCTGTATTCTTGCCTATATTCACAGAATACTTTGTAAATCCAGTGCTTTGTTTTCTGGTTGCTATTCTCTGCCTTTGCTTTGATTATTACTGATCTGGCGGTATTGGTAATATTTGTGACTATCCTAACTGCTTGATCTCATTCACAGACGGATCAAAAACCGAAAACGAGGCTGGACTACTGGACACTAAGAAAATATGCCACACTTTTTCAAGCATACGCAACTATCTGCAACTAAAATCACCCAGAAAGCTTATGAAAATAAGCGGATCTATGTGGCAACAGATAGCCAATCGATACTAGTAAACTCTAAGATACAATCAAGACTGGTTTAGTGGTTTGAAAATATATCGAGTATTGAATAGCCTTACAGGCCACCATAAGTTACTTTACTGTGGCTGCTCGGAGATTTGGCAATCAAATAAAACGAAAAAGCCGATGAGCTAGCAAGAAATGCATCATCGGCTTCATATATAAATCTAGACCCTATTCTAGGATTCATCTTCAAGTCTTTAAAAAAACGCAACACACACATAGATGCCGAAACATTAACCTAGTCTATATAATAAACGAATGAAAAAAGGCCAAATACCGGATTGTACTTATTTAGGTACCTATTTATTTACTCGCTAATTATATATAACTCCATTCTAAAGGATACTACGAGTATTTTTTTAGTTCAAAGTCTTAGGTAATGACCTTGTTTGGTTATTTTAATATTTCAAATGAAGTTGTCTTTAGTTTTATTTTAATTTTCGTCCCGTTGACAACAATTTGGACAAAGTTAGATAGTTTTGCGTCCCTGAATATTACGTAAAGTTAGCGAGGTCAATAATTATATTATTGAAACCAATAGGAATGAAAACAACTGGTGTAGTTGATCCTTCTTTACTTTATTTTTATATTATTGTTATATTGGTGTATTTGTTATTTTCATCCAAAACGCCACAGTCAAGTTTTTGATTTGAATTAAAAACCTGACATGAATTTGGTTTCTTTTAATCGTTTATTTACTATGTTTTGGTCTACTACCGCCTAATAATGACATAACAAACTACAAACTTAACTGTAAGCTATATTTTTTAGCTTCCAACTCCCTAGCTACCTAAGTTGCTGTAAGATTAATAGGTGTCTGTGATATCTGATTTTGGTTAAATTATATTCAGGATTTAAAGATAAAACCGCACAATCTTTGGTTTATTAGTAATTTTCCATATTTACCGGTATTATTTTGATAAAACCTAAAATTATTAATATCAAAAATTTTCCTTTGTCGCTTAAATTAATTTCTTCTATGCATACATTGACAATTTGTTCTATTAGGTATGAAGCTTGATTTTTAATTGTATGTGAGAAAGTAAGATGTCGAAATGCCTTCCAAAAAAATTATAGAATCTTATTATGTTTCTTTCTCATTTATGTATACTGCTTTAGAAGGGTATATTGTTAAAACATACAAGTTTTTACACTTGACCTTGGGAAAATGTTAAAAAAACGAAATGAAATGGAAATCAATGAACTCTGTGATATATTTATTTCCTATGGATTCACGACTAATATTAATTAGTTAACGCAAGTTTGTATTTTATATCGAGTCCAATAACATACCAAAAAATGCCTGTATGTCAAATATAAATTGTGATTTAATATCAGGAATTCCATTTAATACCGACGAGAAAAGCAGTACTTTAGGCTTTAAATACTCATTTACCCGGGCTTAATTGTAATAATTATTCTATATTCTAAAGATGCAATGTAATTAATTAATAGTAATTTTAATAATGTAATAAATGGGCAAGCCAGTTATCTTGATTGACGGGTACGGAAAAATATTCTTCATGCATATGTAAGCAAGTACCCCATCAAGCTTTTAATAGCATGTTATCAATATAAATCACACATTATGCCATACTTAAACGAAGATTAAAATTTAAGTACTTTTCTGTATATGTAAATTATATTCAAAAGTCAATTTATGTAGGGAAAAATGTAAAATCGATATTTTGATATTAATCAGGATTTATTAGATTCTATCTTACGAATACATATACATTACTTATGAATAAATTTCCTTCTTTTTGATTTATTAATTCATTTAGATTTACAATCTCGTAGAGTATTTCCTTATTTAAAAGTCTAATTCATTTTTTATGGACATTATTTCAGAACAAATGTGAATTATGAATTACAAAAAAATAATCATATTTACTAATAACATTGACGAAAATATAATATATGTATATAAATAAAAAAATTACCAACAGTTTATTGAAAGTACCTACATGGAAAAATAAGTGGATTGCTCCATAAACAACAATTTATGAACAACCTTAATACTAAGTATAGTCGAAGGAAAAGTAAGTTCTAAAATTTTAACAAAATCGAAATATCTCAAAAACAGAGACATTGTTCTTAATTTCGCTCTAAATTAATAGGCATTAATACCTGTAATTAACTAATAATGTCGAGCTTGTGTTTTCTATTATCTTTTTCTTTGCAATTTAAAGATTTCAATTTACTACAATTTAAGGTGGAGAAATGAACAGAAATGGAATGCAAGAATAGTTCGCTTATTTTTTTATTTTATTTTTTTCTGTCTAATCTAGCCGAAGGATACCAATATATTCATCCAATTCAATACTAATTACTATTAAACTTATTCCCAACAGCGCGTTGAAAACATGTAGCTTTCTATATCAGCATTCATCTTAGGATTCTTGCAAGTAAATTACACGTAACCAAACCAACGCATTATCTGTTATAAGTTTTGGTAGATGGAAAAACAGTCAGCTTTTAATTTTTGAAATTTTGGAGGTTCACTACTATCTACCAGTTTGAAGCTTGAAATTTATCTGTGAAATTTCAGGAATATTTCTTGCTCATATGGTCAGTTGTAAGGTCTTTGTTTAAACGCATTTCTTCATATTGTAAAATGTTTTGCTTGCCAAATGTTTTAACTTATTATGTAATAATTTAAGTGGTCTACGTGATATGCTCGTATATAACTCTGATTGTCTTTAGGGATTTCCTAAGTTGTATGTAAACTGTGCTCCACAATATCTGTGTAAAGGCTTCGGAATTTTCAATGTACATATTTTTTTATGTTAATAAATGTAACGATTTACATTTCATGTTGTTTGTCATTGTTTACCTTATAAATGCGAACCTTCGCATATTCAAATAATAGATTTAATCTGACTTGTAAGTAAGTACTATTAGAAACATAGAAAATGTTGTGAATACGTCAATATACATAATGGGTATTGCTATGTTTCTTCATCAAAAGGTCCTAAATTTTTAATTTAGTATAACATTTAATATCTTGTTACAATTTTGTAAACAATAACATAGATTTTTATATTACAGTGACAAATAAACTTTAATATTTATTTAATCTGTTTTAATATCCATCAGAGTAGTTTACTTTGAGGGATATTCAAACAACTTATCCTTATACAGTCATTGTATATCTTGCATCGTGTTATGAAGCATATAGCTAATATATTTGTCAGTATGCACTGCAATGTATCGCTACATCGAGAATTGTTTGCTTGCTTAGAATTAAACATAGTATAATAACATTTTTATAAATTTCGGTGGTAACTGGCTGCGGAAACGATAATATGTAAATCTTGAAGAATGTCGAAGATATCGGCACATATAAATATTATAGTCATTTCGTCAGACTGATGCACTGTCTAACGTTAATTTTAATTATTGTATACGTGGGTACCTAAAAGGCTGTTCTTTCGTATGAGATACTTAGATATACAAAGATAAAACAAGGATTGTACCGTAGTAAAGCTAAACATATGCTATCAATTTACTTTGGGCTAGAACAATGTATTAAATTCGGGAAAATTGTGTCGGGAATTAGTGGAATCTCATTTTCAACAAACGATTTCCCGAATTAATAACATAGTGTAGGGCGGAGTGATCGATATCTTATATGGATAATTAAAGCTTCAAAAAGTTTTTTACCATAATTACAAAAAAATCAGAAATTAAAAATGTAGCAAACTTGCTTCTATCCCCACTATAAACAAAAGGATCTCTCTTCCTCAAATAGAAAGTCCATGTAATTTACAATGACATTAAATGTGTTAATCAGGATATCTATAGAACTATATAATTTCTTGGAGAAATAATGACAGAAAAATGATTGTAGTAAGAGGTTATTATACTTGAATGTAATCTATGTATGGAATACTTGAGATATATGAAGTCATGTTCGGTGTCTAGACGAAGTATTTTAAAAGTAATTAGTAGTACGCTTTAAAGCTGCACTTAAAGATACATGACTGTCTCTAATCGTTCACAAATTGCTGCAGTTCTGCATAACACATTTAAATACCAGACATATGCGTACATATGCCCTGTCCATATTGTACTAGATGGTGGGAAATTATGTTCCCCGTTTATCATGTCGTAACTCTGATTTGAGGTATCCTAAACGAGGGTCGCCCAATTAACATGGAAGAATTGAAGGGGTGCTCCGAAACTTTATGATTTTACCGTTACGACAGCTGCACATACTCGGTAAAAGCCGAATCAAAGGTGAATATTGTGCGATACAGACCAGAATAGCAGGAGAAAACGAGCTTTGTGTAACGCTTTGATACCAACGTCACTTACGATGTATCGAAGATGATAAACTCTCGTCACTTTTCAATACGCGCCTATATATATATTGCGTTCGCACTTTTATAAAACGTTCCATCGACAATGGGTTTAATTTTACTTTGAAATTAACCAGGCGAGTTCGATGTACCGTGTACAATATCGATTAGAATTATGAATTTTAATCGGTTTATATATGGAGTCGATCTGAATTACATGTATGAATGAATCGTGTTCTTATAGTTGCAAAGTTATGTGCTAATTTAAATTTACATTTACAAGAGTGTAAATTGCATGTCGTTGACTTTAATACAACTACTTATATTTAATAATAATCATTATAACTTTTATTAAAGCATGTATTACAAAATTCGAATGTTATTACATAGTTAAATAAAGATTAAGCGGTACAAGTAGCTGCTTCTTTCACAAAAAATTAAGAGTAGAAATCAAGGAAAAGCTTCTTTCCTCACAATGAGTAACTCTCAATTATTAGATGAATTTTAATGAATACTATGTTTAATAGATAAGTTTCAAACTCCATTCATGTCATAAATCGAATTAAAAATCTATAAAGGCTACATGTTTCGACCGAATTTTATAACATATAAATTTTTTATTTAATGACATTTCCCTGTAATTTGCTTTTATTTTTAATTAATGACATATTTTAATTTGTTTTTGAGTTTGACGTATAGCAAGTATTGTCTTTCATTTTCAACACCATAATAACTATCTGTATAAATTAAATACTGCTTTGGATGTATACAGCGATAGTGAGACCGATCAACAGTTATGCCAGTAGCTTGTAGCAAAAGAACTAATCTGGCCACTGCGAGAATTAACGTCCCAAAAGTGCAAAGATTAGCATACGTATGCTTAACTGGGGTATGAGAACTTGCCCAACAGCAGCTATCGAGGTAGTATTGCATACCTACCCCCTTTCCATATTGTTATGATCAAGGACGGAACAATTAGGTGTAGGCCTCATCTCCGGACGGTGATAAAACTTGGGACATGCCTCGGGATGACATGCCAAAAAAATTCAGCTTTGTAAAAAAAAATCACCACAAAACTTAGTAACAAGAGCGAGTGGGATCATAACACCATCTTGAAATTGAATAGAAATTGGCATCAAATAGTAGACTGATGGCTCCAAAACGGCAGAGGGAACTGGAATAGGAATATATGGGCCTAGAACCAAGTACTTCGAAAGTTGGGAAATACCCAAGTATGTTCAATATTGATAGAAATTATCGAAAGCAGGAGATTATCATTATGTCTGATAGTCAAGCAGCCATTAAGACGTGGAGTTCATATGAAATCAGTTACAAGATGGTCAGGGAATGCCAAGGGAAATTAAACGAGCTAGGCAAGAGGAAAAAGTAACCTGTAAAGGAGTTGGAATACCTTTTGTAGGGCCTGAACCCTTTTGCGGGATAAGTAGCAGTACATTACTGAAGAAACTGAAAAGAGAAATGGAGCAGAGAAAATTAATTATTGAGAGAATCTCCAGGAAATGAGACAAAGTAAAATTCTTTTGGGAACCTATAACCAGAAGAGGTTTACAGAATGCATCGACCTGAGCAAGTACAATGTTCGCTTTTTAACAGGAATACTTTCGGGCCATTGTAAACTGAAAGAACACTTGTGTAAGCTTGGTTTCGCAAAGGGATCTGAATGTAGAGTTTGTGGGATGAAACACCCTTCCACCTCCTCTCAAATTGCATAGCACTGTGTAACACAAGGGCTTTACACCTTGAAGCATGTGAAATCGAAGAGGGAGACATACCTAACCTGAGGCCTTCTGATATCCTATATTTTCTGAAAAGAATAGGATTGGAAGACCAGCTATGAAACAGCAAGAATAGGTGACACAATAGATCTCTTAGGTCGCAATGTAACATCACCCTCCTCACATACATCTGTATAAATTCAATAATAATAATAACTTTTGTAAACTTCATAATCTTCATAAAACTAAGACAACATTTTATTAATTGTAATTGTTTTTAACTTGTAGAAAATCTGAAGATGGCCAGTTTCGGCCGAAACATGTAGCCTTCATAGATTTTTTTCATAAATAAGAATGGAATGAACACCATTTGTTTTGCATTGAATATATTTTTCCATTCAAGTAGAAAACATCCATCAAAAATGTAATATATATGTAAGTATGTAATCTATGCACATCTGTAACGCCTGTAAGATAAAAAATAAACTTAGGTATGCATACTTAAGTGTCAAATATCGGTTCTATATTACTTTAGAAGTTATAGGATCGGATCACTTCTTAGAAACACCCAAAATACCGCACTATCTGATAAAGATCTTTCTTAAGTGGAGACTCCAAATGAAGGTAGAACTCTTCTGTATATTTTGCATCACCCATCATATGTTATTTAGTTAAAACCAATACGAAAATCCAAGCAATTTGAGTTGATTAACTTAACAACGAAAGTACTTTCATATACAATAAATTTGGGAGCTAATATCCTGTCCGAAATGAAGGAGTTTCTCCCAACACGGGCTGGCAACAACCTAACAAGTTTAATGTATTTCATAGCGACTGACCTATCATTTGTCATAGAGACAAAACTTACGGGTAATTAAAAATTGAGATATAAAAAATATGAACGTATTTTCCTAGTCTCTAGGAAGTAAATAATCTCTCATGCAAAGTTAGGTTTGATCCTGAGAAGCAATGTTAGATATATGTAGGTATAGGTAGATATATGCTTATTAAAGAAGCTACTTTCCGGTTTCCTACGTCTAGCGATAATTCCTTTAAATACAAAATAAGAACTGGAAAAGATTCTTTACAGGATATTAAGGTTTATTCATGATTTGTTATAGGCATCATGTATCTACCGTCTTGTGGTAACTACAGATTATTGTATTATAGAGATGTGAATGCTATATTACTCAATCTCAATTTTTATTTAGTGGTTACATCTATTTCAACTTTAAAAATTAATAAAAGAACATGAAATTTTAGCACAAGACGGACAAATGTACTAACAACAAACTTATCTGTATGATACAGTTGTTTGTGACAATAATAATTAAAATTCAAAGATTTAGACCAGTGACGTAAAATATCTAACAGTAACTAATTATAAGTAAGTAAGTAACTATAATTTCAGGCCATCGGAAAACGATTCATTCATTACTAACAATTGTTGAAATTGAAATTCATAAATATAATGCTAAGGCAATTGTTAGGATTTACTTAATCGTTTTCGTTGCGTGCAGAGTTATTTGCGTGCGTTTATTAACACCAAAAGATGTATATTATCTGACATACAAGTAAATAAAGATGCTAATCAAGTGTATTGAAAATAAGGCGCAGTATGATTCATTTTCTATTCCATTAAGATAAACACTCTCACTTTTTTTATGTTAATATAAAAACCAATATTTGTTTTTGAGGATTGGCAAAATGTACTATCTGTAACATTACTTATATTCAGAGTAGTAGTATATGATGACAACCAAGACTGAATATTTGATATAATTCCTGTTCTTCATTTAGAAAGTGTTATAGAGCTCAATGTTGTGGTTATATAATTTAAAAATATTGTTATCTATATAGTGTTCAAACTCGGTAAAAGCATATTACTTAAAAATTATTTATATAATATATAAATAATATGTTGTTATCGACTTATAATATAAAAATACTTCAAATTAGAATAATTTTCAAAAGTTGAAAATGATGTAATAACTGGATCAATCAATGCTGAAGACCTACAAGTTCCTTTGTATAATCACATTACATTATGGTATAATAATAAATACGAACGTAGAAGTTTAAGGTGTTAATTCTGTGTTAATGTCTAAGTGATAATTTTGATGTATAAACTATTTTGTTATCACTAAATTTCACTTGTACTCGTATTCGGTTTTCTAATTTCTTATAATAAATTCCGCCGACCACCAACAAGCAAGTATTTGCTTGGTAGATTATATTTATTTATATTAACATTTCTCTGTTTTCTGATATTATTGCACTCTTGGTATGTCTATATTTTTTAATTTATAATTGTCTCTGTATGTACATATTTTTAAGTTTATATTGTATGTTATTTTAAAGGAATTCTATGCAAAAAAAGTAATACGCTTTATAAATTATTTTATAAACTGTAAGAAATAACGCTGATGATTCCAAATTTAATCAAGGATTAGCAGGGTAAAATGTTTTTATTCATATTCTGTATTGCCAAATTTCAACAACCAAAATATTGTGGTCTTCCTAGGGCAGAAACTTAGTAGACTAGTAAGATTCTACCGTTAGTTTAGTCGAGAACATTATATACAAGTTTAATAGCGAATAAATGCGATTATTTTAGTATTTACCACCACGTTGACGATGACGTTAGGTTATATATGCAAAATTACAACATAACGGTTTAAAATTACTTTTAAACATTAAAATTGAAGTACCATTTATAATATTACAACGATAATATTTTTTTTTTAGTGTAAGTGTAATAAAATGAACAGTAGGCGTTATCGGAATGTGCAAACAGATTAATCGAACGATTTCATCTTTCAGGGATGCGGAGCTAAATCAAAAGTGTCCGTGTTTGATTCGAAGAACAGCCACATCAGAGGTCTGAAGGATCTTCGGTCATGCTGAAATCAATGTGACCGCACTTTCCTAAAACCACTATTGACGTGGACGTCGCGAAGGGTAGAGTATAATCAGAGAAGTCTTTTGATAGGTATGTATATAAAGTAAGCAAGTACAATAAAAGCTGGCACATCTTAAGTATATCGTAAACCTAGCTTTAATCTTATATTTTTTAGGGTTAAATAAAAATAAAGTGCAAACAAAAAAATTCTGTTAATAACAGGACACAATAACTTCAAAGGAAAAGTATGCGAATCCTTTAAAAAAGAGGAAGAGGTGTTAATATTATTATTATATGGACATAAAGAATTGGAAAAAACCGAAAATAAGCAAAAAAATCTAAATGCTATGGCCTTCCTTCCTGAAAATCTAAAATCGCCACCCACAAATATTGTATTTCGAGATAGTGTAGAAATAAGTGAAAACAGGGAAATAACAGAAGGTATAGGAAGTAGTAGTAATAGCGAAATCAATGGAAGGCCTAAAAGACGAATAAAACAGAACGTTTAAATTAACTTTGTTATGTATACTATTATACTATTATGTATACTATTTCCAAATATAGCAGTACTTTGTGGGGAGAAATTGTAGTGTATTGTAAAAGTAAAAGTTTGTAGTAGGGAGGCAGCTGTCAGTAAGTTGCTAGCGCAGAGGCAAATTACCAAAAATATGAAGAGCGTGTTCTGCTATTTTGAATAAAATAAATCGTTTATACAAAGTTGTTTGTTTGAGTTTCTATAAAACAATATAGATCTTCGAATACACCAATAACAAAAAAACTATTAAGTAAAATATTTGGCTAATAAACAAATACAAAATAAGCAATTACTTTTTATAAATTTTGCGTTATGTATTCTAAGAAAATGTTCTTTTAAACATACTTTCAATTTCCTTAAACATGTGGAGATATACTGTGATTACGATAATAATCAAAAATGTTTATCAGTCATGTATTATCTTATTTATGTGATTAATTAAAAAATATATGTATATGATATTTAGAGTACGAAGAGATATTTGATTTTGTGTACCCAAGTTTAATGTAACAAAAAACCACAGCCAAATCACTCTTTAGAATTAGTCCACCTAATCCTTTCTTGACGACACACGCATTGTTGCTAATTCTGATAAAAATCGGTGATGCGAGGAAGTAACTTAATTATTTGGTTTTAATAGAATTGGCAATGAAGTTGTCCTTGAATATGCGGTTTTAGTATTATTTGTGCTAGAAAGATTTACTTCATTATTACGTCTTACACAAAATGTAAACATCATTCTGGCTTGTGTTCTGCTTGCCTTAATTCTCGCCAACTAAAAACATGATTTTTACATAACGTATTCGGGCGGGTATGCAACAGATACATTCATCCACGAATTATAATAAACATTGTGTGAAACTTAATACTCACGTTTTTTCTACGAAACGCGAAAACACTCCTTAAACAAATTGATTATGCGCACATCTGATGCTGAATATATCAATAACGTGTTCAATTTACCGTGATATCATTGTGAGTTTTACGTAACCAGGCGAAGCTAAATCGAAGATAATTAACTAGCAGCACTGACGGAGAAGCAGCAATCTCGTTTATATCCTGTTAGTTAATTCCTTTTTTCTCTACGATGATTATCGCATTAATCACTGCTTAGTGCGCCTAAATTACACGGTGCGGGTTTTTACATCATGCGATTCGTAAAAATAAATTGTTTTCTCTTAAAAATGTATATAAAGCATTTGCATAATGTCTTAAATGAAAATATATATTTTTGTTATAGATAATAAGAGGTAATTTTTTAAGGATAAAAACTAGTTGTTTCTTACGATGATAATTACTTAGCTTCTATATATAGAACTTTCAAACATGCTCGGTTAGAAGTAGATACAAATACAGAGAAATAAGTAGAATAGAAATTGAAACTTATAGCCAACCGCTTCCTTATTTCGAATAGATTGATATTTAAGAAAATATATTTAGGTGCATTTATCAGAGCAAAGTAATAGTCTGCAGGTTGTTTTGCTCGTGGCTCCTGGATGTAGAAACAATTCAAGTGCAAGACATTTAAGCCTTAACATCGGCGCACAGCAATGACTGTTTCATGTGTATGTCTGAAAATCGACTTTTTAAAAAGCGCAGTGTGCAACAATCATAAAACGTATTCAAAGAGCAATTACTATCTAGATACAACTCAAGATTTGACACGCTTGACGATTTTGAGGTGTTGCACAATTCATAACTTTTGTTATTAACTCAATTTATTCTAGGTGTTTCTTTCAGAATACTCAATCAATAACTTATTTAGGTAGGAGCGACTGAGAGTGGTATACCACTTTCGAAAAAATGTTTCTCGAGAGACATTTATTAGTTGTTGAATAAAACAAAATCTCACCATCAAGCTACTGAAATATGAAAACAACAACAAAACTAAAACATGATCTAGTTCGTTTGGTGAAGCAAGTGTTTTGGATTTGTCTGAGTATTATTTTTTTTTCAAAGTTCTAAAAAATATGAGCAAAATACAGACTCGGCTACTGCGTGGTGGAAAACTGCCTTTGCCGCTTCCTTCGGTACACTAAAAAGAAAACAGAAACAGTCGCCTAAGGTTCGAGTCTCGAAAAAGTTTGTAAATAGTTGTGGTTTTTTTTGACACAAATTTCTGTTTTGTCGGTTTTGTGGAAAACCGCCTTTATGTGGTATAAGTTACCAACAAATTTGTTTACTGTAAACTGGTTGAAAATTAAATCGTGACAATTGAAGGTACTTATCCTCATAAAATGTGCTTAATTTGCTTTGGGTTAGAATTGAAAATTATGGGGTGCAGCTTTTATACGAGTAAATTTACGTGTCCTAGAATCTCTCTTGGACACACTTTGTCTCATTTGTATGGGATATTCAGGGTTGTTACTTTTACTGTCTAAAACTGAGAAACTAACGTATGGGAATAAAGTTATATGTGAATAAGGGTGGTGCAGTGGGACGTAACGGTTACGATGGGATTGTTTAGAATGAAAAGATTTTTCATTTTTAGATGGATTTTGGATGGAGTTGAATTGGACTTGGTGGTTGGTTTCCAGGTTATGCTCAGCAAATACAGATCCAGGTTAAGCACAACGCCTGAGTACAACGTCCATATTTTGCAACACGAGTATCCACCGAACGTATTGTTAAGAAAGAAATCATAAAATTTTTAAGAATGATTATGATTTTGGTAGATAGCATTGGATTGATATGGAGTGATTGTGTTTCAAATACGGTGGATCTAGAATGTTAGATCTCCTACCCTAGATGTAATATCTGGGATAGTTATTATTAGTTAAGGTTTTGGTAATATGGAATAGCCCTCGCACACAGAAAAACGTTTTGTATTGCCAAGTACATCTATATTCTTAAAAAAAATTACTAAATGTAAGATAGTATTTTCTTTATTTTAGAGAATTTATTAGATTCAAGTAAATAGGTGTACTTAAATACAATAAATTATTTTCTTAAGATTCCACTAATTTCAAAGCAAAATTTATTTGTCACAAATGTTTTCCATTTTAAAACAAGTACATAACTGACTTTCCCATGCTTAAGAACATAAAATTTCTTCGACCAAGAAATTATTTATTTGCTTATATATAAGAACGAGAGGTACTTCGGTCGAGAAATTCTCACTTGCTTTTAGAAATTACTTCTCTGTGTGCGGGATAGGGAATTAAGTTTGGAAATCGCAATAACTATTTGTACTAAGAAATTCCCTGCTTCTGGACTCAATGATGATGTGAGATAATGTTTATTTTAAGTAACAATCAAAAGGTGTAGATTTGCTCCAAACGGAATGCCTCAACAAATCATCAGAGCGACCATTCATAAGGACATTTAGGAAACGAAAAGCACCTTCTAACTCGATTTCCAGGGTTAAGTTTATGGAACTATTTTGAAAATTAAGTTTTATTAGGTATCGAACCCACGTTGTCAGATTATGAATTTTCCGTATAATGCATTGGGTCGACCAAGCACTTATGTAGGCAAATATCGACCGAGTCTTATACACTTTTAATTTTACCTAATTAGATTAATTAGGGCTAATTGATTAACGCATGTTTAGTGGATTACCGTCGCCCTACAATCATTGTTATCCTTTATATAAATACTGTAATTATAGATCGACAATTTAGCAAATGTTTCATTAATGAGATTTCTATCTTAAATCCTTATTCAATTATTGATCCACAACATAAAATATGTAGTTAATAGTTTTTATAATTTTATCTTTCCAATAGCATTTGTAAAATAAGTTATATTTTGTTTTCTTTGCAAATTATTTTTGATTAATTACTATACACGGAGCTGCTGTATTTAGTGGATAAGATTTACGTTTCGCATTCAAGATTATATACGATTAAGATATATTTTGGAGACAAACAAATGCACATGAGATACGTTAGAATGAATTATCTACGTATACAATATCTTTAGCATAAATCTTCAATTTATACCTTAATTAAATCAAACGTTCGTTATTTTGACATAGGATATTCGCTTTATAAGCCAGACTGTACTATTTACATACATACTGTGTTTATAATCGTGTTTCGTAGTTAAAATGATACGTGTGGCGTTACTATAGATGTAGTAGCAGTCCCCTATCTGTAATAACGTTTGCGTAGCTCATGTGGGTGCTTATCATATCATCAGTACAAGCAAGAATGGTCGCTCCAGGTGTTACCCACTCGTGACTGTAGTCGATGATCGACACGCGACTTTCAGAGTAGCCCCTAAACTGTAAATGCAATGCCACGCATCCTGAACACACCGGAAGGATGTTCATCATTCCATAATTCACGTTCAGCCTACTTGCCGTAAGATTTTGAAGCAACCCCATATGCCACGCAATGTAACGTCTATCTTCTGGGACGTGAATTCTAACGGAAATATTCCAGTTTTTTTTTATTTTATCTGTTGTCGATGTGTTCATGTTAACACGCTTTAAGCCACATGAATGATTCGAGCGATTAAAATTAATATATGTACATGTTTTTCAGGTATTAGTCATTGCCTTCAATATTTTCTTAGTCATACATTGAAAACAATGAATATTTCAGATAATTATAAGCTTAGATTCAATAGAATATCCAAGAATTGTTAAATAGCTTAGTGAGATTTAAATGCGTAAATGCAAAGTTGACAGATTATTTAAAAAAAAATAACTATGGTTCAATCTTTTATAGCGTCCCAAAAATATTGTGTGAATTTAGTAACAATAAAGCGTTTTTGAAATTTAAAACTGCATATTGAAGCCAATAGCAAGAAGTTAAGTTTATTAATTTAAATGTTGGCAATCTTGATCAAAAGTAAAGTCTGGTATTTGCTAAAGAATGGCTTTTCAGTTTGACAAATGTAAATTGTTTTAAAAAGAGAATTACAAAAAGAAATTGTATAAACTTGCTTAAAATATGTCAAAACTCTTAGTTTTAGGCAAGCAAAATTCATTCCTCGACACAAAATATTCTACAGGTACATTATTTTTTTAAATGAAACATACTTTGTATTTTTGCATTGATCGGTGTTTATATACTGGAGGTATTGTTTGTGAGCAGTTACCAGAATAAATATTTATTAAATATTAGTTAGTCAGTATGACATTAACGATCATGAATGCTTGTTAATGTTGTAAATTTTTTATAAGTAGAGCTAAGAGGAGTTAGTAACTGTAACTACTTGAAACATAAACATAAACAGAATGCATGAAAAAGTGAGTTTTATTTGCTTGAAACTAGAAATTTTGATATATTTTAAACAATTTTATGAAATAAGAATAAATATATTATACCCTAATAATATTCGATAGGTATAGAATTTTGCCCTGCATTCAATGCTGCAATATAAACACCTTGCTCCATTTGAAACAAAAAACGTTTTGCTAGTTTGAAAGTGTACATATAGGAGATAAGTTTTATAAGTAGCGACAAGACTTAATATCTACATCCTTGTGCATGCATCCAGGTATTCATAATACAATCTTAATACCCAATATCCTAAGAACTGGAAAAGAGTGTCAACGTCAAAAATTCTCCGCAATTGCATTCAATTTAAAAACGGTTGAGTTTAGGAATAGCGAATCCATATAGTTAGTCACAAATTTTGCAAAAGCTCCATTATATCGATAAAGATATATTGAATGAATTCCATTTAAAATAAGAAAGTTGGTATTAACACCCTGTATATCGGAAAATATTGCATTGCTAAGAAAAGATTAAAATATGATATGACCTTCCGATAGAATCGACAATAATCGAAAATAATGGCCAATTTATACAATAAAGTCGTCCCACAAATGCACAATATTAATAAAAACAAGAAATATCTACAAAACAACTTGCACTTAAAATTTTATATCGCACATAAAAAATGCACATAACTTCTCCAAATTATACCTACACATACAAAGGCTTATTGATAAAATAACTAACAATAACTTGTCGGTATTGATATCATAAAGTTATTCTATAAGTTTTATAGTGTTGGACGATATCCGAGAAAATGTTACATAGTCATAGTTTCATTTCTATCCACTTTCCCCCTAATTAGAGTAATTAGGTATATCTATACACAAAATTGTGCTGAAATTGATGAAATTAACCAATAACATGGATATGATAAAGAAACCTATAGATATTTATTCCTAGCTTGTTAGTCATCCATATACCTAGAGTTGAGATGAACGTAGTTTTATTCGTCTGTATGGCGATGCATAAATATTGCAGTGCGAAACCAGAGAATGAATGAAGCAAATGTTCAAGGTTGCCTTCACCACGCAAACGGATACATTTCATGAAAGAAGGTATCAGCAGATCCGTTCACGATATGGTTTTTATAATAGGTTACATTTTAATTTTTAGCCAAATAACCTATTGGTAATCTGTTCTTTCCCTAAATAGTAAATTGTTTACGTATAATAACCTTGCGACGCGTTTATTTTCATGAAGGTAATGCGGAAGATTTACTTCATGCAGAAGAGCTTCATTCATACAATGAATGAAGTAGACTGCTTGAAGCCCTAATATGAAGCGAGCGATCTACTCACGTAAATGATAATGAAGGCTTCGTCCTCAACATTTACGTCCACGGTGCTTCTAATTACACTTAATGTTTCGTTGTTGTCACCATAAAGTTTTTTTTCCAGTTTCTTTAATCAGAAATTTTACCCGACAAATTTGTTTCAATGTGCATTTTCTTACTGCCACTATCATTTTACAAAGACGTAAACTGCAAATCTGCTTGCAAAAGTGTATTTCTACGAAATAACCTATCCAGTACTCAATTCATAAAGTCTTTTACCGCAATTTCGATTAATATACATATGTATTTCTGGGAATTATCTTACTTACTATCCATACAATTCTTGTTGTTCGAATTTCCATTTGTTATGTATTTTTTCAACTTATTAACTATATAGGTACCTAACTTTACATAACAGATTCTTTTGATTTGTTTAGCAGGATTGTTTGTTTCCAGTTCTTCTTTCTTATTTGGAAAATGACCATGACGGCGACGTCCATTTTCCATACTATTTATCATTGTTTCTAAGCCTAGACAACCCAGACAATCACGTATGCAATCCATTATTTACTACGCTAAACATAGCATAGAAGTATTAAGAATAAAGAAAAAGAGGAGTATTTTTATCATAGAATTCTTTCAATACATATAAACAAACGTTTAAGACATGTAAGCAAGTATGCAATTATAATTTTACATATTCTTTAAAATTTTAGGTTCCTTTCTTATGTGCATTTATTATCCATAACTTGGATATATTCACGTTTTTTTTTAGTTTACCTAATCAAAACCCGTTTGTTGCTTGTGCTAAAATATATACTTGCAAAAAATGATATGAGAAAGATTCACAAGATAAGTTGTCGTGTCTGTGGTATAAGTTTCGGTTCGCAATCGGGCATAATATAACTAAAATTTCACAAACTATAGGAATGTTCATATCGAATGCGCGGACGAGCATAAAATTATAATTAATTATATAGTGACACGTTGACTTACTTGTCTATTAAAAACAGGTTAATGGCGGGCAGTAGCCAAAAAACATACACCCGTAATAGCCGATTCATTCAAATCAACATCCGAATTAATTAAAACTCGTAGCACGCTATTCAACTTAATCCCGAACATAATATTTTAATTATAAACTGATTTGGCATAATGAACCGTAAACTATGTGTATCACGTTTTTTCCAATCCTTATATTATTTCTGTAAAAAAAGAAATAAGAAAATCTCCTGGTGAAGGCCAGCCGACCATTATTGTTATTCACGATGTTTTTAACGTGTAATTTGCGCCGTACAAAGATAAATCATCTCAGCTATAACAACAAATTTTTGAGAGTCGAATCAGAAATAATTGCGTCATCATCCGGTAATAATAACAATACATTTTTGTCCACTAATTTAATTTTTATAAGTTTTTTTTAGATAGGAGATTAGTCATAGAGAACGGAATGTGTGTCTTCATGAATTGTTCAGAGATTACGGTTTATTATATATTTACAATTTTTTTATGGCCATTGTTACTTCTTTATACTATTTCCGAATGGAATTTGTTCGTAATACTACCAGTGCTGAAATGGTTTTGATAATTTCGTTGTCATTCTCAACACTCAAATTTCCATCCCAATTGCTATTCCGAAAAAGGATTAGAAATGCTTCATTTTCCCACGTTAAAATTGGTGTGAAAATCAAAGTGTGAACGGTTTTTAGAATTCTAGCAGACCAATTGCATCGCGTAACACAATATTGTCACATCACCTTAATCCCAGTCACGCTCCTAGGTCATTTCATTACCACAAACGCGCATTCGCCAATGACCAAAAACATAATACCAAACAATGGGAGCGTATGGCGAAGTATTTTTCAAATTTAGTGGTTCACTTATCACTGGCGTAACGTTGGCGCCAGGTGTTCACGTGCCGTACACGTGACCTCTGGGACACCCTCTCGAATGAAATAGCTATCTGCGAGTGTGTGTACAATACCAACAAATATGCAGCTGCTATACCTATGGAATGAATAAATAACAATATCGCATATGGTACGGCACGTTGAAGAAGAAAACGTTACGGGATGCGCCGGTAAAACACGTGATTTGATTATAAAGAGCTTATTACGTATGTGTATATCGTCAATTGCAATATCTACATCATGTAGTAACGTATGTACTACACGGTAATGTTTGAGTAAAGAATCTTTGCTTCATATATATTTATGTATTTGTTAAGTAATGTTTACTAAACTAGAAGTTTGACATGTATCATACAGCATAAATAAAATCTTATCTCATTAGGATAAAATGACATTAAAACCTGGAAATATAACTATACATAAAGTGTTGATCATCCGCAATAATGCCTAATGGGAAAATCACTATACGAAGATTAGGTTCTTAAGGACGTAAATTAGAGCCATTGTACTTTACTAACGTTAACCCAATACTATATACGCAATGTTTTCCTTTTTTCAGATTTCTTGTAATGGATTTAAACAATTATCTTTTGCAATGAATCTATTAACATTCAGTGCTGTTATCCGGATCCGGAAAATTTTTGATCCGGATATCCGGATCTCCATGTTATCCGGATCCGCTATCTGAAACCTCGGATTCGGATCTGCTATCCGGAACCGCGAATCCGGACTG
This sequence comes from Protaetia brevitarsis, assembly GCA_004143645.1. Classification (NCBI taxonomy): domain Eukaryota; kingdom Metazoa; phylum Arthropoda; class Insecta; order Coleoptera; family Scarabaeidae; genus Protaetia; species Protaetia brevitarsis. Next base: position 348,941 of record RXPK01000308.1, read on the forward strand.
CTATACAAAACCTCGTATCAAGATTTATTGAACACCTATGTAAGGCAAAGTGAATGTGTACATATGTAGAGAGGAAACAGAACCGGATAGTGGATTCGTAAAGGGAGTATCGTGCATCGGTTTGGATCGGAGTCGCATGCTTTCGAGCGTGCAAATTTTATCGTATAGGGGGTATTTAGATCGTCTTGATGACTTTGGGAGGCGCGTGGCGCAGAAGGGATTATTTTTTAACAACACCTGTAAGGAATGGATGTAATAATAATTTAAATGAGTAAATTGATTTTTAATTTTTTGATAATTTATTAATTTGTTGCATTTTGTAGTTATAACTTCAGTGTAACTAACAGCTTCTTGCGGGTTTCGACGTGTGTCAAAACTTTCGCTCGACGTTTCGCTGTTCATACTGACAGTTTCTTCAGGATAACTGAACAGTTCAGCTGTCAGTATGAACAGCGAAAAGTTTTGACACACGGCGAAACCCGCAAGAAGCTGTTAGTTATAGTTACACCGGCCGTGAAAGCCTACGCAGTGTTATAACTTCAGTGATAATGTAATAAAAACACATTATTTTCATGTGATCATTAAATTTATGAATTAAGTAAGTTTTTGTCAAATAGATTTGAATAGCTCTTATTATTAAAGTTACATTGATACTATTATAATAATTGGCACTAAACTATTGCAATATATGTTGGTTGTATTTTATTTTAATAGGAAACTTTGGTGTAACTTGTAACTGAAAGACTAACAATAATTTGGGTATGGTGTTGGTATTTATATGAATTTGGGTGGTGATAATAATACAAGCAACAAAGATAAACACATAAAGGCTATATTTATTTGATATTATAAATTCGGGAAACATTTTATTGTAAGAAAGTTCATATTTATTCTGTGGCACTCTATGTATCATAGATGTTTTTTACCGTAAAAAACGTAAAAATGAACAAACACAAAAAAGAAGATAGAAATACTTATATTTTAGTGGTTAACCCTTCGTTAGTGTGGTGGGATATGCCATACCCCAGTATGTAGGCAAACATACTGGGGTATGGCATACCCCACCACACTAACGAAGGACTAAATAAATGAGAAGACTACGCGGTAAAAAAAAAACCTAAAAATAACGAATATACGAATATCGCATCCACTTAAGTAAATAAGAGAATGAAAAACAAACAGAATTCTCTAAGAACTATATAGAAATATTGTTTTTGTCAAGCCCAGGTAGAGAATTTTATTCTAAGTAATAATGGTTATTTTGTGTAACAACCCCACACAATGTAAGTTTCGCTGATTAGTTTTGCTAGTTTTTATATCGATTTTGGTTAAAAAATACCTATGCAAAAACATATAACACATATCATTATAGAAACTCGTTTATTATGAAACGTAACCCCTCAGGACCTATTACTAGTTATTATTATTACAATCATTGTTTTATAATTGATAGAAAATGCCAATTTATACTTTTCCGTTCAAGAAACTATACTTTTTCATTTATTAATCAATTATTTATATTAGTAGATGATTATTAGTTAGGAAAATATATACAATACCTAGGTGTATTTACGTTTTTACGTATTTACTCACATACGTTGTACGTATGTAAGTAGATGTATTTCCACTCGTTACTGAATCAAATAGAGTCGTCCGCAATATAAATACATATAAATATTGAGTGAATAGCGGTAACAAAAGACACTTTGGGGCGGTGTGCAAAGTTGTAGAAACAGTTTATCTGTTTAACGTTTAATTATTATTATTATTATTATTTAAGAAAAACTGCTACAAAAAGTAGCAGCTTTTTTAAACTGCTAACCCAAAGTAGCAGAAGCAGGTTATAATTGCTAACGTAAAGAAGCAGTTTTATACATCACTAGTAACAATTCCTTTAATTGTGGGCTTTTTTTAAATCTTCTTTATCACAAACATGAAAGCTATAATACTTATGGAATAAGGCATATGTTAAATGGCACACACTCACTGGCATCATCTCCGACATTTCCAAACTTTTCTAAATCATTTTTTTTGTCATCTAATTCTTCCACTGGCGAAATTCAATTCAAAATCGGTAGGTAGGTTTCCATAATAAACTCGAGTGACGAACTACCTCAATGATGTCAAGGTCTATCAAATTCGTTGTTTTGTTTTCATTGTTACATAGCATAATTAGTTAATCAAAATTTCGGGTTAAAATGTTTTCTGGAAACTGTTACTTAAAAAAAATAGCAGAATAGACGTGGTATGGTCGAAACCTGTTTGTGTGATTTGACTGAAGGTGTTTCCCTACTATCAATGACACCGGTCTTTTAAGTATTAGAAAACAAAAGATTTAAATGTAAGAAATAGCTTTTGTTTTGTCGCGGTTTTTCAAAGCTATATATTAAAAATAACCAAAACAAAATCAAACTAATAATTACAAAAACCTTAAGATAAAATAAATCTCTTTTTTTTGTTTTTGAATTGATGGAATTTGGATACATAACATTATTATCATGCATCAAATAAATGATACTCATACCGTCAGTTGTGTTCTTAAAATAATTTAGATAGTTATATGTCATCTTTGCTTACTCTTTTAGCTAATACATTTTTTAATTTTTTTAAAAAAAATATTAATCTTAAAACAATATTTTTCAAGCTTATTAAGATTGTATGAAATTCTCACATTTATTTATACAAAATGTTTGTGAATGAATATGGTCATTTTTTGAAATTGCTATTTGGACAAGTTACACTTCCACGTAAGTGGTTCATTAAAAGCTTATGCTGTTCTACTGTTTACTTATATTTGAGATTTTTGTACCATTATCTGTTCGTTTGGAACTATAAATGTAAAATACTTTAACCAAAATACTACTTCCGGTTGCCCGAAAATGGATGTCAACTTTGTTATTTTAAATAGAATAATATAATTTTTTATTCATTTTTGGATTCTACGACCATAAATACGTCAATATTCATTAGTTAATATCTCGGTTAATACTCCAAATTTATGAATTATGTATTATTTCATGTATTATTCTTTGAATAACCATACAAGAGTGTGGCTGTTCGAATAGTCATTTCTATTAATATTGCGTTGTACAAATGTGTAATTACGATGATATACATAAACATTTATGGTTAGTCAATGAATTTGACATTAATCCCATTCAGAGCCAGCTACAAACATTTAAAGATAGGGCTACTTAGTCTGTTTAATAAAAAGTAGCTCATACTCAAAATCTATTAAAGATAGGTAGAGGGAATGCTGATATAAAGTGATAGGGGATGATATTTACTTCCTAATTTCGAATTAAAATACAGGGTGTTCTATTTAAAAAAAAATTAGTTTTCTGCATTTGAAAATATGTCACTTTGTTCCTTAGTTTTGAACATCTTGTATGTTAGAATGTAAAGTGTGAGTACCGTTTCTTAGGGTTATATTTACATTCATAACATAGCAAATTTGCAGTCTCTACTTGCAGTATTGACCGAGATATTAATTTCTCAATGATGCAATGATTATGACTGAAAAAAAAGAAAAACTTAAATAATTCAAAAACGGCAACATGTAGCTATAGGAATAGCTAATGAAAACTGACGCATTTATGGTTGTAGAATCCAAAAATTAACAAAGAATTAGATAATGTTATTTAAAATAACAAAGTTGACGTCCATTTCCGGTCAACCGGAAGTAATATTTTGGTTAAAGTATTTCACATTTATAGCTCCAATCGAACAGATAATGGTGCCAAAATCTCAAATGTAAGTAAATAATAGAACATCATAAACTTTTAATGAACCACTTACGTGGAATACCTGTATATGATCACCTAAAACATTATATGCAGATATCATATCTCATTCGTGCACAAGTATAACGCACGTGCAAGACTTGGTTGATTCACTATTACACCACATTGTAATTCAAGCGTTAAAAAATTGTTCAGCATGAGTCAAACATTCCCTTACAAGATGCAATCGTTACACGTAACGTAATAGATCATTGTTAAGCACGTACACAAATAAAAATATGTAAGATGGAATTTATCCAATTTAAATCTGTATTGTAACTTGTTAAAAGACAAGGTTATGAGCTTTTTAACACTAGAGTGTGTATATCATTATACGTAATTGGTCATTACCTCCAACAAATTGGCAAATCGTGAAATTGCTACGTATGTATCTTCTTTAAATTTTATATAGGAAAACTTGATGTGTCATCAGCACTACAAACTACGCCTCATTTAGAGGAACTTATTTCCTTACCCTAGATGTAGGAATCTCCTAAATACTATTATTTCAGGGTCATTTCCGAGAAACAGAATGTTAGACATTGACTTGAGTCACAATTTTACCGTTCTACGTAATACAATAATTAACTCTTCAGACACGCTAAAAGCATTTTGATGTAAGCAGGTTTACTATTCATTCATTCTATTTGCATATTCTTCAGGTAAACATGGATAGAAAAGAGTAAAAGTACTTCCTACTCTTACAATACATATAGCACAATGATATGCACGATAATCTAGCAATCAATGCCAATTATAATTGCATATAATCAATTCAAGATATATATCGAGAACTTGCTATTAAATATATTGTAAGTGTACAATTTATGACTGTGCTGTTAAATTTAGCAGTTGAAACATTGATTTACTATTATTAGCTGTATTAAGTAGGTGTATTACGTATACGCGCATAAAGCAGAATGATTTTGATTATTTTGCATCCTAATAAAAATATATTTCGTGCTGAATTCAAAGAATTTCTACAAATGTTTTTGAAGAATATACGTAAGATTTATATATCTTCATCACGAAGAATGAATTCAACGCGGAAAGGGCAGGTGTCTTAAGAATCTAAAACGCCTTTAATTGAAAAATGCACGTGATACATATATGATATTATCGGTAGTGACTCTTGAATATTATTTATTATTATTGATATTTGTTACCAATGTACGTTAAAAATAGTGAAGTTTTGTATTGGGGAATTTTGAAGTGTGTAGTGAACATCTAATCCTACTAATTAAAGCGATTCCTCCAACTTTTTTCAAAATATGAGCTTTAATTTATATCAGTACATTACGATGGTTAGGCCCAGGATCAATCTTTGCTATAGTAGACAATGAGGCAGCAGTAAACTACTTCAACTGAACTTGGTAAGATGTATAAACTTACTCCATTTGATGATAATGGGCAAGGAAGATTCCAGAAACTCCAAAGGACTGATACGCAACGTTGGGGTATAATAATCTTGTTCATCAAGTGGACAGAAATCTTTGGGAATAGAATCAGACCACATGATACGATATATCTATTTAATAGAAATTGGAAACTAGAAATCACAAGTCGGATAAAGTAAAATCGGTGGTGAATTGGTCTGGTTCACAGGTGTATCCAAAACAGAGAAAGAAACTGGAGCTGGAATTTATCGTCAAGTGGGAAATGCAATGATTACAATTGCACGACAAAAATATGCTACTACTGTTGTTTTGTTTGTTTTTATTCATTACTTCTTTCCTGTTTCAACTTCAAATTCATGATTTGTGAAAACGAGAGCAGCTTACGTGAAGACGGCACGGCTGTCGGAATTAAGGGAACGCGAAGGCTGTTTCTTCAGCATGCACTATAGGGAAATTATTTAGTTAGAGTAGGAACATTTCAATTATTATGGTATCCATATAGTACTTAGAATAGGTAGCTTCTTGTAGTACCTGTAGGTGGAGCACGGGGTTAGGATGATTTGTAATTATTTGGCTTTTCATAAATAAAGTGTCTTTCAAGCAGAGGTAATGCGCAATATTGCACTGTGCGATAGAAATCAATCAGAGTGCTTTCAGAAACAAGCGCATTCTTATTGCAACAGATAGCCAGGCAGTATTGAGGACATTGGAAAAAACCCAAAGTACAATGAAGACTGGTTTGGAAAGGCATATACAAACTGAATAGCCTGCAAGAAAGTCATTTTATTATGGGTATCAAAACATTCGGGAATCGACGCATCATCAGCTTCATATGTTGACCCAGAACCTCTTTTAGGAGTATTCAAAAACACTGTACAAGAAAAAACAAGAAGTACAAGAGAAACACAAACAACATTGGAATAATACAACCAGGCAAATTCATGGAAAGACCTTTATGAAAGGAGCATTAAAGAAAAAGGCTGAAGTCTAAAACTTAGTAGAAATCATCTGCGTACATTGGTAGTTCTTCTAACATAGCACTTTGTTTTAAAATAAATTTAATTAAAATATCTAGAGATTTCTATGGTATAATCTAGCGATCATCAGCACTTCAAATATCCAATACAGACTTGAGATATTGTAGCAGATACTATATACCACATCCTGTGCGAATGCGATGCTCTGGTCGCAAAAAATAGGCGGTTTTGGCAAGGGTACCAGGATATTAAAAACTATGATTCAATGGGTAAAAGGGATGGGAGATTAAATAAGAAAGCGAAGAGGCTGCAGTGTTGCCGAAGGCTCTATGTCAGGTGGTTCTCTAAACAAAATCAGTACTCATATTTGCATTGATTTAAAAAAAAAACAAATTACAGTTACTTCGAACATAATTTCTTATATGATGATGTTACGCCCATAATTAGATAAATTAATGATGATTGAAGTGTGGAAATAAGAATTACAATTTCCAACTAGTTAGGCAGTATTAATTGGAAATTGTAATTTATTTACTACATTCAAATCATTGTTTCACTACCGGTTTTGGCACATACGTAGCCTTCTTCAGGAAAAAAAAAATAGAAGTAATTAAATGTAGTAGTCAATTAAAAAAGTAGGTAAATGAATGGTCGTTTCGAACTAATTAGGAAGTACTTATATCAAAACTTTACTCATCATAATTTTTTATATTAAAATAATCCATGTTCACTCGGTATTAGTAAATGATAGTTGGAAGGAGGCAAAAAAAATAATTAGAGTAGATATCCAAGGGTCTCGTTGTTTGGTTACTAAAGTCTTCGATCGTGTAAACTATGAAATCCTATAATAATCGATAAATAAAACTCTGGTTTTGCTATTGTACAATTACCATAATCTTCGATAAGCGAGAAATTCCAATCTGTATAGTTTGTTTCAAGACAAGATATAGTGCGGTGTTATTGCATGCCGTCTATACCGTGTTTAAACGAAATCATCCGCTTATAGCTAACGTATAAAACTCGGATTTTGAATACTACGAATATTAGGCATGCAGTGCTACAAGGGTTTGTTCGTGGTCGGTGTTTAGTTTTAATTTATATTACTAAATTTTATAATTCCAACTCTAAACCAGTTTTATGACACTACAACAACCATTAATTTCAGCATTGATAGTATGAATTGTGCTATTATTAGTTGATTTCTAATAAATTATTAAGTACGAAAATGTAGACACTTTTTCTCCCAAATCTGTTTATTAAAATCTACAAGCTACTAGTTTCGTGTCTTAGGGCTTCTAAGGGCATCAGCATCTTATTAGATAACCTCGAACCTATGCTTGAGATTGCCTGGAAAACCTATAAATCCTAACCAAACACAACAAAATTACTTTGGAGTGGGTACCGGGCCATAAGAGCATAGCAAGCAACTAACCTATAAACAAATTTGCAAAAAGGGGGTCTGGATCTGAAGTGGGTCTGGGAATAACTAAAGCTGCGGTACATAGTGCAGACTGAGTGTATCGTAGAAAAACACCAGGTTCATTGAAACAGCGTTGAAGGACAAATACACAGCAAACATATGTTTTTTTTTATATTTTTGGAAATATTAATCATATTTTGCGCGTACCAATCGTTTTCAATATCTCTACAAGCCTATAGAAATCTACATATACATGGAATTTGGCGTTGAATTTCCATGGCCACACTGCCGGCTTACAGCGATTTTGCAAACAATCAGTATATTTTAAAACGCATTGTTTTGTTTTTCTTATCAAAGGGAATATTAGAAATTACAGTAACTATTCGATAAAATTATAAATAGAAAATAGATATATAAATAGTATGTTATGCAATAAAATAATGCTTTAAATTTTTAAGGAAACGGGTTTAACTAATAAATGCTTTTAATTAAATTCAATTTTTCTTAATAACAATTTTGATGATTCCTTAGTATTTATAAATCATATGAGTTAGTTACATATTCTTATCTTTGATTGTATATAAATTACTGTTATTAGCATTCTATTCGCAGCTACTGTATGCCTTCCATTATTAGGAAAGTATATAAAATTATACTGCTTAACTTCTATGACTATTTTGTTTGGTTATATGTATGCATTTATAGAACTATACAGCATGTTTATAAGCGGTACATAATTGTGATTTTAATATTTGCATTTGTACAAAATCAATAAAAACCGCGCAATTATGCGCGCACTACCTAGCCTACGAATACTTCCAATACCTTTCCTCGACGAGATAAATTTAATTATCAGCACAGACATTCGCCTAGGATGCATAGGTTCTGAGATAATTACTCGAATGCGCTATAAATCAATCGTCAGGAAAATGCTACGTCGTGCAACTGGTGCCATTAACTTACGCGTGTGTGTACAATGTATAATGTATATACATCGTAATTAAGTAGCAATGCATTCGGTGAAATTCTAGTACGTGCAGAATTTACTACTGTTCAACGTTGTAAGTTAAATGTTGTGGAGGATTAAAGAGGATTATCTGATCTAACGGATGACACAACTAAATTACAGTATGGCAGTAATCGTATGCTAACGCCTAAACTGGCAGGTATTCATTAATTAGGATATTTCTAACTTTACATTTAAGTTATGCTGGCGTAGTTTGGCAAAACATTCTGCAAATAGTGCGCACCTGTAGCTACTTGTGCTAGATTGTGATTTGAGGTTTTTGATAGATAATGAGAAATTAGTACAATTCTGTTTGTGTATTTCTTAAGATGTAAATCATATAATGGGAATGCGAATGGAATCTAGGAAAACATATTCATTAACAAAATTATTCTTTCTAGGTACATGGGTGTAACGTAAATTCCACACATCGCTTTCACTTCCTTACTTGTATATACGCTACAAATATAAGTGAAATGCAGAAATTATGTAAAAATCGTGAAATTTGCTATAAAACCATATTTCTGTGTTCAATAAATATATAAATGCAGGGCAAATAGCAAAAAAATAGGTGACCTTTAAATTTGGGGTTTGTTTTAGGGTTGGTGTTTTGGCTGTTTCCACCGTCTGTTGGATTGTCTAAATCCGACGATTTAGCAGTGTTTCTACTGCTGTGATCAGGGTAGCTCTGTCAAGGACCGTGGTTTGTCAATTCCATAGTTGACGATGGAAATGTATTCATTACCTCTCCGATATAAATTGCCTATATGTTTGTTCTGTATTATACAGTGTGCACACTACTGAATAATTTATAACGTAGTGGAATAGAAATTAGATATTTTCTGGTACTAAGTGAACTCGAAATTACTGCATGTAATATACAAAAGATATAGATAAGATATAAACCTTTCGTTTATTTGGCTAATCATAGTGCAACACTTATTTGACAGCGTTAGAGACAAGAAAAAAAATTACGGGGCTGGTCATAAAATAGCTTTTCAAAAGTGTATTAAATGTAATGTGAATAATTGTAACTATGCTGTAACACGTGGAGTGTTCCAAATCTCTGATACTAAGCTCCCATTTTTAGCAAAAATAGTTTAAAGTGTCTTTTAAATTTGTCTACATGCCATATACAACAAAACTAAATATATGCAACATTATTGATCAATCATTTGGTAACTTTTATAATAGATATACTATTTTAGAGCTTCTTTGTTTGTGAGAGCCGTCCTACCTGAAGCCTCCAGATACACAGCACCTTCTTTGTCCTTCTTAGCTGCGCTTCTGTTGTGTTTTTGAACACTCCCAGAACAGGTTGTGGGCCTTCATATGAAGTCGATGGTCCCTTTCTTGCTAATTCATCAGCTTTTTCATTTTCTTCGTTTGCCAAATGTCCAGGCACCTACTGCAAAGTGATTTTATTGCAGTCTGCCAGGCTATTCAGTTCTCGAATACATTCCCAAATCAGCCTTGGCTGTATTTTAGGCTTCATTAGTGCCCTCAACATTGCCCGGTTGTCTGTTACGATATACATCTGTTTTTTATAAGCCTTCTGATTGATTTCAGTTACACAATATTGTTGTTGAATTTAGCCTAGGTTAGAATGGCAAGATCATTTGGATATCCCAAAATTTTATGTCATTCATTGTTCAGTTTTACCAGTAGCTTGTCCACCAGCAGATTCCACAGCAGGGGGCTAAACCTTCCTGCGCACATCCTTTTTCAACCCATGCCACCAGTGTCTCTCCTATGATGGATGTGTAAACTGATCTCGCTTCAAGCATGCAGTCTATCCACCTGTAGCTTGCTTCATCGATTCCTTTATTCCTAGATATAATAGTAATATATACATCATACCTTATGTGTCCTTCTAGCAGTTTTTCAAAAAGTCCTCAGCAGAAATGACATCAGACCTTTGGTCTCGAAGACTTTGCTCTATCCTGCCCAGTTTCTCCAGATTTTGGAATAAAAGTAATACTGATCATTCTTCAGGCCATTGATATGTATCTCTAGTGCTAGACTTCCCCTGTTTTTGCAACAAAAGTTCCAGACAGTTTTCTAGCATAATTGGATAAATGCTATCCGATTCTAGCTATTATGTAGTTTGTATGAGTTAATTGCCCATTTCACTTTTCTCACATCCACCACTTTCTTTGCTAACTGCCAATACTCTCTAGATGCCTACCTTACAGTTTCCAGTTCTGCAGTCTTACACTGATGAATGGGTAATTCTAAAAAGTTCTCTCAGAAAGTGAACCCAAAATAGTGTTGGAATTACATTAGATATATAAATATTAATGTCATAAATGTTTTATGTCACCACGTTCCTAAAGTTTTAATTACAAGTTGTTTGTTTTTAAAACATCCTAATCTTAAAGAATTTAGAAACCCTAGATATTTTAGGAGAAATAAAAGCACTTGGAAAATTTTAAAAGCTATAATGTTTCCCGCATGTAAAGTAATGTTTTTGTAGAGTGGAAATTTCATTATATGAGCTAATCTTATGAAGCTAATTTTTTATTACTTTGCAGATTTAAGAATGTGTGTTTTTTATAAAATCAAACACGATGAACTCGGTTGTGTATAATTAGCTACCTATAATTCAGTTGATAACAACAATTAAAAAGAAATCATATTCAGAGAAAGAACTACATAAAAACTAGTTTTGCGAAAAAGAAGAAAATCGCTAATGTAGGGTAGTTTATAATGCATTTGAATTGGAAAATATGAGCAAACAGACACAGATTCTATGAATACTGACAACTGGTTACTGAATAAATGACACCATCTGCTCAATATTCGTTAAAAAAACCTGATGAAATGACGTGCAGTATAAACCGCGTGCCAAAAAAATGCAAAACACCTTGAAGGAGATTGACTTATAAAGCTAATATTTTGCCGAGTTTCAAGTAGTAAATCGTAACTACGTTTTCAGTAGTAAATGGTAACAATTGAAAAAAAAAAATATCTAACAATCAGCAAAAATTTATCAATGTTACATTTCCACGATTGCTTATGCACTGTCTAACTCTGCGAAGCATGCTTTGAATGAGATGCTCAATGGCATCTCGTGGGATATTATCACAGGCTTGTTATAGATGACGTTGAAGTACCTACAAGGTGTTTGCTGCTTGTGGTAATCGCCTTATGGGGCGGCCCGGCCCATCATATCCCATCATAGCGAGCAGGCCAGGGGAGAATTTCTACTTCCTTTTCGAAGTTTGATGTGAACGACTTACATGCAGCCAGTTGTTTTGTTAAGATTTCAGCTTTGTGACTGTCCTCCTTAGAGGTGTTGCATTTTTTTTGACACGTAGTTTATGTACTATTAAGTATTCTTATTGAATTATTAAAATAAACTATACATTTCGACTCAAATTTAAATACAGAAATTAAGTTTTGACACACTGAAGTGAAGGCAACAGCCCAAAAATTAATTAGCAATTAATTTGTCAAACCGTCTTTTATTTTATTTCTATTATAATTATTACTTTTTAATTTTAAATAAATATTATACTTGATGTAAAATTCGATGTGCAAATTTAAAGATAATTTCTTGAAAGCTTTCACGTGGCTCAATCTGGGAAGCAATAAACTTATGTTGTACCGAACTAAGCACTAAAACTTTATTATTATATTATAATAAGCTCTGCTTAATTATGGACAATATGAATTGTTTACTGTTAAATTATACTGTTATTAAGGAAATAAGGGATTGATTATCATTGATTGATATCGTAAAAATGCTACACTTTATTTGTAGAAATATTTTAATAAATTTCCAATTTGTTATTTACTGTAAATTTGCACTTATTTAACCTAGGTTATGCGTATTTTTTTGCCTTTATTGGAAAATGATAAATTTTAAATGGAATATCTCGGTATATTTAAGCAGAGCACTTGACTGTGTTCAACATAATCTTTTGCTGGATAAGTTGGAATTACTTACAGTGCAAAGCATTACTCTCCGGTGGTTCGCCTTTTACTTGTCAGAAATTCCATCACAAAGCAAAATAGCAGGGAAGTATTTTGCTCTGATTCACTAACTATTATACCCTTGTTGTTCATCTTATTCGTAAATGATATATTTACTTTCATTGAGGAGTATATATAGCAAAAATATCTTCATTAAGCTATAGTTGCTAACAACCATTGTATCATTTTATATTGTTGAGATTGGCGTCTTTGTGCACAAACATAGAGATAGACTTATAAGGTAAAGTCAGGTAAGTGTGTAGTAAAAATTGCATAGTGTGAAGAAAATGTAACACTGTTACCATAATAACACACTTTTGATAAATTTTACACATAGAAGTACGTAATGTATGCCCAGTTGTAAGCCTTCAATAGATAGGCTTTTTGTAATTATCAACGGTTTACTAGAAAAAAAAAGAAATTTTAAACAGTGTCAATACTACACACTTACCCAGCAAAATGGGGTAAGTGCGTAATCATTCCGCATTTTATATATTAATAGCATTATCCTTTAGTTCAGCCAAGTGTGTAATACTATACTGATGCCTTTTTAATAAGGTATGATAAATTTACAAGATATCTAAGTTATTACACGTTAGCAGATGTGAATTTTTATTTGTAAAACTAGTATGAAGTTTAGTACATTAGTAATATAACAGAGGACATCCTTATTTTAATTTTAAAAATAAATATAGCCAATCTACACACTTGCCCCGGTTACACACTTACCTGACTTCACCTTATTACAAAACAATGTACGTCATAATTACAGTACTAGCTACGATGATATTCAATTGCCTGTGCACAGGCTTTCCTTAACTACTAAGTAAACCGCTATATATTTTTAGAAAATTGCTAAAGGAGTTCTACAGAAGCCTTACTATTCACTACATGAATTTTTTACTGAGTTTTATATTCTTTTGGCAAATATTATTCCCTTAATTTTATTATTATTTCTGTTATGTTGGGCTCTTGCCCTGTACTTCTTTTTGCATATGAATGTCTGTATTGACATTTCCTAGAGCTATTGTTTTTTTTTTTTTTGAAATTGTATTACGGTGCTATTTTACGTACTAATACACAGCTGCTTCCTAACTGATATTATCTTCACTGATTCTTTGAAAACAAGCAAACAACGCAAAGAACTAAATAATAAAAATTATTCACACTCACGTATCAATTTTGTTTATAGATAAAATAAATTCATTTGTCTGTTTTAACTAATAACGTAACCTTCAACTTGTTGCACAAGTATTTAGTTTCATGGAACGTAATACCGCGCTGACGCCTCTAAATATTATAGGCAATATCAAAGAGAATGCTCATCTTGCAACATTCTATGCTATGTAACGAAGGTGTTCTGTTACTTTACATACAAATACATAAAGTACTAAAGTATACATATACCCAATGTACACGTATAAGGATATACATAGGAGTTTTGTTCTTGTAACAAATAGAAAACTTTTGTACGGACGAGGTAAATGCATTTCTCTGTGTTTTATACGATCTATTTCCATTAAATAGTTTTTTTTTTCTTGTCTTGTACCGTTTTCTGTAATACTACTGAGGCGATTGCGATGTTCCAGAGTCATAAGAAGCTGTTAATTTTCGTCATCCATGCGTATCTCGACTATTTGGGCGTTAATCCGTGCAGGTTTTCTTATTATTCTCAGCCGTCTTTTCGCAGTAATAAATTCTCCGTGGCGGAGATGTATAACGACTTTTTAGGCATTTAAATTTCTCATTTCTAAAGTTAGTAACTAACAGTAACGTGCAACTTGAATTGACAGGGACACCTAAACATTGCTGCCAGTTTTACAAGTAAGCATACATTTTAGAGATATTTTACTCTAAAATGAATACTAATTTGCAAAACTAGTCAGTATGACTAGGTCAGTATGTCTGTATACATTCTGTTGTGTTTCTTCTATAAATTATTTGGAAAAAAAAAACAATGTGTATAGATTATTAACATTTCTGGAAAAAACTATAAGTCCTTGAGCGATCGACAGTATGGCTTTCGAGAGAGTGGCAGTAGTTCGATGCGATAGTATATAACTTCTTCGTTTATTGTAGTATGATGATGTGAGAAATGCCTTGGGATGTTTTTGGACTTGAGTAGGACCTTCGATTTGGTCAGTAATCAGCTATTACCTGATAATGTTATGGGTCCGTATTGGAGAGTTTGGGAGCTCTCCTACTGATCGCGAGCAATATGTTGATATAAATGGTTTTAGGTCAGCTATCGCTTCGTGGAAGGGTACTCAAGAAAGTATCCTTGGACCTTTACTATATGTGTCAATGATTTTGATTTGATTGAATGAGATTTTTTTTAGATGTGGATGATAGGTACGTCTTTGATTGTAAGCGCAGCTAATAGAATTTAAGTAACAGATGGCGCGTAGCGTTCTTTAAACAGTGTTCAAGATTATATCATAAATAATGATTTGATCATTAATTGCAAAATTACAAAATGTGGCAGGGCTGAGTCAACTTTAATAAAATGCAATAAAAACAACATAGAGCAGGTTGACAGCATTAGTTCTTTTTTGAAATACTATTAACCTCTTAAAGCTGTTCTGTCGTATATATTCGTCTTACGATCACATAGTAAAATGTATCAAGCCATTTAACGGATTAATTGCAGACGTAGTTGACTGAGTACAATGGGATATTGTGTAACAAATTCTCTATTAGTGTGCACATTTTCAGTCGTTATTTTCATCCTTTGACGTTGAGAGTTGACGAATTTTGGCAGTTCTGGTTATGATGTGCTATGCTGGTTGCTGAGGAGGGTTGCACCATCCCTGGTCCGGCCCTTGACACAGCTTGTTAGCTTATCGTTCCCTGAGGGTTGTTTTATCTCAATTATTAGAATATTTACATAAAAATAATATTGTATCAAATTGCCAGCAAGTTTTTCATCGGAGCTACTGCACTATCTCCGGGATACACTCTTTTATCGACGAAGTTGTTCGTGCTTTATATAGCGGTCAGTGTTCGGCTACGGGGTTTCTGTGATCTGAGTCCCGCTTTTGACTATCGGTAGACAACGATTTGTAACAAATTCATTTACATTCTTTCTTTACACATACCTGCAACTACAGGAATTCTATAAGGAGCTGTTTTGAGTCCTATTCTGTTTGTTATTTCTATTAATAACATTACTTAACCTTTCTTTAAATCATTTATAAACTATTCTAAGACTAATTATGTTTCTTCCACTCCAAGCAATCGAACTTTAAATTTAATATTAACGTGTCTTTGCGTGGTGCTCCTCTTGAACCAATGAAGAGTATGAAACTTATTGGTATACTGACTGCTATGAGACTTTGGACAGTTTGTTGAAAATTTAATTCAAATTTTCCGCATCAGGCATGCTCACCGTCTGCAACTTGGCTAATTCTTCAGCAGTTCTTGCTCTAAATATGGAAGATTAGCGCAAAAAAGAACATTTAGTGCACATTATCCTCCCTAATTTAGATCATTATAGCATACCACAGTATATGTATTAACAGTGAGATGTGATTGGAACAATTAAGGAATCGCATTTTATGCTATAAAACTCTAGTTTTTCAAATCTGATAGTGATTTGTTCTCTCATATTAAAACTGTTACTATTACTAAAGTTATCTAACAAGTAGTTTGTACATATATTTTTAAATATCCGCACTAATCTTTGCAGAAGAATGACTTTCTATTGAAATAAACAAGTATTCTATTCTTTAAGATTTTTTCAAAAGCTTTGGAAATGACCGGCAAAATAGAAATTTGCTTATAACTCGTATCTACTCTGGTATTTACTATTGTTAAGAACACGATAAAAATGGGTGCACATATAATTCATGCTGGTACCATATCTTTACATCTATAACGTTTATAATACTGCCATTTATTAGTGTTTTGCATGGGCAAAACTGTGTACTGCTTTACAGTAGAAGAATATTCTGCAGTTTTCTCTCGATAAAGTAATGATCAGTTCGTAAATTTCATTTAATGTACGTTCACGAGTGAAAAGTATATGTCAAAAGGCACTGGTTCTTCATCGATCATATTGTAGCGGCACTGGCCACGAACAAGGATCTAGGCAATTGCAAATAAAAACCAAGTAATTTTGCTGATTGTAAGACGTTTATGAGCATAGATCTTTTTCAGTAGCAATTAGTGTGTTCTAAAAACGTTTTTGATTTTTTTCTAACTATAGCAGTCCCTGCAAGTTTATAAAACAAATAATCCATATTTAGTTTAAGAAAGTCATTTTTACTCTTTTATTTCTCCAAAAAGGAAACATGATTCTGTTAAAACCGATAACCACAATTGAACTGAGCGAGATGCGAGATTTGGGCAGATTTTGCTTAAGTTTAACTAGCTAAATCTTAATTTTTAAATTGGATTAGAAGAAAATCAAACGCTAATAATTAGCACTATGTAAGTACTTGCTCACCGCTTGGAAGTGTTATTCAGAATGGATGTTGCAAACGCAATAACACATGAATGAATGGATCATGAATCGGCTACCAACACCACTAGGTATTTTACTTTCGTTGACCTTCAGGTGTGTACACTTGCTTGACTCACGATTATACGCGGAAGATGATTAAAACATACGACGAAACTTGATTCATAAAGGACAATAAATAGAAAGGAGGTAAAGAAAGAAACCTCAATGATAAATTATCGATAAATTAAGAAAAAAAAAATCCTGGGCACTAAAATAGACAAATGAAAAGTAGAACGAGGAAAAAACGAGCATACAGAAACAAGACGTTAATCGAAGATCATTGAAAATTCCTCTCCGTGACAACTCCGAATACGGAACGGATAAGTTCCGTGAAAAACGTTCAGCTATTTTATGCATTCCGCTAACTGTTGTTGCTTATTGATGGCTGTTGTATACTTTAGTTTATTTCCGGTTTATTCTGTTCTAAAAGAGTATCGGTAACTGTAAAAGTTGTATGCGTTCGAGCAATATTTGTATACACTTATACAACTTGGCCGTCTATTGTTTACGGTACAATGAGTCCTAACTTTAAAATTATAACTCAGAATATTAATGTATTCACGCAATTGATACAGTAACCATAAATAACAGTAGTTACAGTTATTATTATTTATTGAATTTTAAAACAGTAGCTGCCTTCATTACCGTATCGCATTAACAATAAAATATTTACCTATGGAATGGTAATAAAAATTGTCCCTGTGCAATAAAAAGGTTTGGATGAAAGGTTTTTCCGTTTGTGTTTAGGCTAGCATGAAATTTACGGTATTTGCTAGACCAAATATACAATAATTTTAAAGTAAGACATTGAACTGCTTCTCAGAATTTGGTTTGGATTATGGGATACCGCTCGAAAAATAAGTTCTGTTTTATTACAAATTATATTAAACAATTAAATCGGCATTAATAATAATATAATATTTATTTCAAGGCATATATGTGCAGGTATATATGAAACAAGTAATAAACCAAACTAGTGCGATCTGTAAATAAAAAAAAATCATTCAAAGATCCATATTTATAAGATGATTTTAAGCTACGCTTTAAAATAGATTTGAGAGATATAAAATAAATAAATATAAGAGAGTCAGAGACAATCTATACATTTATTAATACGTTTTAAAGACGAGCGTTCATCTTTTGAATTATTGGAGTGAGACTGGTTTTTATGCAAAAATATCGTCCATTCATATACAGACACTTTTCAGAATTACAGTAAAAGCAGCAGCATGCATACCATGCATGTATGGAAATTTAACGTCCCTCTGTCAACGCACATGCAAAAGATGTGCTTGTTAATACACAACTTGGAGGGAGTGCATAATTCACTTTCTAACTTATTGAAATCAACACACGCATTGTGGACGAAAAAATTACAATAGGCGGGTGATCTGAGCAAATGGATATGATGTAGCAACGTGCTGTCGTTACGGTAAAAGCATAGGGCGTTGGATCTCCACGCATGCATATTGATAGCTAAATAAAAATTCTTAAAACCGTCTGTATATATATCTCACATACTGCCAATATCCTAAATTTCTTAAAACAGTGCCTACAATTCTGCTGTACATACGTATTCAGAATGCTTCGCATGGAATCTATACTGAAAAACCGATTTATTTGAAAATTTGGTATTATTTTGTTTAAGTTAACATTGAGTTAAATATGGGCAAACAAATATCTAGTTAATTCAACCAAATTATTCGTTCATTTAAAAATAAAGGTGTTTATTTGAAATAACGAAATATTTTGTTGGATTGACTAAATTTTCACGATAAAATTTGTTTGAAATTATTTTGTTATCCTGAACAAATTGTTTTTTTTCCGTGTATTCGAGAACAACTTGCACATATTTGAACCTCATTCTCAACCTTTGTGCCGTATTAAACGTGTGTCTCATAATAAACTATTTGTGGTAGATGTTCAGTATCAAAAGTCGAATCATCTAGAGTTAAATTATATATTGATTGAGAGTTACTGGAGACAGTCAGCAAAGAGAAATGTCAAACAACAAGTCTTGAAGGCATTCAAAACTAATATTCCTTAAATCATTAAATTTGCAAGAGTAATTATTGCATTTTTTTGTAAATTACCACCATTACCAGGAATCACAAAGTTAGTATCATCAACAAAATTTTCTAGAAAATGTTCGGGTAAAGTCATAACTTTCAAAATATGGTTGGTAAAATTGTCGAACATTATTGATCCCAGTATGCTTCCCTATGATCAGCCCTGCTTAATTTTCTGTAATTTTGATATTACATTCTTATGATAAAGTAACCATTTTTTTTTGTTATAAGTAGTATAAATTAATCGAAGCATTCAACGATGTTTTAAAGCAATTAATCGCCAAACAGTTGTATGTAGTAACAAGTACATAGATGTATATTTCAAGTTGCACCTTTATTATTACTGAAAACGACGTAATGTTCATTAAATAATGTAGAATTTTACACTTGAATCTTTGAAAATATACTATATCAAATATTATGTACATGGCTAATTGCTACACAGCAATCCAAAAGTTTATTACTCTTTATCAAATCTATTAAAACCGATTTGAAAATTCGTTTTTAAAACTGATTTCAAACGGTTTTTAAAACAGCTTTCAAAACCGGTTACGGTTTTTGGTTTGAAGACGATTAAATCGCCAGAAACAAAACCGGTTTTTCAAAAAAACTTCAACTCATTTACCTCTACCATGCCATGTTGGAAGTTATTATAGATTTTATTATTATTGACAGTTGATCATATATGAATGTTTTAAAAAGCTTTGAAAAATTGGAATAGAAACTTAAAGCTCTGTAATTTATAATGTTTGCTTTAATTTTGTTTTATCGAGGAAAAAAAAAATTATTACCACAAAATATGCTAATTACCACACGTAGAAAGATGAAGGGTTTGCGCCACTATTTTTGTCAACCAAATTCTGACAATATCTACTACCCAGTAGCAAATAGAAATAGAATGTGAAGAAACTGGAAGGTCCAGGGCAACTGGGATATATAATAGTAGTCTATTAAACGTCAAAATTTTATAAAGCTCATATAACTGTGAATGAACTGACTGAAGTTTAACATCAATGAAGATTAGATTAAAACTTTAACTACATTATTATAGGTTAAAGTATTTAATTAGTTAGCCAATTTTGAGAATTGTTTAAAGTTTTCAAGGTATTTTTTAGACAATATGGCTATTAAAAAAAAAACCAAAAATCCAAATTAAACAAAACGTTTCGACAAGTTACTATAGTTATTATTATATAGCCCTTTTCAATTGTATGTACCTAATTAATTAACTAGCAACAAATTTTCCATATGAATGAGTTTTTTTCCATGAGTTTTGTCACGAACTAAGTAATTAATATATATTCTTGCCGTGTTCGCCTATACGTTCTTTCACCAATATTTTTATCTATTTATATGTTGTATTGTTGTTAATTTTTGTTTGTTTTAAAATACCCATATTGTCCAAAAAAATAAACCTTAACGATTTTGTACTACATTACTATATTGCGCGACAAAAATATGTATTACCACGAAAAAGATATATAATAAATGATATCCCATAGAAAGCAATGGAATGTCTAATATCAGGTGTTCATCCATATATTGTGATTTATTGTATTTATATAGTTGTATACAATGTAGGTGCTGACATATAAAGTTTGATGTACTATTCTTATTGTCTAGTTTGCATATTTTTAAGTTATAAAGTAAAAATTAGCCAACCAATTTGCTAATACATAGATTGAGCTTTGCATAAATGTATTTAAGAAAATGTGTGTCGGTTGTCGGTAAGGAAAGAAAAGTGATGACAACTGAGAAATAAGTAATTTAAGAAGCGCCATTTTTTTAAATATAATTAAAAAAAAACATTAATTTTATCATAGTTACTTTTCAACTGCTAGTTTTTCTCAATTATAAACATTGTTGCATTTAACTTTCTTCGATTTAAAGGTGAAATCATTATCAACTATGACATTGAGCGGGGCTTACTGTTGAATGTCCTTCCAAAATCACGTATCAAAGAATGTCTGTACTTAGGTACAGAAATAATTTGCATTTTAAATAAGCCTTTAACAATAATAAAACATGTGTGACACATAACTTACGATACCATGTTGTAAGTATGTGTATAATTGTTATTGTTGCCACAACACCGAACTAATTTAAAAGAAAATAAACAATGTTATTGTAGCAATGAATATGCAACGAAGACGTGTAGTACTAGTGAAAGCTAAATATAGTGAAACTACGTGAAAACGAAAAAAAAAACACTTACCTAACTCGTCCAATTAAAAGTCGTTAACTATTTGATTATTTTCCAATTTATGCGTAGTACGTTGTATGCAGTAGTTATAATAAGCACATGGTATCTTAAATCTTAACCGCAACACTTTATGAGGATGTGTTATTTTTGAATTCGACAATCGTAATACCCGCTACTGAATATCCTCCCGATGTGGGAAGTGTTGCTATGGTGGGGGACTGAAGCTATTGGCTGACTTTCTTCCCCTACTATTTAGTGTAACAGCACAGTAGCAATATGCAAGTGCAGAATGCAGAATCACAATATTTATTTGCAGCGGAAAAAATGTGGCGCTTGTTTATATGCAATAGCTCCGTACTCCTTTTTCAACCAATAATTTTGGCACATTATTCAGTCCAATATATGACTATATTAATTATTATTAACGCTTGCGTAAATAGTAATTCCATGCGATTAAACTATAGGTAGGTACATACATACTATACTGATACTTCTCGAAATGCTGTTGTTGTGATTACTAGAAAATAAATATAAAAATATACTATTACAATTACCTATGACATATTACACATTTATAAAACAACGAAGTGAATATCAATTAATAGAACACAATAATTATAACATGAATGGCGAAATCAATTAGAAACGCATATATATAAAGGATTTCCGTTAATTTTTTTACACTGCCGTTAGAGCTAAAAATTTCGTAACATTTTAAATGCCAATGATTTCAGTTCAAAGTTAATTTTTTATCATAATATTTGCTATAGTATTTATTAGGTATATATTGCTACTTGCGTAGGAGTTTGTCCTACGCAAGCAGGATAGCTAGATTATGTTCCCGAATGGAGTTTACACGAGGAAAAAATCTTTATTAATAATCATAATAATATATTTATCCTTTAGACCAAAAAAGGGTACATTAGTGTACAAAAAGTATAGAATCATTCATGCATACACTAGAAAAGAAAATATATGAAAAAAAATATAAATTCAGTGAGAGACTGCAAACAGAAACCATCCGGACAATCAATATCAGCGTTTAACTCATCCAGAACAAAACTCAGTTAAAGAATAAAAACAGTTATCGATAAGAAGTTTTCTCAATTCATATTTAAAGGATCTTATATTTAGATGTTTAATGCAAGGAGGAAGTTCAAATCAGAAAAAGATCTTAAGATCTTAATAAGATTTATTATAATGTAGGGGGCTCACTGAATGGTGCAGAACTCGATCCCCCCTCTCCGAGAGTGGGAGGGGGGACAACTTTGAAATCTTAAATGGGAACCCCCATTTTGTATTGCAGATTCGGATTCTACGCTATCAAGTATGTAGTTTTTGTTTGAAACTTTTTTTCGATTCGTAACAGATTGCGCTGTAATCGCAAAAATCTTAGTGAACGTTAGAAAAAATACACAAAAAAGAGAAGCAAGCAAACATGATTTTGTGTTTTTTTTTATTTTAACATTAAATAACATTTCAAAAAGCCATTCAACAACGAAGGACTTTACTTTATCATACCCATTTCAGAAAATGTGTTCGAAAATGTGCCCTTCCACTTCGATACATTTATTTATTCGCAATTGGAATGATTGCACACAACTGAGAAGTGTTTCCGGCGTAATCCTTGAACAAGCGTTGGTGATTCGCTCAATCATATTTTCCCTGGTGGTTGGCACTTCTGTATAATTTTCAGACATTAAGTGGCCCCACAAAAAGAAGTCAGGGGAAGTAAGATCTGGCGATCTTGCAGGCCAAGACACTGGACCACCTCTTCCGATACATCGACGACTGGCTTATTGCCAATTATTCCACACCAAACATTTACGTTCCAAGGATTTTGATGTTCAACTTGGCGCAACCAATGGGGATTTTCGATATTCCAGTAATGCATGTTGTGCCGATTTACCGTACCGTGACTTGTGAATGTCGCCTCGTCAGAAAATAATACTCGAGCAAAAAAATTGGGATTATCTTGTATCCGTTGAAGCACCCATTGACAAAATCACACTCGATTTTGAAAATCATCGCCATGAAGTTCTTGATGCATGGAAACTCTAAATGGATGATATTTCCTACGCTTCAATGTTTGGCAGGTAGTGGACTGAGAAATTCCTGATCCGCGAGCTATTTCTCGAGTACTAATGTGCGGATTATTAGCTACTGCAGCTAATACCGCGATTTCATTATTTTCTCCAGCAATTGGTTTTCGGCGATTACGTTGTTTGGCTGTACAGATCCTTCGCTAGAGAACTGTTGAACGACTCGGAAAAAAGAAGCGCGCGATCGCACCTTGTCGGGAAAACGTTGTAAATAAAGATTAACAGCATCATCGATATTACTACCACTTTCTCCATAGATGTAAATCATTTCAATTCTCCCTTGTAATGTTATAACCTCCATTACTGTTCAAATATTCAACACTAACTCATTTATATTTGATTATTAATTAATAATCTAAATGGGGATCGGACAATATGTAAGTATTCACAGCTTGTCAAGTACTGAATAAAGTACGGTTTTGTATCGTGGAATATCATTCCAATTGCGAATAAATAAATGTATCGAAGTGAAGGGGCACAGTTTCCAACACATGGCGTTTTGAAATGTTAGTTTATGTTAAAAATAAAAAAAACACAAAATCATGTTTGCTTGCTTCTCTTTTTTGAAAAATTTATACTTGACGGTAAGAATCCGATATCTGCGAATACACAAAATGGGGGTTCCCATTTAGGATTTCAAAGTTGTCCTCCCTCCCACTCTGGGAGGATGAGGTCGAGTTCGGCACAATTCAGTGAGCCCCCTACATTATAACAAATCTTATTCAGATCTTTTTTGATTGGATGCAGTGTTTTAGAGATATTCCATTGTCCCAAGATAAAAAACTCATATGAAAGACGTAGGATTGTCCATATTAATCTAACAATAGCCATTATACCATATTTGTCATCATTAACTGCCTTGAACTTTTTGTTTATAGTTTTATGTTATTGTATTATTTGTTTTCGGATTGAGTTTACAACAGCATATGAGGTTTACGTTTTTAATTTTACAAAAAAATGTTAAAGGAAAGACTTTTGCCTGAGTTTAAAGAAACAAACTATAGATAACTAGGCGTAGGGTAATAAAACATTCGAGGATGTATTGGTATCTAGTTAGCCTAGACCAGTTCCGTAGATAAAGAAAATATTGCGATACCATAGCAACGAAATGTAATATATTAGAAGTGTCAGTGTAAAGTTTCACGTCAAAAAGTCAAACCAATGTTGTGCAATAAAATTGAAAAGAAGGATGTCGGCCGAAATTGTGAAAATCGAAAAATTGGAATATGGAACAATCATCAAGTGTCTGTATTTGAAGGGGTTACGAGGTAAGCAGATTTACGAAGATATGCTTAAATACTTTCGCGCCCATATGTAATCGTGAAAAATTGAATTGCGAGCTTCAAAAGGGGTAAATTTTCCATTGAGGATGAACACCGATCGGGAAGGCCAGTGTTCGTTCCCGCAAATGTTGATGCAGTTCATGACATGATTTCGTCGGACCGTCGAATTGGGCTAAAACGAATATCTTAGGCACTGAGTATTTCATAGGAACGCGTCCATCACGTCGTTCACGTCGATTTGAACATGAGAAAAATGTCTGCAAAATGGATCCCCAAATGTCTGAATGTTGACCAAAAGCGTACAAGGGTAGAAGCCTTACGTTCGATCTGTGCTCAGTATGAAAAAATGTAGAGTTTTTAAGCCGTATTGTTACTATGGATGAAAGTTGGGTACATTTCTGCGACCCAGAAACAAAACAACAATCGATGGAATAGAGGTACTCTGGTTTTCCAAGGCCTAAGAAGTTTCGTGTTCAAAATTCTACTGGAAAACTTTTTGCTTCAGTTTTTTGGTTTGCCATAGAGTAATCATAATTAATTTTCTGGATAAGTGTAGAACAATAACTGGGAATCAGATAATGTAGGCTTTCACGGCCGGTGTCATGTGAGAAGGTATTTTCCGGGCTATTGGGCCGTGGTCGGTGGGAATTTCTTCCGGACGTTTCGTTTACTGCTACGTCCGGAAGAAATTCCCACCGACCACGGTCCAATAGCCCGGAAAATACCTTCTCACATAACTGGGAATTATTACTGGACGTTATAGGTAGAAGCTGTGGAGGATTGGTTTGCAGAGCAACATAAAAATTTCTTTTTGAAAGGTCTAGAGGCGTTGCAGGTTCGGTGTAATAAATGTACCCAATTAAGAGGAGAGTATGTTGAATAATAAAATATTTTGACTTTCAAATGTTGTATGCTTCTATAGTAGGCTAAGATTTTTTCAATACATTCCTTAATATTTCGATAAAAATGTTAGCACTCTCAGTTTTGCTTCACACGGATCCATAAACAGAAACGAGACGTTTTGCATTGTTTCCTGATCCCAAGGTGTAATTAATGAATAAGCTTTCCGCTCTTACGGAACCTTTTGAATGTGCGATTTACTAAATAAATGATCGAGCGATTTTACTTCTCTAAAGACTATTTCAGTTTACTTTGTGCAGAATCTGATATTAACAGTATAGCGACATCATCCTCATTATGTGTTCTTTTTGTTTTATATAAAATCATTTCTGAGCCAATTCCTAAAAAAAAGTTTTTATTCACTCATATGTAATACATAAATAGATATCTGCAAACTTTCAATTGAAGTTTTCAATCATGAAACGGTATAAGAATTATTTCCGCTTCCAGAACATTGTATTACCTATTGAAATAAATTTCTCTTTTAACGTTAGCATTATATTCTAAAAAAGTATTGTCAAAGCTTTTCAATTTAAACTGCAAACAAACAGCACAACGAATATAAGTTTTGCAGTATTGCTGAAAAAATACTTTTCTGGGAGAAATAACGTTTTGGTTAAGTTATTTATGAGGGTTCCAACCAGTGATATTTTTATTTATATGTATGTACAAGATATTATTTATCGCAATACCGTCCTTTATTTAAGCATAAACCAATCGATCTGCGAACTGTCTTTGAAGGTGAAAAGCTCAGTACGTAAGTCTAAAACATGCATCGCTATAAGAAACTGATATAATTCTTAGAGATACAGTGAATATGGCCATAAATATTCTACTCTTTTAACCATTAAGTAATTTTTCAAATTAGTAAGCTTCCAAATAAGGTTAATCTATTGTTATCCATTTATTTAAAACATAAAAGATTTAACAGATTAAATTAACACAAAATCCGAAATTTCATTTGCTTAAAAAGTGGTATTCACTTGCCTTATATCTCGATTTAACAGGTATTACATTTTTACGCAGTGATATCAACGCATTTAAACAGTTGCCCGTTTTTGAGCACGCAGTAAGTACGATAAAAGTTGCTTGAACGACTATCAAATAGGTATTCGTAAACTTAAAACAAATTAAAACGAAATCGCCACTGTTGAAATAACTTTAATACAAGGGTTGTAGCATTAATATACAATACAATTTTACTTATAAATCTGATCTGTTATGTTAATAGCAATAAGTGAAAACAGGCAAATATTTACAATAACAAGAATAAATATTCTCTAACAATTTGAACGATTGGTCATATCTCTCTTGCGGTATCCTCGAATATTTTCATTATCAATTTGATGCTATTACTGCTAGCTCGTTTAGATTTCCATATATGCATGTATCTGCTGTATAACATAATATTTCTTGTCATTAACTGTAAAACTTAACTAATAGGATCGTAATCTTTACGTACGTAACTCGATTCTAAACAATTTGCGCTTTTAATGGCACTAATTTCCGCAAAGTCGGTCTCTGGTTCTTCGAAAGCTTCCACTTTAATAAACCCGATCGAGTTCTTCTGGATGGAATGGTTCAATTTGTTCTTATACATCTGTTTATAACATTGGATGGCATTTTGCAAATCTCTAACCACTTTGAAACTTCTTTCTCTATTGCAGTCATTCTTATCGAATATAAGTGTTGCCGCCTTGATGTGTTGAAAAGCTTCATTTAGATCTTCCGACGATAAAGTTCTTATGCCGTAGTCGTCGTCGTCGTCATCTTTATTTTCATTTCCAATATTTAGTTGTTTCAATTCTTCAGATGTTAACTCTTCCTTAGGAGGTGTTAAGTAAGTATTCGCTTCGACGATATCTAATTCTAATCCTACCGTAGAAGTTAAAGTGATCATTTTCTGCTTCATCTTGGTCACGCAGTCAACCAACTCAAATGGTTTGTATTCTCCCGCATGTTCAGGCCACATTTTGTACCAACACGATTTTATATAACTCCGGTGAATTTTCTCCCATGCTTGACCTATAATGTCGATGGAATCTTTTATAGTAAAATTTCTCCAAATTTCTTCAATGCCAATAGTTTCTTCAGGTAGCATTTGCTCAAGCAAATTTTCAAGCATTATATAGAAATAGTGCGCATTAAAAAAGTGGATAATGTTTCCATCTATAGGATGTAAGTAAATATCCGAATCAGGTGGTAAAAATATTACTTTGATGTTATCCGAAAAATCTTCAAGGCACTGAGGATGATGTGCGGCGCAATTTAATACAAGAAGAATTTTAAAAGGAATGCGTTCCTTTAAACAATAATCTTTTAATTCATTCGTGAGACGATTACAGAAATAATCTGTGAATATGCTGGATGTGATAATACCTTTAGGATGATATTTCCACACTACAGGTAAGTGATCTTTTGAATATCCCCTCAGAGCAACTGGGTTGGCTGTGTGATGTATAATTACTGGTTTTAATTTATAATCTCCATTAGCATTTGCACCTAAGATCAAGCTGACACGATCTTTTTCTTCGATATTTATCTCTGTTCTACCAGATGGAGGCAATTGTCTCCAAGCCAAACCAAATTCATTTATACTAAATACTTGTTTTGGAGCGTAGCCGTTTTTATCAATAATTGCCCTGAAAGTAGAAGGAAATTGATTAACGAGATTCATATCTACAATTTGTAGCTTTTCGTCCGGTAGTTCCTGTGGGTTTAAATTGAACAACTTCATTCTTTTTTTAAAGCGTTCCAACCAACCGTGGCTGGCCACGAACTGTTTAGCTTCTGTGTCGTTCAATTCTATCCGTATACTTTCGTACAACTCGCGTGCCTTTTCCTGGATGCTGACCAGAGGTATTGGATTATTACCTTCCGAAGTTATCCAATCCGCAAGTCTTTTCTCCATGTTTTCCATTGTTTGCGATCGAGGTCGTAAAAAATTCGTACCCGTCAATGGAGCCAGTCGTTTTGACCGTTCCTTTATTTTATCGCTTTGTACAAGTATTGTACGTACAGTAGATTCGCTTAGATTTAGCGCCCGAGCAATATAACACGACCGCTCCTTATTTTCGTGGCGTCTTACGATGTCTAATTTCATTTCGAACGTTATTAAGTTTCGTTTTCTTTTTTTATTCGGCAAGGTATCATCTTGATGCCGTTTGTTATCCATAATCAAATAAACAAATAAAACACAAAAATGTTTCATATAAATATAAGCAAACGTGAACAAAGATCACTGTGCACTGAATTTGTTGTGTGTACGGTATACGCATGCTCTATCAGCACCTGTGACGTTAACCAACGATGCTTTCACATAACAACGTCCTTTACGACTTCGAGTTTACGTTAATTGGGTATTGAGTATTAACGGGTATATAGCGAAATAACCGGTTTGTGTACTAGTACAGGGTTAAGAAAGCATACATTCAATACTAACAAACATTATTCATTTCCATTATATTTTGATACAATTACTGTAATAAAAACAATTAATTGTAAGTATATAGAACACGCAAAATTTCTTTCTCTATACTTACTCAAAAGGAAAGAGTAAGTATATGATCCTATATACAGATGCTATATACATACAGGAAAACCTAAGTACCATTGTATTTTAGTAGTTAGGTCTATTTTCAAGAAATAAAGTACGTAATGTAGGTTTGTATCCAAATTAAAAAAAGACTACTACTTGCAATAATAGAAGTTATTATAAAATTACAAGTACCTAGTTGAAACCGATACACACAGAATATCCTTTATAGAAGAAATAAAATGTATAAAACTAATACATAAAATCTTCAGCAGCAATTTAAAATTTTCTTGCTTTTAATCTTTGCAATATGCAACCCATTGTACTTCATTTAAAATTTTGTGCTATGTATACATTTGTAATTGTATGGTAGACTTATTCAATTTATTAAATAATTAGAATATTCGATAGGCGATGAACTATAATTTCTAGTAAATGCAATTCAATTAGATAATAAATATTCATTAATAAAACGCAATTTAAATTACAATCAAATCTTGATTTTATTTTTAAGAAAATAACGGTTGGTAGCCATTTCAATAACTTTTGACAGAACTTCCGATTGGGTGCTGTTTCCTTTCTGTTCTACGCTCTAACCAAGATGCAGAAGGTATGTATAATTTCGATTAAAAAATCGTAAATATCAATACAAAATATATAATTTACTTGTCTTATTTCAGTCGAAGAAGGAACCTTTACACTCCGTGCAAGTATTTGGTAGGAAAGTAAGTTTTTAATTTCAAAATTAACCTTTATTTCTTGTAATATGCACGTGTGCAGTGTTTGTTGTTAATTTTCAATTTTGTTAAATTTAAGAAATCCGCTACTGCTGTAGCATACTGTAAAAGAGGAAGAGGAATACTTCGAGTGAATGGCCGGCCCTTGTCTCAAATTGAGCCGAAAATGCTTCAAGATAAGTTGAACGAGCCAATTCTTCTACTTGGACAGGTACAGAAACCCCAAAATTTTAATTGAGATAACTAATGAAACTTTTAATGATGAATATTTATCCCGAAAATGAAATAATATTGAAATGAGTTTATTATGCTGAGATTGTGATTATATTTGAATTTACATTACAATTTTAATATTACTATTGAATTATGATTTTACTTTGTAGGACAAATTTGCTGCAGTTGACATTCGAGTTCGCGTAAATGGTGGTGGACATGTATCACAAATATATGCTATAAGGCAAGCAATTTCAAAAGCACTAGTTGCATACTATCAAAAATGTAAGTTATTAGTTTTGGCAATAGTTAAGAATAATGAAACTATTTTGTTACTGTTAGATGTTGATGAAGCTTCAAAGAAGGAATTAAAAGATATCCTCATTCAATATGATAGGACATTACTGGTTGCTGATCCTCGTCGTTGTGAACCTAAGAAGTTTGGTGGCCCAGGTGCACGTGCCCGTTACCAAAAATCTTACCGTTAACATTCTGCGTGTTTATTGTATTTTTACGGTAATGTTAGTATAATAAACACCCTTATATATTTTTTATTTTTTCAATGTTTTAATTTTAAACATCTGATACATTTAATCACGGAAAATCTAATTAAGTTTTTATGGAAAACAAATAAGGACTTCCAGAAAAGTAAAATTCTATTTCTTTTTATTAGCTGATAAAATTACATTACTAAACAATCCTTAGTAATTCGTTCACTCCCCATGCAAAATCTTCAAGAATAAATTTTGAATGTTCTATATTTTATAATGGAATAATTGAGTTAAACAATAAATAATATTTACAGCTCGTCCACATAGTGGATTATTAAAATATTCCTTAGTTAATTTCCACTTATATAAGGTCGGCATCGATTTTTGCTCCCATACGTTGTAACGCAATTATGGTATTTACAGCTTTAATCCATCTCTTCTTGATAACATATCGTTTCAGTTTTCTAGTGCTGAGAACGTTATCAGAAGATTGTAACATCCATGGATGGTTCATTGCTTCTGTGGCAGATAATCTAGCACTAAAAAAAGAAGTTTTATTAATTTAAGTCTAGGAACATTGAGAAAGTACAGACAACCAAGATTACTGGTGAAAGTCGTCACAAAATTGTCAACACCATCAAATGATTTTATGATAGGTATACTGTTTTCTCAAGTCAGTCATTTTAGTTGTCCATTAGTGTACCAATACTCAAGATTTGTTATGGCGATATACTTACTTCTCAGTTGATTAACGATGTAATTACATTTTGTCTTATTTAAGCTGTATTTATTATATTTTAATGCTATATGTACTTTTCAAAAAATTAAAAAATGAAGTATCAAGTGTCACTATAGTTAAGTTATATTATTGAAAGTATGCTTTTCAGTTGTTACAATGAGAGGGAACGAGAACGAAATTTTATTTTTATAATTAATTTTTCATATCTACAATCTTTCGGCTAAAACTGTAATCTTTGTCAAGCTATTGCTTTTTGTAAATGTAAATACAAATATTTATATTATATAGATTTAGACCATTCAAATTACCTGCAGAAAGGTTTATAAAAAAATAAACAAAAAGAACCGTTGCAAAACGACGAATTTATACTGTTGATAAAATGAAATTCAGGGTGATCAATTTAAAATGCAACGATTTTTGAAATGTTATCTTTTGGAATACGAGATAATATTGACAGAGTAAGAATTTTTAACAATAAAACTTTCAGAGTTGGATTGGAATCTCTAGCAGGAGATTATTGGGTAACTAGTTTCGGCTAAAAGCCATCATCATCAAGCCATGTCAGATTCAAATTTATTCGAATGATGGATTTTAGCCGAAAGTAGTTAGCCAATAACATCCTGCTAGTGATTGAGTTTTATACTAACTGTTATTTATTATTATCACACTCCAACTCAATTAGGACATAACATGAAATTTAAAATAATTATAACAATTGAATAAAACTCGAACAAATAAGAATAAACTGAAGTGATTAAAATACAAAAAAAAAGGTAAAATAAAAAGGCAAACAAAATTAAATGGACAAACAAAAATTGAGAAAACAACTATATATATTACAATAGAAAATATAGTATTGTAAAATTGCAATTTTTATCAGATCATAATTACGATGTATACGTTTTTCCAGTTTTTATGATCTTTGGTTTATTGTAACTTGTAATACAATTTTTACAATACATTTTGTAGATGAGGTTTCTTATTTCTAATATACCCAATTTATCGTTTTTTTCCCAATATTATCGTGGAAGTCAATTGAAACATTTTAATAATCAAGAATTCGATTTAGTTTCAACAGTAGAGGGCGTATACAATAAATTAAGTTGAGATTTTTTTTATTAATGTTTTGTTTTATAGGGGAACCTTTGTTTAAGGAATATTTTTTATTAATAATAATTATTGAGTTAAATTCTTTTTAGTTCTGACATTATTTCCATGAAACTATTTCTCTGGAAGATTTAGGATTCTATGTTTTTAATTGTTAACAATTTCATTTTATTTCCGATGCAAGCGGTGGAGCTAACATTTTTCCAATAAATGTTTTGTACGGGCAATTTGATTTAATATCTTAATTTTTGATTGTTAAATTTTTAAAAAATTTTAGCTTGATAAAGAGTAGTTTTATTCGAACTAAAAACTGCTGTGAAAAATTAATTAAATTGGATGAGTTTTGAAAAAGTTTTTGCATGGAACTGTGAGTATATGATATATTAAATCAAGAATTTTGAAACTTTACATACTATAAAGGTAACTGACATGCATCATTTGTTTACTAAAGTTTTGAGCAGTACTGCGTATTACGATAACCGAAATATTTCTCTGCTAAGAACAGAAGCAATTAGAATAAAATTTTTGGAATAAAAAAACATATTTTTTATTAATACTTAGCAAAGCTATTCTTACTTGCACACTAAAACAAGAGATGAGTTAATTTAAAATTGCAAATGTAGAAGGATTTTGTCATTTGCTGGTAAAATTAAGAAAAAAAAAGTATTTTTTTTCTAAAAAGCCTCGTATATTATTTAATTTAGTAGTTATACAAATGAAAAACAACACTAAATGAAAATAAATAAAATAAATTTCTGAACGGCCACAATACATAAACGGCACGATATAAAGAACAAAAAACAAAATAATGGATAATGGTCCCTTTAGATTGGGTATCTTTCCGTAACAGCCATAAAAATGCAAGCGTTAAGATAAGTACTTAAGAAATACAAATACGACGAATGAAATACACTAAAATGTACACGAGATTTATACAAAGCAAAAATTGATTTACATTTAAAACTGATTAAGATTTCTTTAACGAATTAAATTTACTTGTTTGTCTAGATTGGAAGAAAGTATTTAAAGAACTTATTGTTCTTTGCCCTAATGTGTCAGAATCAGTAAATTCGGCAGATATAGAAGCGTGTCGTAGTTTAGGCCCTTTAGGACCATCCCAATGATCAAGAAGTTGCAGCAGAAGATCTTTTGTATTGTTTGGATTATCATCTGATTGTTTCCGATTTGGTTGTGTGCACATTTCATTGAATGCCGATAATCTAGAATTGAATTGCTCCCTGAATGAATTAGAACTCCGTCTTGGCATAAGGGGCACATCTCTACTCATCATATTGATTTTATTCTTTGGTTTTCTCCAAGGAACTTTACAAGTTAAACTATCTGCGTGATTTATTGTTGTCGACACATTTTTACTGTTTTCTGCTGAAGTGGTATTATTTTGAATCTCAATAGTTATGTTAGTTTTGGAATGATTGATACTCTCTTTAGCTGATGTCTCTGAAATGTTGTCAAAAATTACAGATTCATTATTGATGAGGCTAGTAGATATATTTGAAAGTTGAAATAGTTTATCTGATAATTTCCGTATTTCTTCTGCTAAATTTAAACGTTCCGTTATATCAGGCGCTTTTACAACACAAGTACTGTCTGAGGCTCTTCTGAAGTGGTCAGGCATGTAATAGTTTCCATTTAAGTGTTCCGAATTTAAGAAGGCATTATCAGAACCAGGCGATGAAGATAAGGATTCGCAGGGGGATGGAGACAAGGCTACTAAAGAATTTAATGATTCTGAAAGACGTAGCCCGGAACCAACGCAAGGTAAAATGGCGTGCGAAGCGATTTCGAACACATATGGGGAGTTTGGATGCTCGTTCCAGCGCTCTACGAATTGCCGTAAATTGTCCTTTGTCATGTCCATTGAGGGATGTCTTGGGATTTGCCGTTCCGATCGACGCAACCAAACATGCTTCAAGCAATGTTCAGCAGACATGCGTTGACTGAAAGTAGGCAGACAAAGACCCTGTTTTATTATCTATATTCTAGTAAAAGTTGTGTTCATATTTTTGTGTGCACCGCATTCGTCCATCAACAAAATCCCAAATTAGTAACAAAAGAAAAACTTTTTAAGTGAGTTAATTAGTGAAAATTGATGCATAACTAATTTGGGTCTTTGTCTTCCTTTGGGATATTGACACGCAATTACACACTCATGCTCAGATGATGTAAATTTAAACCAAAAACTTACTGTTGGTCCTTCACGAGCAGTTTTTGAATGAAATCTTTAGCGTTTTCGGAGATTTCATCAAAAGCTTCGTCGTCAAAATCATATTTGGCGATTGTTACATTCGCCATGGTTTCAATGTCTGTGTGTCCCATAAATGGTGATAAACCAGATAATCTGTGTTTAACAAAAAAGTAATTATATGAAAGAAAGTGCACCTTTGCGTTGAATTAATACACTTACAGCACGTAACATATAACTCCCACTGACCACATGTCCGTGCCATAACCGATTTGATCAAAGTTTACTACTTCCGGTGCAACGAACTCGGGCGTTCCAAACAAAACTTGCAATTTTTTCCCGGGGTCATATTTTCTCGCCAAACCAAAGTCAATTATTTTGACACGGTTTCCAGTTTTCGTTAAGCACAGAATATTCTCCGGCTAAAAAAATCAAACAATCTTAAAATAAAACAAAGAAACGAATCGCGCATAACTTTTTTATATGTGAAACACTCACTTTCATATCCAAGTGCAAAATGTTCTGTTTATGTATAAAGTCTACGCCTTCGCATATTTGTCTCATGAAAACCGTACATGCTTTTTCCGTCAGAACGAAATCGTCATCAATGACTCGCTCAAATAATTCACCACCTTCTATTCTGTAAACATATTTTGTTGTAATTTTTCAAATTTCCATAATGTACCTATTTGGTGAGTTTCGTAAACAAATAATGGAATGTTTATTTTTTAGTCAAGTGTACTTACAATTCTAATACAACGCACATGACTTTTCCATTTTCGAACGCATCGTATAATTGTATCAATCTAGGATGTTGCAATTGCCTCATAATTTCTACCTCTCTTTCGACATTTCGCCTGTCTTCTTTTTTAGGTACCCCGATAAATTTCGCCGCAAGTTGAAGACCAGATGATTTGTCCCGGCATTTGTACACTGTACCGAATTTTCCCCTAAAATTATGCGCAATTATTGAATAGACTCAGATGGTGGTTCGCTTTTCACCTTCCAATTTCGGATTCGAGTTCATAAATTTCTCTGGGATCAACACCTTTTCTAATCCTCACATCACGATATGGAAAACTTAACTCCACTTCTGAAAAATAAATCGGCTTACATTACAGCTTATAGATCCATTACGACTTCATCACGCAAGAATACAATACGTGAATTATCATAGCACCGAAGAATTGCGTGAATAGCCAGTTGGCCATTTGCCTCTCGTAAATTTGTTGCTTTAGTTAGTTCAACACGTTTTTATTTATTGCTTGTTACGAAACTTCACGGATTTAGTAATTTTGAAAAGGATAATATTTATTTCTAATAAACTGTTTTCCTTTATTAAATAAATAGGTAATTAAAATTTTTAATATGATATCGTTATTTTATTAACTGCCAATTTTTTTCAAGGCCGCAGCAGCGTATTTTGGTAACATTAAAAATACATCAAAAATTTGCCGTTGTCTTATTTACGCATATTTAAAAACAAAATAAAGAATAAAAAGTAGAATAATTTCAATTAGCAGCTATAACTGATCATTCGCCTCGACATCTATTTCTACAAAATAGTTATGGGAACACGTATGCTTTCTAAAAATTTGTTTATAGAGGAAATAAGCTTGCAAATAATTCATTTAGCGAGATTATAAGTATTTTGGGAGATTTTAAAATAGATGTAAAGACCTTTAGTTCTGCCTTGGTAAGTATAACAAATAACTGTGGGAGTTATTATAAATTTAGAAATTAGAAAAGAAATGCACATAATTTCAATTATAAACATTTCATACATAAAAGCTCCCGCCAAATACCTCGTCATTATATCGGTTATCTAAAGTAACATTAAGTATTTTTCCAACTTTGGAAGTAAATTGAAAATCTAATTATAGTAGTGGCTGTGCGGATTGATTGTGAAACAGAGAGTAGGTACACGAGTTTCTATTGAATGAAAGAATTAACAAGCAATTGTCGCCAAAACGTAATACGTTTTATTGTCACTACGCAGAACACGTGGAGTAAATTTAAATGCTAAAGAGATTTGGAATTTTTATTTATTGTAGCGCCCTTTAAACTGCTGCTGGTAATTGTATTCACTATTTATATTTATAGTTAGAATATATTTAATTACATATATTTACGCATAACTTCCCAGGTAGCATGCTACGTTATAACGACGTCTTTTAAAGGTCATTTTATGCCGCCTAGCGTCATTTGGCAGCTTTTCACCTAAAAGAAACGTATTTAATACGACATTTTTCAGAGTAATTTTGACGTTATTTTCGAACGTCATACTAACGTATATTAGTCACTTGTATGAACGTACGGTTAATGTTTATTTTAAAATGTATTTTGATTGGCTGTTTTTGAACTTTTTTTTTTAAATGCATACAGGAGAAATTTTGACGAAATGTCTGAAATTATAGCACGGCATAGTGCCATTGCGTATATACGTTTTTTTTTAGTTTTTTAAATTCTGTTCTATTCAAAATTTAAACAAATATAAAATCATGATTATTAACCAATCAAAATGAATATAAGAAGTTAAATAACTCTCTTCTGCGCAAATCAAATATATTTCTCTGCCCACCATAACGTTATGCGGTACGCGCCATTTACACGGCGGTTATGGTAACGTTGATTGTTTTCACTGGTTTTTTTACATTAACAGTTTAGCTGTACTAAAATCTAGGTAAGTATAAGTATACACTATTGTGCTTCAGTGGGTTTGAATACAATTGTTTACGTAGAAGTAATTTTGCAAGAAGGCAAGACATAGTAATTAGCAAGATCACCTAAAAAATTTGAGGTTAGAATACAAGAAAATTTTTATATTGGCGGTAGGATGTATGCGGTGATCGAATTTTCTCCTCAACAGGGTGGAGGATTAAGTGTAGTGAATAAGAAATGGCTTACACCGAGAAAGAAAGAAGTTTTTTGGCCACCATATAAAGATGCATCCCAATTCGAAAAGTCACTGAAAAAAGCCGAAGAGATAAATACAGAAACGTGGAGGCTTTATAGTGTTCATAGGATATTTTATGAAACAGGTTCTATTTACATTATTTCGGCAAGTAGTTAAATTTTAAGTTGATAAATTATATTTTAGATAGTTTCGAAAAAAGCCAGCAGAAAGTGAAAAAAGGCTGAAGTAACTTCTGACCTTCAGTCAGAATCAGAAATTCGAATATAAGGCGAAAACGTGTAAAACCTATTAGATATTTGTCGACGGATAGTGATGATAGTGAATATACAGAAAAAACTTGCCTAAACCTCCTTCAATTAAGAAGAACTTATTAAGAGTATAGTTACATAGTATTTGTTAGAACCTCTATATTAATATTCTGTGTTTATGATACACCAACATCCTCTGAATCTGCAAGCTTAAGCATAGATAACAGCCTTACTCAAGATGATATTTTCAGGCACAGATAAATGTAATACATGAAACAACTGAAACACCAACTAATAGTAAAGTAATTTCAGAAAAATTAGGTGGAAGTTATATTTGTGTTAATACTAGCAAGAAATAATATTTTTGTTTTAGCTTCGAAAACCTCTTAGTGCATGTAATTGAGATTAAGAATCAAAATAAAAGATTATATCTCTGCTTTCACAATAATTAATGAGAAGACTGTACCGAAAGGAAATTATCCTGAAGATCTTCCAGTTAAGTTCCACTAAGAAGTCTCCAGGAAATAAATCTTACAGAAAGATATTTAGAAAACAATGAAAATTTAAAGAACTTGTGAGTATTTAATAAATTTTAATAAATTATATGTTTTACAATATTAATATTTTTAGAGTGCCTACTATTCAACATTAGGTGGAAATGATACTGTTTCAAACTAATAGAATTTTACGAGAAATCTGGATGATCAATTGGCTTGTCATTTTAATTTTTATGGACGAAAAACAAAGAAGCTTTTTCAAGATTAAAGTTAAATGAAGTTGTAATAAGTAAGTGATTAGTTATAAGTCACTTTAAAATTTGAAATTTATGTATACATAAGCATAGACCCATTGAGAATGCATTTATTAATAAATTTCACAGTTTAACAGATTTAACTAAGTAACGTGAAATCGGTCGTTACATATTTATTTATATGTTATTGTCATTATCAAAATAAGTAAATGATTTCACTTTGCCACATTTTAATTTAGTAAATTTATTGAATGTCAGTTCATGAACTACATTTAAACGTCGCCCTTTGAAGAAGTTACATTGGGTAAATGTATTAATAGCCATATTAGTAAGTGAAATTGTTTTCTAGGTGCTGTAAAATCAACGTGCAATTCTACAAGTAAAGATGTTGAAGAAGCTGTTAAAGTTTGCTCAAACATGCACCCAGCGAGTAAAGAAAAATCGTGCGTAAAGTTATTTTACTTAATGTATTTCTTTAGCAAGTATTGCATTAAGCCTTATATAAATATTAGTAGTAAATAAATTTTAAAAGTAAAATTTATAAGCCTATTAGAAACAAATGTTATTTTATTATATATTTTATAACTAATATTGCAATACTAATACCTAATAATGTCTGACAATAACTTTATATATAGGAAATTTTATAAAGAAGTAGT
Organism: Protaetia brevitarsis; assembly: GCA_004143645.1. NCBI lineage: Eukaryota > Metazoa > Arthropoda > Insecta > Coleoptera > Scarabaeidae > Protaetia > Protaetia brevitarsis. Next base: position 388,162 of record RXPK01000308.1, read on the forward strand.
GGGAAAGCGGCAAATGTACAGACGTGTAAATAGAGAGGTTAAATTTACATTAAATAAACTGCTTTATGATAGTAATAAAGCAAATAATGCCATCTCTGAAATTGATTCTGGTGCAGAACTGTTAGAGAAAGATACTTTAATCACAGACAATATGTGTTCTGTTGGTAACGATTTCGACTCTCTACCAAATTTAGAGCATAATCAAGACAAGGCATTGAATTTAATATAAGTGAAAACTGAGAATTACTCCAATGAGGACATCGTAACAAACGACGATAATAAAAAAAAATACCAGATCAGCTAGGCAATGGGCACTTCGTAATACAAAAGTTCCACTTTCTGCGATAACGATCTTTTACATATACTAAATCATTACATCCGGAATTGCCGCTCGATGCACGTGGATTATTAGCAACTCCCTTAAAGTTTTACCAATTTTATAAAAAGCTGGCAAATGGTGAATATGTTCATTTGGGTTTACATGAAAATTTAATGCAGGTTATTTCAAATAACCAAATTTTGAATGGTGTAATTGAGATATCTTTTAATATAGATGGGCTTCCATTATTTAATAATTCTAATATGCAAGTTTGGCCTATTCTGGTCTAAGTAAAAAATAGTAATGCAAAACCATTTGCTGTGGAATATTCTGTGGAAGGTCTAAACCTAGTCCACTTAATATTATTTGGAAGCATTATAAATGAAACTTCAGAATTACTAAAAATGGTTTAGTTTTTAATAACAATAAATATACTATTAAAATTCATAGCTTTGTTTGTGATGCACCCGCAAAAGCATTTATTAAGTGTATCAAACTACATAGTGGATATTCTTCTTGTGATAAATGTATCGAGCCCGGCGAATATATAAATGGACGTGTAATTTTCGGGGTATTGCAGCAGCTCCCAGATCTAACGAATCCTTTATATCTCAAGAAGATGTAAACCCCATACTGGAATATCGCCTTTGTTAAAATTAAATATTAATATGATCTCCTGTTTCCAAATAGATATATGCATTGCATATGTTTGGAGTCATGAAAAAACTTCTGAATACTTGGATTAGTGGTAATAACTATCAAGTACGTGTAGGTAGCAAAACAGTTACTAATTTAAATAATCAGTTAGAGCAGCTCAAGCAATTTTTTCCTTTAGAATTTAATAGGAAACAGAAAAACTTTCTGATATAGACTCATTGGAAAGCAACCCAGTTCAGAAAATTTTTACTTTATGTAGGCCCTTTGGTTTGAAGAAACACGTTGATAAATCAGGTGTATGAACATTTTTTATTGCTTCACTTTGGCATGTCTATACTTTTGAGTGATAGACATATGCAAAACATGGGTTACAATTTAGCAGAAAAGATATTAAAACATTTTGTATCACATTGCAAACATATTTATGGTTTAGATTTCCTTGTGTACAATGTTACATGGTATCCATATTGCTGATGAAGCAAGAATATATAAAACTTTAGATAATATATCGGCATTTACATTTGAGAATTATCTAGGAGAAATGAAGCGGTTAGTTAGATCTCCGAAAAAGCCTTTACAACAATTGTACCGACGTCTGAAGGAGCTTGCTTCCAAAAATGTAACAAATACTTACCCTAACATTACATATGATATTGAGCATTCTGAAGGACCTCTATTAGAAGATACTTATGCAAGCAATATAAAAAGATTGTCTTTAAAAATATGCATCTGTCAACATATTCACTTCAAGTCCTAATTCTTACATTCTTACATTTGAAAAAAGTTGTTCGCATAGAAAATATACTTTACGTTTCCGAAAATAAAATCCTTCTACTTGGAAGGGAATTTTTAAGTTATAGGCCGCTTTACTGCTATCCATTTCCTTCGAGTGATTTACAAATTTCATTATGAATACATTATCAGAATTAAAATTTTACAACATGAATCAAATAGTTGCTAAGTGCATGATTTTTGTAACGACGGTACATTTACATCCTTCCCACTACTTCATAATTTAATATATAGTTTATATTACCAATAAATGTCATTCCTAAAAAAATTGTTTTTTTTATAGAATACAGTGCAAAGACAAATTTATGAATAAACAATTACGCGAAGCAAAAAATTCTATACTTTAATTACGGTACGTCAATAAATAATCATATTAGTTTATTCATTCTTAATACATTCATTACATACATTCATCATTTCAACAACCAAGCAACTGAAATTTTTAAGGACCAGTGCGTTTTGATTGGTAGTTTAATAAAAAAATATATTAGGGTTACCACTTAGTAACAAACGCCATAAAGAGAGTTGCGAGAATGGTTCTACCATCAGTCACTCAGTATGTGCAGAAGCAAATATTACTGTCGATCGCCGTTCGAAAATACATACTGTAATAGTGTATTGGGAGCATCATTTGATTATAATTAATAAAATATTAAATTATTGTGGTTTATAATACACAAATGTCATACATATGCTATTGAAATATTCCACTCGGCGGTCGACGTTAATATTCGCTTCTCTATATATCGGCGACACTGCTGGTAGCACGAATTCCCGCAAATGTAGTCAGAAATTAAAACGTGATATAAACCTCATAAACATACGTCATATTTACGTTTTCTATTGACGTCATAATGACTGTGACATTGTGCCGTATTTGATATGTTAATTTCACCTAACAAGTGACGTAAAATAAACGTAATGAGTGCCTAATATTGTACGTTAAAATAACGTCAGTATGCTACCTGGGTTTATATCACTTCACATTTTTAAAATATAAAGCTACATTTATATTATTTTAAAGAGATTTCTAGATAGTCATTTAGTATTGATAATGATAGTGATATTGTCTAAGGTATATATTGTTACCTTGCTAAAAAAATGCTATAGAATTATTGTGTGCATCCACAATATGATATTTCACATATTCTGTTGGCGTGATACATAATATGTTTATAAAAGCGTCATCTTACCTCCTATAGGATCTTCTTCGTCTACTTTGATCATAATCTGGTTTCTATATAAATAAAAGCAAAAATATATTCCTGTTAATCAACTTATGGATAATAACCTTGATTTTATTTATTATTTTTGTTATTTTTATAACAAGATAAAAAGCAAATCTATTTATGCCAACTACATAAAATACATCAACAGTTGGTTCAAAAAAAAAAAATAGAAAACAAGCCTTTTGACTTACTATATGCTTATTCATTAATTATAATGCCAGAAAAAATAAAGCATATATCTTTTTCTTCCTAACATTCAAGAAATCACTCATGAGACTAATGAGAAAAACTTAATTTCAAAATGCAATTGAGTGTTGAATTCCTACTCACCTATTTGTAAAATATAAATAAACCAAAGAAATAGTAATGTCACGCACGCACACACATACAAACTGTTTTACTGTAAATTACGTGCGATGAAATCAAAAAGTGACAAAAAAAACATAAACGGTTGGAGTTCGAATGTCTAAATACGAAATAACGCTGAAACGAGCAAAAGGAGGCGTCTCTGAAGGCACCACGACGCTAGCAAGCGCCAAAATTAGATCAGTCCGGTGTAAGGTATTTGGTCACGTGACTTTACATGAGAGAAGTGTAACTGTACTCATTATGAATTCACAATATTATTACAGAATGTCTCAATGGGTTCATGTCAGAGATTACCGAAATTTGACCGAAAAAAGTAAATCTCAGTACTTACTAGATCTATCTATCTGCTGTCGCCAAAAATTATATTATTGTTTCTTCAAATAATAGATACTGTATTAGATAATTAACTAAAATGCATAATACGTGCCTCTACATACAACCTTTTCAGATTATATTACAATTTTGGAATAGAAATAACAAAAATAAACCCTTGCAAAATAAAATGCAAGAAAAGCAAATTTTATTTTTACTGATAACTAATAATTAAAAGTTACAATACAAATCGTATTATGTTTGCTTTTTGCATGAATGTTGAAAGGAGTCCGCATCATTCCTTCTACATATTTTTAATAAAATTTCAAGTTTATTTAAAATACTTTTAGAGAGAGTTGCTACAGAGTCATCTGGTATAAGGCAGAAGAATTGCACAACATACTGACGATATCAGCTATATGATACTAGATGGCGCTAATAACAAGAAATCATAAATTTTCTAGATGCAACCATTTATTTCTGCATCGCTGAAAATTGGTTTGACAATCAAATTATACATCGTTTGAAATAATTTACTAGAAGTAAACCATGGTAAGTATACTCAATTATGTTCTATATCGTAGACTATTATCGCGTTTGTAAAAGTGTATTTCTTGAATATTTACTTCCACAAATTTAAAACAAATACCAGGTGTGTCATGGATCTTCGTCAAACCGGCAAACCCACGTGCTAAAAAGAAATTGCCATGAACGGTTTTAATTTTGCAGGTGTCCCTAAATCCCGTCAGGGTCCTCAAACAGGAAGCAGAGGAAGAGAAAGGTGAGATTGCCCGATTGTCGAGCTTCATTGGTGCAATTGCTATTGGAGATTTGGTGAAAAGTACCTTGGGCCCCAAAGGTATGGATAAGATACTAGTTTCCTCAGGACGAAATGCTGGATCAGTTGAAGTAACTAACGATGGTGCAACAATTCTGAAATCTGTTGGTGTTGATAATCCAGCGGCAAAGATTTTAGTTGATATGTCAAAAGTACAGGATGATGAAGTTGGAGACGGCACTACATCGGTAACTGTTTTAGGTAAGGATTGATTTATGTGAAAAAAGGTTATCGAGCTATAGGGGTATGGTTAACTGTCTAGTTATTGAACACTTATGTGTTTCCTTTCATTGAAAATTCGACACTAGGAATAATAGCTGCATTCGTTTTACACCTTTGGTTACAGTGAACAAGCTCGAACAAGCCAGAAAACTGAAATGACGAGCCAATAACATTAAAAAAACAAACAACTGACCAATTCACACGTTTAAGTTAGTTTGGTACTTGGTTCATTTAAACTGATCAACTGACCCAGATTTTCGAGTGGTTACTTGAGGGGTTAAGGGAGGTGAGTTTGGTTATTTCAGTTTGGTCACTTCATTTTAAAAATAAACAACTGATCATTTTATATCAGAAACTGAACAAATCTAACTGACCAAACATACAAAATGAATGTGCAAGCTCAAAATAAATCAAATTTTATTCTAAATATATTTTAAGTTTCAAACTAAATAATAGGAAAACATGCTTGAGAAATAAAAAAAGTGTCAATATAGCCAAACATGCGAAGTTATAGATACAATAATTGGCCAATACATCAGATAGTAATTTGTCATGCTAATCTTAAAGCCTTTCGATATTGGAATTAAAAAATATCTCAAATTTTTGACCCACAATGGGTACAATAATTGCGTGGTTTACTCTATCATTTTTTTTTAATATAATCAATCCTCTGACCAAAGGAAATTTGTTTCTCTAGCATAAATAATGCAGGAGTGTTTTAAAATCGCGTTTAGCAGTTATTTATGGCAAAAGTTAAGTTGAAATAAAGAGAATATAGAAGAAATTAGAAATGAATTTTAACAGAAATTGTGGGAAAAATAAAATAAATGTTTTTTGAAAAAGAATTTTGAATTGAATTATATTATGAAAAATGTTTTGTTTCATCAAGTGACACAACTTTGCCGTTTGCAGCCTTTTGCCTTTATTCAGCTATTTATAGTCTAAAAGTAAAACGCTGAGCGATTTTGGGTATTTGGTTAGAAGTTTGAAATTGTGTGCTTGCTATGTGTGTTTCTGTACTCTGATTATGCCAACAAAGCTTATTATAGTTGTAATCCAATTTCACAGTTGCAAGTCTACCTTTTATTGGTGTTTATCATACTTTCTAGCTCATTGTATACAATTAAAATGGCCGGATGCGGTAGCAATAATCACTTAGCAACAATAGATTTCAAAAATATGATTATTATTATATTATTTTCCTTTCCTGTGGATGATAAACTTGAATGAAAATTGTTGTTTTGTTAGCCTTTTAACTCCTCTCAAGCAATGTAGCCTTAAAATAGTGACTAAGCAAGTCACTTGTAGGTATTAATATGACGTCTTTTTCGTTCTAACCAAATACATAAATTATCTTTGCGTTTTAATGGATTTAATCCGAATATTATAGAAAATTTTGAAGTAGAATGCAACAGTAAAAACCAAAACAAACTGTCTTTCGAATTTTGTTACAATCAGATATAATAGTTCACCCACTATAATTTTTGTAGAAATTCATTTTGTTGGTAACAAAACAATATTTAAGGGTAACTTTAAAAATTCACATCTCAGTTTCCTGTTGCTGTTGTTCTGTTGCAGCTTTTTTGCTTAGAGGTAATTGCATTTTTTCTAAGGATTTTTTTTAGCTTTAAAATTTGTTACATTAAAAACCTTTCGTTATATTTTTACCTAATGTTTTCTTTTTAATTTTATTTTAGCTTCGGAATTGTTAAAAGAAGCCGAGCGAATGATTGACCAAAAAATTCACCCACAAACTATTATAGCTGGCTGGAGAAAATCCGTAGACGTTGCTCGTGATGCCTTACTACAAACTTCAAGAGATAATAGCTCTAATATCGAAGCTTTCCGTGAAGATCTGATGAATATAGCACGTACAACATTAAGTTCTAAAATTCTTTCCCAGCATAAAGAACATTTTTCCAAGCTTGCAGTTGATGCTGTATTAAGATTGAAAGGGTCTGGAGATTTAGCAGCTATCCAGATCATTAAAAAAACTGGTGGCACTTTAGAAGATTCATTCTTGGATGAAGGATTTCTCCTCGATAAAAAACCTGGTGTCCATCAACCAAAAAGAATAGAAAATGCCAAAATATTAATTGCAAACACTCCAATGGATACTGATAAAATCAAAGTTTTTGGATCACACATAAAAGTCGATTCCATGGCTAAAATTGCCGAATTAGAGGTTGCAGAAAAAGAAAAGATGAAAGATAAAGTGAACAAGATACTGAAACACAATTGTAATGTGTTCATTAACAGGCAACTCATTTATAATTATCCAGAACAGTTATTTGCTGATGCTGGTGTCATGGCTATTGAACATGCCGATTTCGATGGTATTGAAAGATTAGCATTAGTAACTGGTGGTGAAATAGTGTCAACATTTGATAGCCCAGAGTTGGTCAAGCTAGGTACTTGTGATGTCATAGAACAAGTTATGATTGGTGAAGATGTGTTGTTGCGATTTGGAGGTGTTGCTCTAGGCGAAGCTTGCACTATTGTAATTAGAGGAGCCACACAACAGATTATAGATGAGGCAGATAGATCGCTACACGATGCTTTGTGCGTATTAGCAGCAACTGTAAGAGAGTCTCGAGTTGTGTTTGGAGGTGGATGCAGTGAAATCTTGATGGCAGTTGCTGTTAACAATGCAGCTGCAAAAACTCCAGGAAAAGAGGCTGTTGCCATGGAAGCATATGCTAAAGCACTACAGCAGTTGCCGACTATTATTGCCGATAATGCTGGTTATGATTCTGCTCAATTAGTAAGCGAATTGCGAGCTGCTCACGCAAATAAAAAACTAGTATGGGTTTGAACATGGAAAAGGGAACCATCGGCGATATGAAAGAATTGGGTATTACTGAATCGTTTGTAGTAAAAAGACAAGTTTTGTTGTCAGCAACTGAAGCGGCCGAGATGATTTTGCGCGTGGACAATATTATTAAGGCTGCGCCTAGGAAAAGAGTTGAAGATAGAGGATATTGCTAAATTAAACAATTTTTGCACTTTTCAGCTTTGTTCTTTTTAAATTAAATCATAATTCGCTAATATCACGATTTGTATTACTCACTTATATAAACTATTAAAAAGTTTTAACATCTCACTTCAATTTTGTTTCTGTATCAAACCCAATTTATACATATAAAAATAAGTGACACATTTTTCTTACAGTTTATTTTATAAATAGAAGACATCAATATTACATTGTAGTTGAGAAATAATTTAAAAATGGTATTTCAATGTAATAGTTACTTTGTTTTTCTTGTATAAATGTAAGCTATTCATTTCACAACAGCTGCTTGTAATATTAAATAAAGTAAACCTTTTACAAAACATTTTAAGAGCTAGGAAAATCAGATAGCTTATTCCTGAAATGCCGCCAACAATTCCCCAGATGCTTGCATTTCTTTTACAATATCCAATCCTCCGATCAGTTCTCCTTTAACATATAGTTGTGGATACGTAGGCCAATCTGAATATGTTTTTAAGCCTTGACGAACTTCTTCATCAGTTAAAATATCAAAACTATCAAATGCCACTCTGCAAATATACAACTTTTTTTTAAAAATGTATACATAATATATGATGATATAAATACCCAGTTGATTTTAAAATTTCTATGATCTGTCTACTAAAACCGCATCTTGGATTCTCAGGATTACCTTTCATAAATAACATAACATTATGCTGATTGATTAGGTTTTTCAGTCTTTCTTCTAAGTTGGTATCAGATTTACTATTAATATCTTCGATGCATTTTGTATTATATTGTTTTATTTTAGCTGTTAACTTTGCAGGATCAGCCCCATCTACCTTATCGATATCTTTACCACTTCGGAAGAGAATAATAGTTGGTGCAGCTTCTACATTATATTTTAAAGAAATTTCAGCTAAATCTTCTGCTAAGCATTTTGAGAACTTAACATTGGCATAATCTGATTGTTTCGATAATGTGTCCATTACATCGTCTACCTGTTTACATTGTTCGGCCCAATCAGCAGCAAAATGCACGACTGATAGTTCATTTCCTCTATATGTTTACACAGAAATAAAAAAAAATCACAATGCTTGGGTACAATCAAATGGAACAGTACTTACTTGATAATATTTTGGAAACTATTGTTGTCTGATATTAGCTGTGGCATTTTAATTAAAGTTGTGTTTGAATAAAATGCAAATAATTTTTGAGGTTATTTTTTTTGACTTCAAATCACGTAGCACATTTGACAATTGACACTAGTTCCGACCGACCCCCCGACTGACTTGACGTACGTGATTTCTATTTTGTACCGACTTCGTGCTCTCTACTTTATCTTAGCGCCCCGTAGCGATCATACAGCAGATTGCACTAAAAGTTAAAATACAGGTTTCTGAATTTAAAAATCTGAAATATCGTTATTTTAAGTATTTAAGTTCAATTTTATTAATTCATTTGTATTTATTATTTATTAAAATTGTGGTAACTATTGAAAATTATTTGAAAATACTTTTCATTAATGTGCACTGTGCAGTGACATCTGTGAATTGAGTTTTTAAGTTCCTTTGAAATAGCATGCAGTGTCATGGACGACTGACTGAAGGGTTATTAAAATTCTAACCTTTACAATTTACAATACTTTTGTTTTGCACACATAGAAGTATGAGTTTGTATTGAAATAAATTACTATTTCTAGTATATCATATTAATCATATTATATATATTTTAGTTTATAACAGTCCGTTCCATTATTGTAGGTATGTTTTCAATTATGTACTTAATCGTTAATGTATGCATATCGTATTGTACTTATCGGTGTTTAATTTTGTTTATAAATTTTTTAAATATGAGTAAGCTGCTCGCAGTATCTTATTCAAATTGTAACAAAACAACTAATACTTACAATTAATGAATGCCTTGTTATAGCAGTCAATATAGGGTCAATACAAAGCTCTAACAAGATCAAGCTTATTTTGGCAAACGATTTTTTTAAAATTTATCACGACTATACCTAGGGTAAATATGGTCAGCCACCTAACTTATTTTTAAGAATCATATTAACACAATGCGTAATTTTTAGGTATTTCAATTTCTCTTGAGTATTTTTACAGGAATACACGTCTCTAGTTATAAGTCAAAATTGAATAAAGTCAGTCACTAAAGATCTAATGTTAGCCAATTCTAGTAGTCAACCGTACCAGTCATTTTGCTACTGACTAAAAATATTTTTCAACCAGTATGCACCAAAAAATATATATACTTCTATAACATGCTGAACTCTCTTTTACTTTTTAAAATGTTAGTTCAACTTGGCAACTTATATGTATCATTAAGCTAATAGCTTTTATTCATTATTAATATCAAAATTTATAGGCAATTTACAGTTTGTTGTAAATGAGCCTGAATCTAAGGAAATTAGTAAGTGATGCTTACTTTTTTTCACAACCTGCTGGTACCAACGCAGCAACAGTTATACCACGTTATACGTTTGAGATTATTATATAATTTTTTTTTACAGCTATTTGGAGGAAAAGTGCTGATTGCTGACAAACTTTAATTTATTGTTAAATATGTAGTAAATTCTTATTATTAAGAATTGTATAATTAAGAGGGTGAAGATTGGCAGCGGCTCAACTAGATCATATTTACCCTGTAATTATTAATATCAATAAATATGGTTTTAATTTTTAGATATCTTTAGGTTTAGCGCACTTCTCTCACTCATAAGGTCGCTTTAAAATCGCTTTACAGTCCGCAAGTTTTCGTATTGCGTGCAATAGAATTGCGCGCAATACAAATAGGCACGCGCATTCAATGGATTTCGATCAGCTGTGTGCAATCTTATTGGTGTTGCACGGATTAGAACGTGTTCTAATATTTCATTGCGCGCAATTCCATTGCACGCAATACGAAAACTTGGGAACTGTAAAGCGGCCTTTATAGTTTCGAATTTTTTTATTGCGTGCAATAAAAATAGTGCATGCTCTATTCTGTGTATTGCACGCGCAATAAGTAAAATTGCACCTAGCCGATCGAAATCCATTGAATGCGCATGCGCTATTTTCATTGCACGCAATAAAAAAATTGCGAACTGTAAAGCGGCTTATACAGAGTTTTTGAGTTGGTGAAATTACTTTCTTTTAGTATTACCATGTCCACTGGGTGTATTGTGCAATATATAGTTATAAGAGGTGACTTGCTGAGAGAAATGGGTTGGCCTGTTGGTGCATTGATAGCACAAGCATGTCACGCAGTAACAGCTACTACGCACTTATTTTACGAAGACGAATATACACAACTATATCTAAAACAATTAGACAATATGCATAAGGTAGTATTAGAATCACCTAACGAGGAAGGACTCATTAAGCTGAAAGATAAATTGGTTGAAGCGAATATTAAACATAAATTGTGGATTGAGCAACCGGAAGATATACCAACGTGTTTGGTGGCAAAACCATATCCGAAAGAAGAGATTCAAAAATATTTCAAAAAATTTAAGTTGTTTAAACAATAATTTATTATTATAAATAATAAACACGCTTTTATTATAAATGTTATAAATAATTTGTAGTGGCGTTTTATTAAATCGTTCTCACGTCATTGGTTCGATCATTTGTTGCACTCGTGGAGCCGTTGGCAGTAAAATCGTCGTTATGATTAGAACTGAAAGTAAATAAAGTGTAAGATCCAAAGATTATATTTTATTGCATCTGACCGTACTGAACTTACTTAAATGATCTGCTCCAAATATATAAAACGTAAAATCACATAACTTGTAGATTAATAGTCCAGCAACGTGTGAACCTGCTACAGCTCCAAATCTTCCGGCCATTAATGAAATAGCCAACGCCATGCCTCTTAAGTGCGTAGGATACAATTCTACTACTAATGTGTTTATTATGCCAACACATGAACTCGACAACAGAAATATCCCAACTAAGATTTTAATTTGTAGACTATTTTCGACCAATTGAGCAGCAATGCCGCAAGCCGAAGTAACAACCAACGTAATTACAAGAAGATTCTTCCCTCCCACAGTTGTGATAACTCCACCGATCACTATGTAGAGTGCAATTAAAGCTCCACCAATCGTTAAAGATGATTGGTATACAGATGCGTCGATAACATCTGAGCAGCTTGCGTCCTCCACCTTAAACAAGTATCTTCATTAATTGGGAATAAATTTGGCAGTAATTAATTTACCAGTTCAGTATTGAAATGAGTATAATTATTCAGTGCTTCACAAATTCGACTATTACTTGAGTATTGTTCGATATTGTTTAAAATTTCGGGGTACCACATAAATAAACCTGAAGAACTGAAAGTAACAACAATTAATAATCCGTCAAATATAAAATAAACAAAAACCTACGTTGCGAAAGTTCCAAATTGTAATAAACATACCATAAAAGTTTTTGTCAAATATGGATATTTAAATAGCGGCACTGTTTGATGTATTACAGTCATTAAAATTCCCGTTTTCTCAGGTCTCTCAGCTTTTTCATCCCAAATTATATTAGATACTGGGAAGGTATCTGGGTCGTGACCTGTATTCCAGGCGTACATTTTTTTCAATGCCTCTAAACCTTCGTCGAGTTTTTCCAAAGACAACAGACATTTGGGGCTGTCAGGTAAGATGTATAAACCAACCGCAAATAGCAGGCTTGGAGCTCCAAAACATATTATTAACAACCTCCATGGTTTAAATTCGCCCAAACACCATTTTATTTCAAAATCCAATGGTAAAATAACCCAAGATAACGCTGGTAGCATTACGTTTCCTAACGCTACAAAAGTAGCAATCCATGATACCACTTTGGGGCGATAGAAGGAATTGTGGAATTCACCAACGTAGGCGTAAACTACGGCAGAAGCGCCACCGATACTAAAATGCGGTTTAATAAATATTACTTTTCATATATAGGGAGGTAAATTCTGCATTTACAAAAATCCGTTGAAGTATCTAGTAAGTATAAGTAACCAGGCGTTGGGAGCTATACTAGAGAGCAAACTGGTTGCGAATCCAGAAATCATACTAATAAGTAAGACATTTTTTCTTCCTCTCGTATCTGCCAGAAATCCCCACAAGTGAGAACTAGACACTACGCCCAAGAAACTGATTGAAGCTAAAAGACCTTTTGTTGTTAAATCTAATTGTAGATCGCATACTGCAGCTGGTATTACGAACATCATCCCCATAGTTTCCATTATAACAGCCATTACACAGCCGCCTCCAATTAGAAGAACAAAGATATTAAATTTTCCAAATCCTGAAAGTATAAATAAGTTATATAGTTAATTGATTCTATAAATCGCGATATACTAAAACAGATTTACTTTAAGCTTATAACATAAAAATTGAATGAATCCTTTGAAAATTCAGTACATCTTAGAAATTTCGATTTCTGGGATATGTTTCCCGATGGTATCCTTACCAATATACTATTCAACATGTAATAATAATAATAAAAATAATAATAATAATAATAGGAATTGTCCAACAGTAGAGCAATTACAAAAAATAGGCATTCAATAAAACACCCTAAAAGTGAACGTAAACGTGAATGTAGCACGAACGTCAAAAATATAACTATGTGCGAATAAACAAATTCCAATAAACATTAATTATTCAGGTCAATTGCTTTATTTTGCAATACTTAATTTTTGGATAAAAAATATTCAACACAAAACAATTAATTACATAGTTATTTTAAATATAGATAAATTAGTATGGATACTGACAAATGATATTTGAAGGAAATTAATTCACTTAATAATGATCCAATGAAGTACATATAACTCGCTACCTAAACTACCAATAAATAAAATTCTATTCACTATAAACTTATCAAAATTTGAAAACATTTTAACAAATTCATATGATCAGATAGTATTTGTAAAAAATAAGAAATATAAAATAAATAAAAACCACATAGATAAAATGAATATTTTGGGTGATTATATTATTGGGTTTCAAATTAAGAAAAAAATAAATCTTTTCAATAAAAGTTATTGTTGATAAAAATTATTCGGATTATTTATTCCAATGAAAATTAAAAAATAGATCTCAATTGTTTTCAATTCTCCAATGCCCCCAAGCCAATGTATTAATACTGTTTAGTTGGATACATCTTTTATCATCTCTCCAACACAATGATTTTTTATTTAATTCCCAGTTTATACGTTATGATCATAGCTCCTAACAACGCTTTGTTTATGAAAATATTCCAACTGATCACAACAATTTTTTTTTTATAATGCCGAAATTCAATTTCTTTATCAAATACAGATTTTTTAATTCCTTTCAGTTTCTTCTGTACATTATTATCTCTATATGCATATGATTTAGATCTTCATCCAACAAATTCAAATATCTTTTTACCACCCTGTTCATCTTTAAATTTACCAATTACTTTTTTATTTTTATCGCAATATAATTCATGTTCTTTTGGATAATTGGATGTATTGAAATAATCGGGATTATCTTTAATAAATTTATTAAAATCTTCTTTAAAATGATAGATCAATGAATCTGTGTGCATGTACATTAATTTTACTTTTTATTATATTCTTTTTTAATTACATTATAATGAAAATCATACATATATGCTTTCGATAGGTCTAGTATAGCTTGTCCAAGATACATATACAGGTTTATTAAATGAAACAATTTTGTTATATTTATGAATCAATACAAGATTTTCACCATACTTATATTACACATTTTCTAAATGTTGGTTTATTAATAGCTCTTAGAGCTGTTAACTCGTTTGAATAAAGTTTAAGATCTTGTTTTTTTCTAACTGACTCCATACTTTTAAAAAATTGCATTTACCGTCAATTTCCAAAATCCAACTTCATTTTCGCTTTTTGACTTTGTTAGTACAAAATTGAACATATTGGTCTTATAAAATCTATTTGAGTAAATTCAATTCCTGTATGCACCTTTGTTATTTCCATTCCCAAATCTTTATAAAGCTTTAATATTTTATAATGTACTATGTAATTTTTCTTGTCATGAAATGAACAAATAAGATTATTTACTTTACTATTTGGAGGTGGTTTATTTTCTGGAGCAAAAGGAAGATCATTAAATATAGCATGTAACTCCTTTGGAAAATGTAAATCATCTTCTAATACATATCTAGTTTCATTATCATTATTTAAAATTTCATCAAGATTTATATCATAAATCCATTTAAAAATCTTTTGTGGCATTTTTTGAGACATAGCCCAACCATATAGTGAATTATTGTCACTAGAATTAGCATATCTATTTTAACATTGAGATATCCCACCTCTAATCCCATTCTCAAAGAAAATATACATTTCATAATCAAGGAATAAATCCAATTCCACTTTAGTATATTTCAACATACAATTCCAAGCAAGTCCTGATGTTGTAAAATACCAAACAGGATCTAATTCATATTTCTCCAAACATTAATTTCTAAAATTTTCAAATATATCAGCCAATAATAAAACATCCATTTTCATATATAAATTATGCCATTCTCCAATATTTTTTATATTAAAATATTTCTAAACCGTCAAAGAATGTTTATAATCCCTTTGATATAAATGTTCCTTAGTTAATGATGAACAGAAATGTTTAATATGTGGCAGTCTTGCCTCTTCAAATTTATCATATGAATCCATATATTCATATGGATAAATACCTTTCCTTATTACTTTTCCATTTTCCTTTCCAAAAAGAATATCTAAATCGGCTTTTGTAAAATATTTATTTTTTATTTACTCTTCTCAATCTGATCTGGTTCAAGATTGGATGATAATTCATTAATACTTTGATTTAGAAAACTAAATGAATCTATAAATCTTAAGTTCAAAAACTTGGCCAACATCTTCATTGAATACCATCATACTAAATGAAATATATTTTTCTTATTATTTGGAATAACTCATCTTATATTTCTACTATACAATCCCACTTTTTTATAAATAGATAATATAAATATATTTTTTAAGTTGTGGAAGAATACAAGTATAAATAATGGTTGTTTTAACTTTAAATTGCATTTATTACATGCAGCACTCTGTATCTACCAGTATAATGATCATGATCTTGAACCTTTTTATTATTGTCTATAAATTCACATATAACAGCGTTTGCATCTTTAAACTTATTTTTATTAAAATCTGATTTTTTTTTTTATTTTTCTTTAGTGATATATGTAATTTTTTACCCCATTCAATTATATCTTCTAGATAATGTTTTGAAATCTCTTCCTCACTTCTATATATATGCAGTGGTTTTTCTATAACATCATTTCTACTCTTAATATAAATATCCATAACTAGTGAGTTTGTGAAGTTGTTTTCTTCAAGTATAAGACTCTTTAGGATTTGGTTCACATCCCAGAACTGAAATTAATAGAGCTTCAAAATCGGAATATATGGCATATGGGTGTTTGACCATTTTTCGATAATTATTAAATTTTTGGATGAATACTTATAACAGTACTACCACATGTTTTTACATGTCTATTTATTTCATTTATATCTTTTATTATATATTTTTCACATTCAGTGCATTTGTATTAGATACATGGTAACTTTGGTAAACATACTTCAGTAGTATTACATATTGATTTATGATTATTTAAATGTTTCTCACTATCTGTGACATAATTTAAACATCCTCTGCAAAATAATTTCTTATGTCCATCAGAATTGTTTGTTAAATAATCTACTAAGATTTTTAATCCAACAATAATGTGAATTATCACCATTTTTGAAAAATAATAGATCTACAAACTTATCGTATGGTTTTTTATTTTTTGTAAGTAATGGATATATTTTATTACCATCATATGTATACAAATAAACATTAATTTGATTTAGTGATTCAAACTTTTTTATATCTTGTATTCTAACTGGAAATTGAATATCATCAAACAAGAGTTCATTTTAATATCTTTGATATAGATTTACCTTTTCACCATAATTATTCTGTGGATATAAGTAGTAATGTAGTAGTAATGTGGAGCTGATAATATACTCCATTTAAACACTGATTATATTTATTTTTTATATTTATACAAGATTTTGTGTTCTTAATCTACTCAGGCAGTTCAATATATGAACTACCACCTAAAGGTGTAAATTTATTTATATTTATAAGTAGGTAAGCTATGTACATTGTTCAATACCCAAAATGATCCTTCTTTATTTTGAAAATCTATTACCTTTGTGTGAATATTTCCGTTTGATTTGTCCAATATTCTTCTAAATTATCACTCTCATATAACTCTACAGTTTTAAGTTGTTCTGCTTGATTTATTAGATTTTCAGGATCTCTTGAATCTACATATTGCATATCCATATTAAAACTTATTTTTATATTATGATATTTCCTCAACCATCTACTAATTAATTCAATAGCCCTCTCCCTTAAATATTCCATATAACTATATTCATTAACTATTTTTTGGTTATTGTTATCATGTCTATATGTAACTATTCTTGATTTAAAACTTGTTTCAAGTTCAAAAACATCATTCGTTATAAATTGTTTTGAGTTATGTAAATTAAGACGTTTTCTTGTTACAATCTTTCTACGTTCATCACATCTAATTGGTTGTTCATTGATAGGTATATCTTCAAATATTTGATTAGGTTGATTTATTTTAACAATATCTTTCATTTTATTTATCCAATCATCCTCTTTTGCTTTATTAATATCTTCACTAGAATATATTGTATGATTATGAAATTATGTGATTACAAATGCTTCAGAGAATATAAAAATAATATAAGGAACACAAATGCTATTTATAAAGCATATAAAAATGCTGGAGCAGATGATGCTAAGAAAACTGATATAATTGATAAATAATTATATTCAGTAACTATTCAAGGTATTATAAATGACTGAAGATGTTAACAACATTCATCACTTGGCTAAGAAATCAAAGATCCATCATAATATGAATAATGCCATCCTAAATTACTTTGTTGACAAATGTAAGAATGATGGTAATCAATTATCAAATGTAGATTTGGAAAATGTTTCTAAATTAACTACAAATGAGGAAATAAACAAAGTTCAGATAAATTGTTAATATAAGGAATAGACAATTTAAATAAATAAAATGTTTTTAATTTAGATTGGAATACTGCTACACGTTGGGTTGCTATGTATTACGTAGATAATATTAATAAATTAGTTAATTTCATTGATTCATTTGGCAATTCATTACCAGAAAAATTTATAATTCCAAAAACTTAAATAATTATAAATTTCAAAATTCTAATGATAAATTGTGGTTGGTGGTGTTTATTATTTTTATACGTTTGTTATTTAACGTCAGAAATAAAACATTTATGATTTTATTTCAAATAATCTACGATCCTGTATAATTAATAGTTTTTTAATTTCATCTGTTGGATTAATATTTTCAGTTTGTTTAGTTTTATCAAAATATAATAATGAAATATCATCATCATAATCTGAATCCTCTTTATTGTTCGTCTTCATGAGAGTTCTAATATTTTTTTTCTATTGTGTCTTTATCTTTTTGAGATAATGTTTAAAGGAATTGGTGGCTGATCTGGAATTTCTCATGTTAATAACTTACTCTTTATTTTGTCTTCTATTGTGTCAATAACCTTATTTGAAACATTTGTTAATACTGGTCCAGCTGCTGCAGCTAATATAGGAATTAAGAATTGTAAATATCCTCCCTTTATTTCACCACCTTCAACGATTTTTGATTTGTAGGGTAAAATTATTGATGAATCTTTTTTAATTGTGAATGTCATTTATATAAGTAAAATAAAAAAGTAATCTTTTAAGATTAAAACAAATTAATATATCACTGAATCTAACTCTCATACAATGTATATAAAATGATAAAAGAATAACTGGAATAACGTTATTGGTTATTGTAATCACGTGGTAAATTAGTTTATTGTGCTAGGAGCGGTGCGCTGTATGCATTTAGAAAGCTACATCATCGATGTGGTGTTGATTTGTAAATAACTTATAATGCCTCATCCACCTGCGGTTAAACTGCGTTGAGTCAAACCAACAACAACAAAATCTAATGTTCTTGAGGGATTTCGATGTGTTTCTTATCATAAACGGTCGAAAGGATATGGATAGACCAACATGCAAATATTTTAAAGCCTTAATTTTTTTTAAATATCTACTGAACTTGACGTGCTCAGTTTTACTTAACAACAAAGCTTAATGCAGTGCGTGATAATGGTTGGAGTGGGTGTGTCCATGCCGTCCTATCGCCCATGTTTTATGTTGAAGATTATTATGTTGTTATAGTCCAAGTTTTATTGTTATTATTGTGTGAAAAGGAGTACCGACCGGACTTCGTTAAGGAATAAACTAAGATGTATGGGTAATGCGGTCTATTTAATAAAATTACTTTACATCACCTCAATATTTCGTCATATATTTAATGACTTCGTCAGGAGGAAATCTACAATATCACAAAAGGATATGAAGCAATAGTAATGAAACATGTAAAAATACTTACACATTCAAGTATAATAATAAAATTACAAGTTTTTTGAATTTGGAATTTTTAAAAAGCCCAAAAGGTATTTTTGTCAATAAGGTAATGTTAATAATAATAATAATAATCCATGCCTTAACATCCCCCAACAGCTTTCGCCAATTACAGGGGGCATCGGCGGCCATGAGTTATTATTATGCCTGCGCCCGTGGAGCGACTTAAGATGTCCATCTCTCAGCATTCGCCAAGGAGTGAGGAAAACCACGAAAACCTCACTCTGAGAGCAGTCCGTCGGGCTCGAACCGAGGACCCCACGACTGATAGCCGAGCGTGCATTCATAATATACAAGTTGTAATAGTTAGTTTTCTCATGTACGCTTAGATCTTTTCTATTTTGTTGTGCGTGTGTTGTTATAAAGAATAGTACTTGCTACTCATTAAACGCTTCATAAACTGACTCTGACTTTGAATAAACCGAACATAAGGGAACGACACACAATTCTAAATATTATTTTTAAATATTAAAATTCTTTTTTTTATTCCAAATATTATTCTCAAATATATTCAAAACTATTAAATACAGTCGCGAGCAAATGTTATAGGCACCCTGAATTTTGGGCGAATATCACAGTAAGAAATGAGTAAATAAAAACTTGTAGGTAATACATTATAAATATGTAGTATTTTAAGGGATCTTATTAATTTGTTGCATATTAGAGTGTTTTTAGTACAGCTATACTACTTTTTAGGTGGGAGGGGAAAAGTGACATCTCGAAGACTTGAAAATATATACCAAAAAATAATACATTTACAAAGGGTATCTATAAAGACTATTGTAACCATAAAGACGATTATGTAAACGTTGAAATAACTGTTACAAAAAAAATGCAAGAAACATGAAACCCATTAGTTTTGTTAAAGGTGCCTATAACATTTGCTCGCGACTGTATTATCAAAGGAACCTCCAACTGATGTAACGGAATTAGCGGCTTTTAAGCACATGTTAAAGCTAGGAATATAATCGTGAGTTGTGTAGCAGATAATGTCTTAGAAATTATCAAAGGAAAAAGTACAGCAAAGGAAATCACTGAGGAGTTACAAGGAACATATATGCAAAAAGTTATTGCATTGCAAGTGCAACTACAACGGAAGCTAAGGAACACGAGATTTGTACATTTTCCAGGCACACTAAATGAATTTCTGATTGAATGTGAGAAGACTGTCGCAAAATTGAAAAGTTGTGGAGCAAAGATTGAAGAGAGTGAAGTAGTGTCTCAGCTTTTATCGGGAATGCCTGAAGAATAGCAATCAGTAACAACGGCAATAAACATTTTATATTGTCAAGGAAATACAAATGTAACTTTGGACTTTATTAAAAGTAAATTACTGATGGAGGAAGCGAGGCAGATCAATAATAAAGAGGATGGTGCATAGGAGACTTCCCAAACATTTGTAACACAAAAGAAGTATTGGAAATCAAGTGCATTTCCGTATAAGTGCTATAAGTGTAGGTTAAAAGGATACAAGAAAGTGGATTTGCCGAAAATAAAGAAGAAAAACTCTGGGAAGTAATATAACAGAAGACGAAGAAGAAGTCGCGTTTCTAACGAATGACGAAAGCTCTGCTATGAGCATAAGCGAAAATACAATAACCTTTGTTGTAGATAGTGGTGCGACCAACCACCTAGTCAAGGCATCGGTAAAAACATTTTCAGAAAATGCAGAAATTATTAATCACAGTATAACTGTTGCGAAGGTTGGGGAGGCAGTGACAGTCACAAGGAGAGGGTACGTTGAAGTTAGAAACAGAAAATTGAAGGAAAGTATTATATTCGAAGACAAACAAGTAAAAATATAGAAGAAAAATATAATAGTGGTACACGGAAAAATGAATGGAAATCCCTATTACTTGATATTTAAGCTAAAGCCATCATATGAAGTAAATATGACAGAAAGTAATAAAAATCTGTGGCACAGACGTATGGGTCACTTTTCTGTGTGAAACATGCCTGCAAGGCAAGCAGAGTCGAGAACCACATAGCTTCTAGAGGATGCAAGGAAGCCGAAAAAGATTTTTGGAAGTAGTCTCATCGGATGTGTGTGGACCAATAACCCCACCTACACATGATGGTAAAAAATATTTTCTGACATTTATCGATCATTATTCACATTTTACGGTTGTCTATTTTTTGTTTAATAAAACTGAGGTTATTGAGAAATTCAAAGCATATGTAGTAATGATAGATGTGAAATTTAACAGAAAAATAGAAAGATTGAGATGTGACAATGGGGGCGAGTATAGGTCGAAAGAGTTCCAACAATTTTGTGAACAAAAAGGTATCAAAATAGAATATTCTATACCCCATATGCTTGAACAGAACGGTATAGCCGAGCGATTTAATCGAACCATAATGGAAAAAACGCGTTGCCTTATATTTGACGCAAGGTTGCCTAAGCATTTTTGGGAAGAAGCTGTAAGAACTTCTGTATATTTGACGAATAGAACAGAAACTTCAATATTACTTAAGAGGAAACGCCTGCAGAAATTTGTTCGGACTAAAACCTAATCTGGAAAAAAATAAGGGCATTTTTGGGTCTCAGTCATATGTACCCAAAGAAGAAAGATTTGGTAAGTTAGAACCCCAATCGAAGAAGATGCTTTTAATGGGATATACTGAGAATGGATATAGATTGTGGGATCCAGAGAAAGAAAAGATAGTGACGGCGAGAAACATAGTTTTTGATGAAAACAGAAGGTATGAAACGACTGAACAAGAAAGAACCAAAACAATCATTATTGAAGAAGAATCTACAGAGAATGACGAAAATCGGTGTGATACGAATCAAAATGATGAAAATGAGGGAGAAAATAATGGAGTGGAAGATGCAAGATATGATAGATCAATTAGAACGACAAAATTGCTAAAGAAACTTGACGATTACAAAGTAGATATTATGATGGCACTATCAATTGGAAATCTATCAACTACACTCCAGACTTAGCAGTAAAGAGAGATCAAGGTTGGATAGATGCCATAAAGGAAGAACTAGAAGCTCATAAGCAAAACCAAACATGGGAACTTGTTCCAAGAACAAACGATATGGACACTATCGATTCAAGATGGATCGACATCGGATGAAAAGGAGAGGAATGGTGAGATGATTTAGAAAGCAAGATTAGTGGCATGAGGATTTTTACAAACTGATGTAGAAGACGATGTGTACTCTCCAGAGGCACGGATGTTAACAATACGTGTGCTTTTATCATTCAGTGTGCAACTTAATCTGAACATTAACCAACTAGATGTTAAGAGTGCATTCTTGAACGGTGTTTTAATTTATTTGCGTGGACAGACATTGATTTAAAACGATTGGCTTTTAGCGGAAAATGCAGGCGTGTATTCTCAGATACATTATAGTAAACAAAGATAAATATCTTCGTGCAAGATTAAAGGAATTTCAGAGACAATTGAAATCTTTTAAGTTAATGTTGCATTACTTACAAGCCAACGCACTTTACAGAAGTATATAGTGTTTGAACGTTTAAAACTGTTATCCACGGAAAAAAATGCGTTTTTTGTTAACGCATTTGGTTACTAAATTATTACGTGATTGAAATAATATTAAAAAATATTCCTGCATTCAAACGAGTAACTTGATTATAAGGTTTATACGAAATACGGAAATTGTCGCATAGATGGCACATCTCCTGTTTCATTCCAGTAACAGAATATATTTCGCGCAAACATACGATTACAACACACTAACCTGGTATATTTATCAGATCAACATCGGATAGGAGTCTACTGGGATGGTCGCTGCGATCAACCCTCAATACCAGGGGCAAAGGTTTGGTGGTTTTTACAACATCCCCAACCCGCGTGTCCTCCATATATATGATAGATATGCAGTGCATGGATTTGTGGAGATAATTCATATTTATTTCAATCAAAAATGATCACGACATTTTGTTGTGTTTACACTTTTCGGTAAAACCGCAAAAAAGTCAAGTCTAAAGTGAATAAATGTTATAAGAAAGGAAAAAACCTCTTGATTCAAAATGCTTACGGTTTTCTGCCAATGTGCAGAGTTTTCAAGTTCAAAATAAAGAGGACTTGAATCAACTATCAATATCTTTCGCTGAAAAGAATGAACTGCTTCAACGAAAAATATATTATTTCCGAAGAAATGCGTGGGTTCAAAATTATATTCCTTTTCAAGGAAACACCAAATAATGTTGGCCATATAGAAAACACAAAAACTTTTGGTTTAATGCAATTCCTTTTAAATAAAAAAGATACTTCTATCAGTGTGGTCTAGTTTCACTTCTCGCTCTATAATTCATTTTTAACTTTGAATCTAAATTTAAATAATCATAATTAGTTAACATTTTATAATCATAACATCTAGTTTTAATCTTTGTTAGCATGGCTCCGAGGATGGTCGACACATTTTATAAGGCGGAATATGTAACTAAGTAATTACTATTAAAGAAATAGATTGCGCATTTTGTATTTTTATTATTCATTATAATTTCAATTCAGTCGGAAGAAAACCATGAATCATGAAAATCAGATGGAACAAAAAAGTTTTGACAAGATCTATTTCAAATTTTTCCATGCTTTCACAAAATTTCAATAAAAAACCAAACTGTTTCATTGTCAAAGTTTGAAACATCGAGTTTGATTTGGGAACAATTTGGTTCCTGGATCATTAAAATTACAATTCTTAGTCACGACCTGAAGAAAACAATACATGGTTTGGATCAGATGCACCTTCGTGTCAGGACTTCGAAGAAGGGACATTAAAGTATAAAAAAAACAGTAAATAAATTTAAAAAAATCGTCAAAAAGAAATATACGTTTGGCAGTAGAAATTGTGTGATTGTTACACAATTACACAAAATAAAATCAGGTAAAATTTCACACTTTAAATATTTTTTTAAGATGTTATCTCTGACAAGTTCAAGTTATAGTTCACTCTCATTACAATTTACAGTATGTATTTTGCAAATCTGTTATTTTGTATAATGCGTACATTCAAATATTATACACATGTATTAAAATGGAACTACGTCTTCTATTGTTTCTTTTAAACTCGTAAAACATCCGCATTAACTTAAATAATTTATTATACTTACACATACTACTAGTGAAACATATCTACCTATACATGGTAGTATGGCGCCACCCAACAGATTTTGTAACCGGTTAACTGATCAACATAATCGGTTAACCGAGGTGACAGAACTGCAATGCTGTGTGATCGTTGTGGCCGATTAATTGCTGTAACCGAATAATTGCTGTGATCGATTAATCAATTATCAACTTGAACGCGCGTAGTCTAATAGTATATTAAAGTACGAGTTTCATAAGGCATGATTTTGTCGCACGAGTTCAAGTTTAGAAAACGAGCCGCAGGCGAGTTTTCTAATGAACGAGTGCGACAAAAAGCCTTATGAAACGAGTCCTTTATACTATTTTTTCTATTTTGCATTATAAATTGATAATAAATACTTAATAAAATCTCATTAAAAATGTTGAGTTTTATTTTTATATGAAGTTGGTCACATTGACATACGATTGACATTTGACGAATTCAAAATTCAAATTCGGCTATTTAAATTGTTTAAACAATATATTTCATAATATAGTCTCTGTAAACTGTAAAAATGAGTGATACTGAGACAAATTTTATCTTGTACGCCACCACAACTGCGTGAAATTGCGGATAACGCCGTCATAAATTATTACCGAAAAATCAAAAGCAGTATATGAAAAATGCTACCATCAATTTGAACTATGGGCTGTACAGAATAATGTCAACACAATATCTGAAAACATTTTATTGGCATATTTTGAATTACAAGGTAAAAATAAGAAATCTTCTACCTTATGGTCTATGTATTCCATGCTTCGTTCTTGCTTTTCCATTTATAAAAATACAGACATATCAAAATATATTAAATTACAAGCCTATTTAAAAACGATTTCTGAGGGATACGAGGCTAAGAAATCTAAATTTTATGCATTGAAGATATTAATAAATTTATAGAAGAAGTTCTGAGCATTGTATTTAGCAATAAAGGTACGATATTATTTGCAAAATGTATTTTTTTATGTAATGGATTTAATTTTAGATCGTTTTAATAATGGGTTACACAGGTGCCTGTAGACGAGATGAATTAACAAATATGTCCATACATGATTTAGAATTTAGAGTGATATTATTTTTGGTGACAGTACCTAAAACAAAAATAATATCGTAAGAGTTTTTGCAATTACGGATGAAAGATGGATTACTTTAATTAAAAAATATGTCGCCCTGCGACCAAAAAATATTAATCATTCAAGATTCTTCCTTACATATCGCAATGGTTATTGTATATCGTGCCCGATTGGAATTAATACGATTGGCAAAATGCCTAAATTAATAGTGATTTTCTAAAATTGCCCAATTCAGAGCTTTATACTGGACATTGCTTCAGACGTTCTAGTGCTACACACTTAGCAGACGCAGGCAGTGATTTGCTGACTATAAAACGTCATGGTGGATGGAAGTCATCTGCGGTAGCTGAGGGTTACATCGAAACATCTATGAAAAGTAAAGTGGCTGTAGCGCACAACTTATCAGGGCCAAGTACATCTGGTCATTCTAGAGTTATATCATGAATGATTCTCAATCACAAGAGTCTACCATTAAAGCCAATAACATAACTCAGCAAAACTTTGTTACGAAGAATTTGCCTGGCATAACAATACATGCTCAAGATACTTGTTCCGTCAGTGTAAATGTATACAGTAATTCCACGTTTCATAACAATAACAATGTAAACTAAATTTGTATAGAATTTTTGATTAAAGTATTTACAATTTACATGCATTAAACGTCAATTTTGCTTTCTGTCATAATGTATTCAATACAGCCAACCTATAGAAATGAAAAAAGGCGTATCAACAATGAAGCACTTTTCGATACGCAAAAGCGTGGTTACAATTGCGTTTTTATGAACGCAAAATAGAAAAAAAATCATTTTGGGCAGTTTGGTGATCAGAAAAATATAATACCAACGCCATTAGATGTATAGACTTGGTTATAGTTTAAGATAAATAAAATATTCTTTTTTAAAAAAACCTTCTCTATAATTTTATGACGCAATTTTCCTTGCCCACAAACAAAGGTAAATATTTGAATTCAACAAAATTTTGAGAGAAGCGTATCTCGAATGTGAACTGCATAGACCAGGAGTGCGCGTGGTATCTAATTGCAAATGTATTAAAATTGGTGTGTTTTCACTCACTTTGAATATTTAAGATGAGTATCTATATCTAGAAATCCTTCATTCAGGCAGCTTAATAAAAGAAAAAAGAACAGATTTCTTATTAAAATTATTAAAATAAAACTCGAACGTTAAGTTTGTTTTATCTAATCTTATAATTAACTGTTCAAAAATATCTTAGGCTACATGTTTCGACATATTGTCATCTTCAGGTGTAAAACGTTTGCGGACAAATAAAATAAAAACTTGACAAAATAATAAAACAAATGTACAAATAGAAAGTCGTTAAAAAGCAAATGAAAGAATCAACTATAAACAATTTTTCTGCAGACGTTTTACACCTGAAGATGACAATATGTGGAAACATGTAGCCTAAGATATTTTTGAACAGTGATTGATGATTTCGATGTCTCCAAATGTGCTTAAAGATATTCCAAAACAGTTAAATACATATCCAAAACATTGAATAGAACAAACTTAACGTTTCAGTTTTATTTCGTTGACAATCGCCAATGAGTTCAATACAATTAAATATTATTATTTTTAAATTTATGCTTTTAATTTATTTCATTATTTTGCTTTTGAAATTTTTCTTTTTTCAATAAAATTAAATAAAAATAGTATAGTGGTTTTAAGGAACACCAGATCGCCTGTCAAAATCGTACTTCGGACGCTTACTAATGAATAGTTTTCTCACCTAACGGGCGCACCTCCAAAGCCCCTTCTCGGATTATTAAAATAATTATCAAAAATCGATGTAAAAACACTGGACGTACAAATAAAAGAATGTTTTAAACCAAAACAAGCTTCAATCTTTATTTAATTTTTTTATTTATTATTATTTAGGAAGGCTAAAATCTTTAATTACCAAATGCTAGGTTTCATCAACATTGAGACTCTCTAATCACAAGGTACGTATGTTGGAATCAGTAAATACTATATAAAACAATTTATCTAATACAAAAATACGTATTCGAACTTTCCTGGCATTTTAAATGACTATGAAGCTATGGAAATGTCAGATTAAAATTTAATTAAATTAAAATAACGGTGCTATCTACCCGTAAATAGCAAAAACTAAATTTTATAGAGAACGATCATCTGTGAACATCGATATTTGTTAAGAATAACTATTTTATCACAGACCACTCAGTGATTTCTGAATACAACCCTTAAATATTAAAATTCCTAAAATAACTAAAACTAAATGGCGGTTGATATAAATCTAACCCCAAATTAACGTATAGTGAAATAAATTATACAAATCTAATTTCTGGTTAAATAATGAGTGGAAACTGATTGAATCTTTTTTGTTTTTAGGGGGATATACTTGATGGAATACTGACTTGGCTAGACTACGACGACTGGCAAATCTCTTGGTACAGGTTGGAGTTTCGGTCGGACGGGCCCCCGATCTCGGTCAATAGCATGGAATGGCAACCTGGTCGGGATTTTTCGTAGGAAAATTTTATAGGAAATTCTAGACAATTTTACAGGTAGATAGTACGGATTTAATTATTCAGGAGTTATATCGATACTTTTTTTAGGTAAACACTTCTTGGAACTTTGATATATATTTTTTTGAAAATGTGGCATAAAAATCGTTATAGGAATTCGATACAACCGTCGTCTCTCGTGGCCGCAGGCAGAATGCGGATTCAAATAAATTTACCAGTAAACAGCCTTCGATTGTTATCCCTATCAGGCAGGCCAACTTCAATTTTGAAAGATACCGCTAACCGACATTAAGATGCCTTTATTTTCTCTAGTTTGAGGGGAATACGGCAAAAGTTACCAAATAGACATCTCGAAGAATGAAAAATCTCTCCGAGTAAAATACATACAAACACACACAAATATTAAGCTTGAATTAACATAGAAAATAAAGTTTACAATATAATTAAGGCAATATTTAGCACCTATTGCTAAATTTGTTCATTTTATATAGTTATTCTTAACAAATTCAAAATTCGCCTGTAAAGTAGGCAACTGAACACACGCCTCACTTCTCAATTACTTCTTCATTTGGCTTTGAAACCCGTTCTAAATGACTCTAAATTAGATTCCATACCTTTGATTTCATACCTTTGATTCCATAGTAATATATTAAAACGTATGTCTTATTATTATTTGAATAATAATATATGTAATAATCTTGTGAATTTTCTTGTTCGTTACTATTACTTAGCTGGATTTTCTCGGTTTACGGACTTTTTATAAAGAAAGTAAAAAATACTGTAACTTTTCAAAATAAATTTATTGTAATTATAATTTTCCTCATACAATAATTATCGTACACATAATTGTTTGTATGTATCATGGGCATACATCAATATAAAAAATTCCACGAGGAGTACCAATAAGTCATTCACATATAATGAAAATAAAGGACCCAGTATCGATCACGAGGTATATCTAGTGCTAATGATAAGAAATGTGAACCCTTAAAATTAATTTCTACGTACTAGCTCCTGTTACTACTATACAGAATTTTATTATAAAAATCTATTAGAGCCGTGGTAGTTTATTTATCACTTCTAAAACCAACGTAAATATAATTATAATTTAATTTTCATGGTATACCCTGAAACTTTTGACGTATTAATGATATTCGTCGATAATGTTTCGCGAACGCCAAGTCTTCTTTCGTATTATCAGAGTGGGAATTCATTCCACTCTGAATATCCATCAAGCATTCTGCCAAAGAATGCCTGTTGGAACACTCCGAGTAAGGAATTTATACGGATGATGTTCAAAGGTTCTGAATTGACAATTGACCGATTATTATTAACCACAATAAATAACAAAATGAATTTTAATGAATGTTTATAAAAAAAACCCTTTTTTTTTAAAAAAACACGGTTTATTGTTATTATTTTGTTTTTTCAAAATTAATTAAATTAACTGAAACTGAATTTTTACTTACCCGTATTAGAAACAGCGTCTTCAAAATTTTTTGACGACTTTTCTATACATTTCGCCATTGTAACAATGTATTCTTTTCTGGCAAAGCACACCATCGGATACAAGTTGATTAGGAGTGTAAACCCAAGTGGCACTTTATTTCGTAGCTTTCGGTTATGTATGCATATATTGTTTTAAGCAATCGTGTAAAATATTTATAACTACATTCTGTATGTTTAGGAGTGTTAACGAAAATAAGCAAATATTTACTCTAAAGTATCTACGCTTCTCAGTGGAAAAAGTGCTTTAAATATCAAATTGCTATTATTAGTGTATATTTTATTTCATTTAAAACATAAATAAGAGTTGTGGGAATGATTTTATTTAAGATACTTGCAAGAAATATGAGAATATAAAAGTTGTATTATTGGAAACTTTTGACTAATGTTACGTTAAGTGTAAAATTAGTTAGTTTTCCATTGTTTTTACAAGTTCCATTGTTTAAAAAGTGAAATTATGGAACTTCTCCACAATAAACTTACAAAAAGTATACAACAAAATAAATACCTATAACAAACAAAGTTTAATGGAATAAGTGTATTTGGATGCGGTAAAGTAATAAAATTTTTAACATTATCAAACTTTCTAATAAGTATATTCACATTTTATTGATTACAAAACTACCTTTTGTTCAAATTTATTCCTATATCGGTTACTTAATTAGCAAGCTGTTGAAATATTTTCTTGTTACAAACCAAACTAAAATCATTGCTAAAATGTTTCCGTACTATGTAATCGTATATCTATAAATTTGGAGGTAAACATGAATTTGTCATTTTCACATGTAGATGCAAGTGTTTACTTTTCTATTTACGTTTTAACATACAAAAATTGTATGATTAACATCTATATTCTTCCTGCGCATTCACTATACAGATTTTTTTTTTATTGAACACAAGGTGCCATATATCAATAGCAAAATTTTCCATATTTGTACGAAAAATGATATTTGCTTTTATTATTAATCTTTAATAAACATAATTTCACCGTGATCGGTTTATCATGTGCGTCATAATTTAGAAAACAAATTTTTAGCAAACAATCTTTGGGGTACTTTAACATCCCATGGTTAAAACAGGGTTAATATTATATTTTGTAATTATTATTCACGTTATCATATTTGGACAAAACTATATCTAGATTAGATTATATTAAGGCCACAGATCTATCATCTTTGAGGATAGCTCCTTTAATAGTATAAATCTTCTCCTTGCACACAGAACACGAATTGTAGTTTCCCTTCGTCTTGGTAGAATCTGCCAATAGCGTCCTTTGAAGGCCTATGGCGTTCATATACCTATTTCGTCTACAGTGATCAGTTAGTAGACTTACTATCATTTTGACACTCTTTCTGTTTTTACTTAGCAAGTCCTTTGTAAATTTAAGCTTTTGTCTGCCTGTGTGTCCTGATTTTGTGACATTTGCCACTACTCTTCGGCCTTGTGATGTATTCATTCATTGACGGACATTGTTATTTCTGATTTCGTAGTGCTGAAAGAAGGGCCAGCCTCATTATTGACAATTCTCGCTGCCCAGTATATTCGCCTCCTCATTCCCTTTCACGTCCATATAGCTAGACACCCTAGGCCAATATTATTCACTTTATGCAATCGCCAGTCAACTTGGAGTCAAGATTAGCGTAGTTAATTGGATTAAGTGTTGGCTTCTGCTCTAACACAATATGGCAAGCGACAACCTCAGCTCGAAACACCGTCGTGTCTCCGCTGAAGCTAATAACCGTTCTTGACCGTTTTTGCCCCATTTATTTCAGTTCCTGCAAAATTATCTGCGTTTGAGTCGTCAGGATACTAACACGATTCCGCCGGTGCCGGTGGCCCTTTTTTCCCACATCCTCATGCCTGGCATAACCTCATGAAGTAACACGTAGATTTCCGCGTTCGATTGTGGATGCTAACCTCTGCTGGGCTTCCGGGCTGGATGCGCGCTCTGGATCTTCTTCTGGCCGACGTTTCGTCCACCCTCTTAAGGGATATCACCAGGGCTGCTGCTATTGCTGTTGACCTGAAACTGAAAAACTAATACGTTACACACATGGGACACTTACATTCTAAATCCAACATAACCGAAACAAAACCTCTTCCACATCAATCCACTACTTATCTTCTCTACATCCAAAGTGTTACCAACCGTATAGGAGAAAATCCTGTTCAATCACAATATCAAAATCGACTTAACCCATTTGCGCCCAGAAGTACTTTGTTTAAAAAAAAGAATGCATAACATACATGTGCTTGATGTGTGTTGTTGGTCTAACAGAGAAATTGTAAGCTGTGCTGTATTCAAATGAGTACAGTAGCCACGAATGGGTTAAACCTAACCCCAAACTTTTAGACCCCTTCCCTATCAAAGATCGTGATCCTTTCGAAGCTCCTGGCTCGCGCGGCAGTGTTTATATTAGTGAAACGAAGCGTTCAGTGGGCACTCGTATTGTAGAGCATGAGTGTTGTACTAGGGCTGGTCATTGGAGGCCGGTCATCAAATGCAATTCCACTCTGCCCAAATGCTACCCCGCAATTTCACTACCACAGCCATAAAATCCGAGAATCCATTGAAATCCAGAAACATCGGAATCACTTGAATCGTCCTGAAACGCTCATCTGAACCGTCACGCTCCTCTGAAACGTAACTGTCACGACACACTGAACCGTAACCGTCACCTCTATGTAAACCTGTCGTTGTGTATTAGTCTATTAGTTTCAGATTAACAACAGTGGCAGCAGCCTTAAAGATGTCCCTTACGACTGTGGACGAAATGTGGGCCAGAAGAAAATCCAGGACGCTGTTCTAGCCCGGAAACCCAGCAGAGTATAGTATTGACAACGACC
Organism: Protaetia brevitarsis; assembly: GCA_004143645.1. NCBI lineage: Eukaryota > Metazoa > Arthropoda > Insecta > Coleoptera > Scarabaeidae > Protaetia > Protaetia brevitarsis. The sequence goes on from RXPK01000308.1 coordinate 420,464, forward strand.
GCGGCAATCTACGTGTTAGTTTAACCAATCTCTGCGGGGAAGGGATTCAGAAGAAGACCAGAGATTTCGAAAAGCTACGTAAAAAACTGGTAAGACTAATTTGTTTTTTAAGTTTTCTAGATATTTTAGATATCGTGACCACAAGGTCATTCCTAAATCTTTATGTGTCCCACACCATATCATATCCTCTTCCGCTAACCATATCTAGCAACACGCTAGTTTTGCATTGATTCGGGAACGAATTAAGCGCACTAGGCGTGAACTCCATTTCCTTTCCTCGACCCGCCTATCTTTGTATTTAGAGCTTTCTATTACCTTTTTCCAAGTCGACTGGAATCATCTAGATCGGATAACCTTTCAACAAGCCGTATCTATTAAATTCCTGATAACCAGCAGATAATCCCGTAAATCCGAATCCTTGAATCCTCATAAAACATCTCAAACTCCTTATTCCGTGTCCCACACCGTCGTTAACCTTTTCAAGCGACCCCTTTCTTCTGACGCAATTCCTATCCTATCGAAGGGTCCCATCTTTGCAGTTACACCTATATATATTTCAACAGAAGACATCATCACTGGCATAGAATCAGATCTTGTCAGAATCCCTGACGACATCGTCGAATCTATTCGGTTGAAACCTCCAAAATCCTTATTCGTGTCAAACATCCTAAACCTAATATCCCTAAATCCGATAGACATCGATAAACAAAGTTTTATAAATGTTTTTATAAGGTTTTTATAAAATATTGAAACAATGTGTGGGTGGGGTTTTCTTAATTTCAGCCAGTTTAGTTATCTAAGTTAGTTAGTTCTAGTTATCATTTGGTTTGATTATGTGTTCATCTCGGAATATAATCCCTCCGTCAACGCTTGTTTCGACAAAATGTTGACTTGTCTGAATCAATTTTTTTTTTCACATTTAATAACATATTGCCTAGAGAGTTAGCTATGATTTCCTTTTCTCTTCTACTTGCAAATATAATCAGGCATTCCCGTGTGGTGGTACCCATCGGGCGCGTTCCCGGGTGGTGGATAGGGAGGTCCAGCGCATCTGTCTCGATTTTTATCCTGGACAGATGCCCTGGTTTGAGCGGTTATAAACCTACCAATGACTCAGAGACTTGAGCGGTCTAAACCCCGCAATATGGTGGAGAGTGCCTGCTTGCGCCTGAGCGACTAAACCCGTAATATGGCCTAGGTGAAAGCCGATCTGCGGGCCAACCTTACACCGGGATTGTTGGTTGCTTTCACCAACATGTGGAAACTCAATGATCTAAGCTGCATTAAACTATTTGGGCAGGAGTTACAATTAACCAAGGAAGTAAAGTATCTGGCGGTCACTCTCGATGCGAAACTGAGCTGGAAAAATCACTTAGTTTAACAACAACGACCAGGGCTACGTAACTATTCTGGCGCTGCAGGAGAGTTGCTCGTAAAACCTGGGAACTAAAGCCGAGGGTGATCCATTGGCTATATACTGCCGTGATAAGACCAGCGATAACATACGGGGCAGTATTTGGTGGAGGAAGACAGAAGTGTCCTCCGCAGCGAAATCTAACCGCTGTCCAGAGACAGGCTTGCTGGTATCAATGGGGCAACTAACAGTACAGGGACCGCCTCTTTGAGACCATTGTGGGCCTCCCCCGCTGGAGCTGCTATGTTGCAAATGCGACGACAGTATGCACCGCAAATTATTTCACTGAAAAGATTAAAATCTCCATACCGAACAGAGACCAGGCACGTAGTGAGATCACTGCTCTTGATAACTGGTTCACGGACGGATCCAAATCCAGCCAGGGTACTGGAGCCGGTATTTGCGGGCCCAGTCTCAATCAAAGGATATCCATAAGCCTGGGGAAGCATAGAACGGTCTTCCAGGCTGTGCAGAAATGATTGCACAAGGGGCTGCATGAGGAGGAAAATAAATATAATGACTGACAGCCAGGCTGCTATCAAGGCAGTCTCGAACCCTATAACTATGTCAAAACTAGTTAGAAACTGCCAACATTTCCTCAGTACACTGGCACAAGATTACATGGTGTCTCTGACTTGGTTGGCGAGACATGAGGATATAAAGGGCAATGTGATAGCCGACGAACTAACCAAGGACGGCTCTAAAAGACACTTCATAGGTCCAGAGCCCGTATGTGGGATTACTAAGGGCTCCGCCAGAAGAGAGATCTAGACCTGGTTAGATAAAGAAAGTACAAAGAAATGGAGGTCTACTGAAGGTCAACTCCATACTAAAGCGCTAATGGGGGATGGGGATGCTAGATTCTCTGATAACCTACTCAGATGCAGCAAGAAAGAAACTAGAACCATTACTGGGCTGGTAACTGGACACTGTCCTCTGAAAAAGCATCTATACAACACAAGTCGAGTAAGCGAACCGTGGTGCAGAAGATACGAACTACAGGAGGAAATGAGTTTACATGTAATCTGCACATGTGAGGAATTGAAGGTACTTAGGCAGAAATATTTCGGGAAGGATCTACTAGAGCCTTTGAGGGTTCTCAAGTTTTTGCTGGGCAAGATACTGGGCTTTATAGAGAACACCAATCTTTTCGTGTGGAAGTATAAATCTCTTACTTAGGGACGGCACAATGAGCACCTAGCTCAAGTGCCCGGACTATAGGTGCCCACCCTAACTAAATGAATGAATGAGATGAATGAATGAAATGAATGAATGAAATGAATGAATGAAACGAATAAATGAAACGAATGAGTGAAACGAATGAATAAAACGAATGAATGAAATGAATAAATGAAACGAATGAATGAATCATGCATAAGGTCGAATCATAGAACATTTTATTAGAGAATCCGTACCCCAACTATAATAAGTTTTGCAAAGGATACTCATATAGATGATATTTTATTAATTTAAATTGGAAATTTAATAGAGTTAAATAATTTGTTAGACGGTATAAATAATTCGCATGATAAAATATTTACTTTAGGAATACAAACCTGAGATAGAAGTATTAATTTTTTGAACCTAACGGAAATATAGAAAATAATAACTTTAAATTTAAAATTTGTAGTAAACTATCTTATATTCTATAACATTATAATTTTTCGAACCGTCGAATATGCTGTAAAGTCTAACATATCACGATCTTATCTTAATCTCATGGTAAAACTAAAATTATAAAAGAGATTGGTTAAAAAAGGCTATAGCCGGTAAGCTATTGCATAGGTTTGGCTATTCTTTTATTGTAGTGGTTTTATATATACATATGTAATATTGAATCCCAGATAGTTTTAACTTTGTAATGTTTATATAGTTTATTTTATAGTTTTAAGTAATAATTGTTAATAATCTTTTTCGTTGTGATATACTCCTTAGGATTTTATAGCAAGTTGTAGTAGTTGTCGTAGTTATTTCAAAAGAAAAGCCTTAAATTAGATAATTTAGACATTTAGAGTATGGAAATTATGAGACAACAATGATTTAATGGGCAAAATTCATTAAATTCACAAATTATATTTAATTCATTCCTAACTTTCCAAATTTTATGGATGAATTCAGAAGTCACTACCCTTCCATACACAACAACCTTAATTGATTAAATAGTAAAATACAAATAATTTTTGTATTATATTTTTTCCAAAAACAATAAGCATAATAAAAAATTCTTTATAAATACGTTAATTTATATAAATCTGGCATCTCTTAAATATATAATTTGAAATTAGGTATAACATTTTATATTGAGCATAATTTTTTGATGTTAAGTGTTGAAAAGTTATTTATATATTACACATTCTCAGTACCTACATTTGTAGTTTTTATAATCACTTTTATAATAATATTTATATATATCTATTTAACCTGACTATTTGCTAAGCACGAAATCGGTAACTTTGTAAACCTCTTAATAAAAAGATGAGATAAAGACCTTGAATTTCTCGTTTAAAAAAGAATAATTTAAGAAAATCGGCGCTACCTAGAGAAAAAAATTTAAATGATCGGTAATTTCAAGATTTCTTTCATATTGGAATCATTCTGGACATCTCGCATGTATGTACAATTGTATCTTTTAACACGGTTCCCGTTTTTAGATTTATAAATATTTTAATATGTTACGGTAGTTTTTAAAAATAGGTGCGTGTAAAATCAAGTATATGGTTCTGCTGATAAGTTGCATTTTTTGTCTTCTTGCATTTATGTAATACTGTAACACAATATACTTATAGTTATCAATGCATATCAATGCAGAATAGTTGTCATTCATTGTATATTCATTTAATATAAGCGAAGCATAGTTCTTATCATTAACTAACTACATGTGTAGGTACATATACATAGTTATATAATTTATAAGTTTATGTATTACATGTGTGCGTCATTCATTTTTATTTCTATTATTTTTTTTGGATACTGATACTAGACGTAACAATAGGTAGACGGTAGACAGATATCTTTATTGCACGTAGTACATAGTAAGAATTTTCATATTTTTCGTTGGTTATCAATAAATAACTTATAGTATAGTACAGATTATCAACATTTGCAAATATCTGAATTTTTGTACTTTTTGATTTGACAATGACAACGTCCTGTATTGCCTATAACCCCAAAAGTGTTAGTATATCTGTGATCCTTGAAATCTCCAAAGTAATTATTTTCTATAAATAAAATATAATTTACCAGATATACATATAAATATGCTTATTTATTATTATTATTTGGACAGATTAAAATGACCTTTAAATAATTTATTTGAAATTAGGCGTGTTAAAATACAAATAACCATTTCTATTTTAAATTCATTTGTGATATTAGTATTTTAAAACGTAATTATCTTGTGAAGCAAATTTAAAAACTAACTAATCCAATGTTATAGGCCCAAAAAAATAAGCCGAAACATACATATATGATAATTTCCAATAAACCGTGTTCATGAAATAAAGTCAAAATAAAACAAGTCAATGTATAAGGCCCTTTTAATCCATCCAAGTACCTAATAATATGTATAGTTAAGAGCATGATACAGACAACAATAATCTACCATACCTGTTCGTATATGTTACAAGTGGAACGATCGTATTTGAAATTGAAATGAGACATTATTGATTAGTTTCTGTATAGAGAGGGTTGGCCTGTAAGCTTTTGTAATTCCTCTTCTATTCACATAGCAGCCTGTTAATAAAGCTTTCCCGGAAGGTATGAAAATGACCTTTCAAGGAAACGAACGAGAAAGAGCTTTTGAAATTACAGAGGCCATATTTTTGTTAATCGAAAAATGTACTCTATCCAAATTATTTTGTGTAAGAGCAAGAGGAATAGTAGCATATGAGATCTATCTTGTTGTTGTTATGTTAACTCGTACAGAATATATCAGAAATAATATTTGAACTTTGATTACTCCTAAAAAGGTTAAACAAAAATGATTTGCTGTCGACATTGGAGAAAACAATTTTGAATTTTTACTCAAATTGTTTATCAAATGAGTCTATCTATGTTTAATACAAATTCCATTTGTAATATGTGCATGTGAAAATAGAACATTATGATTTATTCGTGGTTATTGAATAGACGTTTGCGCGACTTATGCTCTGGAGTAGTGGAAAATTTAAATATTCAAATAATTATTATTACTGTTGTTGTTGAATGTAGCATTTACTATATATTTGTTTTTATATAGCATACGTTGTTACTGGTTATTACTTCCGGTTCTACCACGTGACCACATGTTTAAATAGCCATTTCTATTCGAGTTTGAGTAAATGTATTCACGCTCATTTAAGATTTTTGAGTATTCTAATTTAACGTTTGTATACACCAACACACGTTTATCTTCATGTTTTAATTTGTTTTATTTTAATAAAAATTTGCCTTTTATGGTTTTAACTTATTTTTATACACTTAGAGAAGTAATTTCTAGAAGCAAACGAGAATTTCTCAACTGAAGTACCTCCCGTTCTCATATATAAGCAAACGAATAATTTCTTGGTTGAAGAAATGTTATGTTCTTAAACATGGGAAAGTATGCATTTGTTTTAAGAGAACAAATAAATTTTGTTTTGAAATTAGTAAAATTAGTGGAAATAATTTATTATATTATTGACGTGGATCTAATAAATTTTCTAAAATAAAGAAAATACTTTCTTACACTTAGTAATTTTTTTAAGAACACAGATGCGCTTGGCAATAGAAAACGTTTTCCTTTTCTTAGATTTATTTTTTTATTAAGTGAAAAAAAAAAAATATATACTTTTCAGCAAACATGCTGATAAATGATTTAGAGTAGCTAGATAGTATAAGAGTAGAAATAAGCACGAATATAAGATGATAATTTGTGGTAAAGGTAGCGTCACATTCTCCAGCAAATATTTATATAATTGAAGATTTAATTTTCAAAACAGCATAGGTTTCTTTCTTAGGTGGGTATGCCAATTTTAGGCCATCAATTACTAAAATGAAACAAGTTCAAAAATCTTTTGGGAATTCTTAGATTCACTCGGCAGTCATGCAAAGATGAGACCCCCGAGAACCCCGAATATGATAATCTCAAACGTAATTTAGAAATCTATCACCTTAAGGTAAGGGACAATCAGATTACATACAGCTTCGATATTTAGCAAGTACAAAATTTGTCAAAAACTCTTTTTCAGGAAGCTTTTTGCTCTATTTGGTTCACTTTGTATTATTGTTCCATTAGTATACATGCTAGGCATCCGTAGTTCTACTTTTGAATCAACTCTATTTAGCTTTTTAGAAACTCGTGATTTAGAAAATTCATTATGAAACTTCTTTCATTTTACTATTCACGAGTTTAGAAAAGTTTATTTAAGAGACTTACTTATGGATATGTTAGCCGACAAGAAATAATTTCACAAGTATCTTATATAAGAATCGCTAAAGGAACTTAGGACTTTATTAAGAAGCACTTTTATACATCAATAACAACCATTGTTTAGAAGAGAAAGTGATATTTTGAAGTATTGATCACCGGGTACAGAATGTCTAGAATCTGCTATAGATCCAATTGAACAAAGATGAAAATGAACGAAATGAACAGTGCTGGAAGCCAGACAATTATATTATTATCTGGCTTTGCTCTTTGTCTTTAACATATTTTTTAAGTTCTTAAAGTTAAAATTGATACTTCCTCAGCCGTAGCACTCTTTCCGCAACATTTCTGCAACATGATTTTTGTAATGTTTCACTATAGCATTGATGGAGTGATTCAACGAAATTATTTTTTTGGCAACAAGAAAAATCGAATAGAATAGCTCTGAACTGACACAAGATACTGCTTTTAAGGTAATCAGATACTCAGTTGTTAGTTTCGCTGCATGCGAAGATGCGTTGTCATGTAGTAAACTTATGTTTCCTTTTGGCGCTTTTCACAAGCTTTTTTTTAAAAAAATCAGACAGACAGATTATACGTCAGCAAGGGTACGTTTACTTTCTAAAGCCACAGTAGCAATATGGTCCATTAAAAAATTTAATATTACATATATTACAGATGAATTGGAATTGGGTAATGTAGTCATGGGTGAATTTTTGGATTTGACCAAAGCATTCGACTGTCTATCATATGATTTATTATTGGAAAAACTAGCCCATTACGGAATCAGAGGCCCCCCTCTTTCATTTATTGAGAGTTTTATTAAAAACAGATATCAGTGTGTTATTAAAAACAACGAAACATCATCTTTGAAACATAATTTGTATGGCGTCCCTCAAGTCTTAGGCCCCATTCTTTTCATTATCTATGTTGACGACATCAGTGATTTTGTAAATGTTAAACACGTGGCATATGCCGATGATACTACCGTTTTACTAAGTCATAAGAAAATAGAACAATTAATGATCTATCGGAGGAAGCTCTTAAGCAAGCGAATCTTATTTGCAAGTATTAATTTGTGCCTCAACAGAGACAAGACACAAAAAATTGTTTTAACTTAAATCCTTGTATGGATCACTCTAATAACGCACCTTCAAGTGTCTCGGTTTGGCCTTGGACGGAAAATTAACGTGGAGCACATGTGGATGCCCTAGCCGCTCGCTTATCAACTGTCATATACATTTTAAGAAATTTAGTAGATGTTATTACCAAAGATGCTTTGTTGATGGCATATCATGCTAATGGCGATCTAAAATCGGAAAAAATAATAGCCCGCATGGTAAATAAAAAACTAAACATTAAAAAACTGTCAAATAAAAACTAATCTCATTTGTTTTAGAAACCTGATATTTAGATTTACCTAGATATTTTCAGTATTCTCCGCGTATAATTTGCATTAGTTGCATGTATTCCAAATCCCCTGATATTGCACCATCCCAAATAAAAATATTTTGCAGACAACAATGTATTGTGAAAGATTGTATTAAAGGTGAGCTAAAAAAGAAAGGCATTTGCAAATGAATATCAGGTCAGATATTTCATGTTTATTACACAACCCTGAAGCGAAAAATAAAAAAAATATATTGAAATTACGATTAGTTTCAATTGTATTTTGTTATTTTAAAAAGTTAAAAATGTCCAGAACATTGCTGCATAATTGGGAAAATTTCAAGATGTTGCAAATCCCACAGACTACATCCTCTAAATGATGAAAACATCATTTTTAATCACAAAGAATATTTCACATTAATATACATAAGATACAAGAAGGAAAGATTTGAAGACAATATCTTAATCTAGTACGCCATTTCCGAAGCGCTTTATTTATTTTGTATTTGTATGCACGTATGAATGTATGTATGTATATATTTGCGTATTTTGACACCATGACTTGGTTAAAGCAGAGTAGGAGAGGGGGAAGAAATTGTTGCAGTTTACAAAGAAAAATCGCAACACATTAGTAACTGGAGGGAAGAGGCAGGAGATAGAAGTAGATGGAAGAAAATTGTGGAACAATCCAAACGTCAAATTATATATTTTTTCTTAATTTCAAGCTAATTTGAAGTTATTACATAGTCAAGAATGATGCAAATTATTTCCTAAAAAGAAAGTAAAATGCCCATAAAACATTCAATACTAATGTACTAATGTAACTATTGATAATCTGATTGTAAATAGTACAATTGCACATATGTATAGTAATTATGCGATATAATTATCGCAACAATGGTATATAGCCAACATAAATGTATCAAAAACACAAACATTGCTTACACCACGAACAATGCAGAATAGCAGGTTTATTACCGACACTACACAAGTACATTACAAGACTAAAACACTACACGAGAGTATAAACCCCATATCTTTTGGAAAACAAAACCCGATTTTTAAACGTCCTCAGTCCTTCATCATGTTGTATATACTCTTTTAAATCCGTATTCATTAACTCACCGTGGCGAATCTCTAACATTTTACCGTACCTACATAACGTGGGAAAACGTTAGCAAAATGCCGTCGTACGATTACCTATCAATACGAGGGTTATACCACGAGTATTTGAAGGCAAGGGTTTTGTTTTTCTATGTATTGGCAGCAACTTCCGAAGTTCAACACGATGCCTGTTCAGGAATCAATCAAAGGAACACTGTTGGGTCCCGTGTTTGAAAAGAAAACATCTGTTAGAGATATTAAAATGATTTGAAGGGAGTACATCAGATGTCGAAGAAATATACCTACACATTTGGGAGTCTAAACAACTCGAGCTCCAAACGTACCTGTAGATTCCTAATATCAAAAATAATGGCGAAATTAAGCGTTCGTCTAGAGAAAACACAGGTAAAATACTATTAAATTCTATAACATGTGTAACTACATGTTTTAGAAGATTACACAATACTTTACACAGCTTTCTGACCCATTACTGCTATAATATACTGCTATGACTGGACTATGTTTTCAGATTAAATTCACTCTCATCCGTGTTCTACACGTCGCACAGTGGTTCAGAACGCGAAAAACATGATCGAAATTGTTTACTCTTTAGTTTTAACAAATTTTACATTAAAAGTTGAGTAAGTCCATGTTTTTGGGTATGTTGAATCTGAAATTATGCATAAAAATCCCGTATTTGTAAAACCTACCCTAAAATACAACCCTTAAATGCGAAAAATTGATATCACTTAATACAAGTACAAAGAATATTTTTTATACAAATTATACAGTTTAGTTTGCAAATTCAAGTATTGTTTGTCAAAAGCACCCCTTAATGCATTGAATTTGACATGTTTAGTAGTTTGTACTTGGTTAATAAAAAAACAACCCTTAAAACATCTTCAAATTATAATTTAGAAATTTTTGTCCAAAATACAAAATTAAGCCTTTTTGCTTCAGTAAAATGTTTTTATACATCAACAGCAACACCCTTAGTCAAAACAAAAATTGAAAAAAACAGTACATTTTACATTGTTGAATAATTAATCAGAATCGGAAAAATATTAATGATATATCGTGTAACTTGGATATAATTTGCAACCACGTTTTAAAAGCGTTCTCTCAGAAGAATACTCGCTTCGTAAAACCACCCGCAATTCGGACTCCTCCATTTTTCCATTATACATTTACCTCTAGTTGTGTAGGTTGAGTACTTTTAATTATCAAATCGCAGTACTTTATCTCGACTTCTCGTATTTTCATTGCAGTAGCATGCACAATTCTTCCACGAAGTACTTTTTCGAGCTCCTCGATTTATGCCTTTTTATAACAACAGAACTTTCAGCAAAACTCTTGAAGGACGACCTCGAATACCCGAAGTTGATGGTCGATCGCAGTAAACAGATTCAGGAAAATAATTTCTTCTTGTAGCCAAAAATTATGCTTTTCATAAAAAACACTTGATGTTCTATTGGACGAGTTCCAATATGAAAAATATCTTGGAAAAAACATATGTTCAAGCCAATACAAAATATTACTTGATTTATCTTCTTCGCCAAGCCCGTATGTATCAAGTATAACCATAACTGTTCCTTTTTACTTTCAGTCGATTTATCATCATTCTTCATAGGACTTCGTTAATACCAATCGACTATTTTCTTCGCGTCTACTATGTTACAACTTTTCAAAAAAAACTATTGCCAACAAAAACACAATCTTTTACAACCACCCTAACGTTCGAAATTTCGAAAATAGCGCACAGAATAATCTGCATAAAGTTTCGACTCAAAGTTGAGTTTCAACTGATCGGGTACCAAGTGGGGTTTTCCTTTATATGTTCTGAATAGGCAAATATTGACAGCTAATTTTCTTGAATTTACAAAGACAAATAGCCAATTTACGCATAAATGAGGTAATTACCGTGTAGGGTTGTGTAGAACTAAACTTAATCCTCTACTTAAGGCAAATTTTTATAATCCGGTTACCTGTTAGAAACTATCATTTTCTTGTACCAGGTAAACATTATCCAATAATAAGTAATGCGACTTAATAATACACTTCGCAATGTATAACAATATTATAATGACATCAATAAAAAAGCCCATTTGCGTGTGCTACAGTCTTTTTAATTACACCCACCACACCCCACATAGAAATTATCTATACGCAGAAACGTCTCAATTTTACTGAACTTTGAATGCAAATATAGAAAAACTTATGTAAATAAGATGCATATTATTTACATCATCAAATAGAGCAACTATTCAAGATTAAATTACTGGAATTTTAACTTTGTACGAAGAAGTTGAAAATATGATTTTCGATCGCGTTTTTCGCGTTCTGAACCACTGTGCGTCGCTTGCTTACAAGATCAATGGTATGGGGCTTGACTTCTTAAATTACTGCTTGCTAACCGTAGCTCTTCCTTATTACGTTTTTTATTTTTTCTAAGAAGAATTTGGACAATCCTTGACTATGTGATATATACCTCAAATTATCATAATATTAAAAAATTATAATTTTACCGAAATAGGATAATACATTTTTACCATATCTTCAAAACTTCAGGCACTGTGTCAAAAATGCTAAAACAGCAATCAAGCAATGCTTTTCAGTTTCTCTTGCGTATCTCCGGAAACGTTTGGACTTTGCTTTTTTCTTTCTAATACATTTTATTAGTTGTCAAAATAGGCATTTTTTCCCCACATTTAAGCGACTCTGTATCCTCTATACTTTCCGAGATAGCAAAAGCATCCTTATCAAAGCCACCTGTATACGCGAAACGAGTCATTTGCGGACAAACATTCATTAAGATATTTTGTTCAGAATTATATCAAGAACTTCTACCTTAATTTTTGCCACTTGACTGCGGGATCCTGTATAAGCATTTTCAGCTGCACTAAACTCATTCATATTGATTTGAGTGCAGTTAATTTAAATTTTTCAATTTGTGTCACTTACCTAAGCTACTACATGATTATATAATATTATATATAATATATAGATATAATCATTCCTAAATAAAATAGCATCTGAGTTTATATATGTATCATTCTAATACAATTATCTTTGAAACCCAGTATTTCTTAATTACTTGACTAACTATTAACCCTTAGCTGTATGATCCTCTAAGCGCTTTGTCTGTATAAAATATAGAATAATCTTTTATTTTTACCGTATAATGTGAATAAAACTACTTCTTATTTTTATTATCTGCACTTTCGGTGCGAGATGTAAGGATTAGAATAGCAGCAGGCCAGTTAGTGGATGTCTTTCAGTTTCTTTGGAAATGATTAAATGGAACTTTTCGCGATCGTCAATGAAGCTACTTTTTTAAGAACGATCAATTATTTTAATGAAGGTTCAATATTTGCGATATCGGCATCAGAGTAAAATATGGCAATATCAACATAGTACACCATCGTAATCTGTTCATACCAAGTAGAGCAAGAGACTCAGAAACGCACTTTCGTTATACACATGTGCACGTTAGCGTTTACGCGTCAAAATCGGCTTTCAATACATCTTATGTATGTGTATGCTATGTGAATCAGTGGAAATTTACTGGTGCGCTTATAAAGAAGATCAAATCGAAAATATTTAATTTTTGAGTCGAAGTCTGATTTGTATACATACCATATTTTTAAACAAATCCAATGCCATTTATAAGTTAAATTTGTCTTGTGTAACGCAGAACACGTTCGTGGTAGCAATGGGAACCAAGAAATGTCAAGAATTCTTAGAGATTTACACTTTCGATGAAGCAATTACGCAAATAGGTACTTATATCTGTTTTTTTTTATTTTCATATTATTTAGTTAAATTTCTATTTAAATAAAACGATATCAATTGCATATAAGTTTTATTTAGCCAGTTTAAAAGTTAAATTTTAGAATTTATAGTTGCCAATGATACGGCACGCAGAAGGCTGGTACTAATAGTAAATAAATACTATATATAAATAAAGAAGAAGTATAATTGAATCGGTGAGTTGGAAAAGGGAACATGTTCTATACTTACGCCATAAGACGTGTTCCCGTTCCAACTCACCGATTCAATTAGAGAGAAATCTTCTACTAATTTTGTCTACATATCATCTTCATAATTAGAAAAAGAAACTAACCACTAAGTTTTGTATTATGCACCGAAAAGCATATTGTTTTGCAGAGCATTTGTTTCCAAATTGTAAATGTCTTACGTAATCAAGTATTGAACACTACGATAACTGTTATGTTGACATTCCTCTTTGATCTTCGAATGTAGCTCTTTAAACATTTCAGAAGTTCCTTCTTTTTTGTGGCAATGAAATATCCATTTTTTTATTTTTTTTTTCTGTCATAAAAAATTATAATTTTCAGTTGATGCAATGCTGATATATTGGTATTAATTATCTAGTAATCACAAGCATTTTCTTTCTGGGTTATTACGTTTAATAATAATTCGGATAAAAGTAACGCACAATTAGAGCCATTTCTTCTTCAATGGAAGTATAGCTCAAAAATTATTTGTTTGACCTTAATTTTATGTTTAGGTTAATGCAGGCGGAACAAACTTGGCGTAGCTAAATACACTTGCAGAGATGAGAAAAAGTGAGATACACACTACAGAACTACTTTTTCGATATAATTTGTGAAATCAAATTTTAAATTTATCTTAGCATTTTTAATTTCTGGTTTTTATTTGATTTCGTTTTTTATTTATAATTTAGATGCAACATTTTTTTTTTTTTAGTATTTCTCCAAAATTTTGGCTTACCTAACGATATCATTTTTTTCTAATGAGGGCATACTGTAGTAATCCAATAGTAAATTTTGAGAACTTTACAAAAGTATAAATAATGGTTATTTTTCATGTTATTCCAATATGGTTTTTAAATTTCTAATCGATTCTGAGTGTATTGTAGATATGACAAATGTACGAAAAACAGAGCAGAATGCCACAAAGTGTATCTTTTTAAAATCATGTGAAATAATATTACTAATCAACACTTTCAGTGTATTAATACCCATAATTATAATTTTATATACGCCATAGAGGAATGATGCCACAAACGCATACCAAATACTGGACAATTTGAGTACCTTGGAAATTAGAAATCCTTAGATATTTGAAACCAATTAATTGCTTTTTGCTTTCATTGAAGCTGTAATGTATTTCGAATCAAAACCTATTTTAAACAATCCGTAAAATTAAAGTATTATAGTAAGTATAGTAAATTAAAAAAGAGCTGTCTGACATAGAGTTTCCGGAAACACTGCATTCACCTTGGGGTTTCTCTTTTTCCCTGCCTTTGCGGTGTGGCTTCTGCTCTCCGCTTGATTAGAATATCTGTAACTCCAAGCAGAGACCCTTTAACAGAATTAAACCCGTATTTTTTTAACGAGGTTGATACTCCTTCCCCTACTCATTTCTCATCCTGGCTAGGGACAGGCATTGACGAAGTTTTGGATTCTTTCAACTGAAAGTATCAAAATTAAATAATTTGTGGAATTAAGCAGGTACAAAAATAAAATAAGTAGTGCATTGGCTTCATTTGATATTTAGTATAATATTTAACCAGTAGATTTGCCCATTCCTGTTGTACATATTGGATACTTAATCCACTCCACTTAAACGAGTGTCGATTTTTGCCTTCTCAGACAATAAACTAATTTACGGTGATTAGTAATATATTTATACGTGATATTACTCCGCAACGTATTAGTCACGATAAGTTGCTCCTAAGGTGAGAAAAGAAGGGAAATATTAATCCCTTTAAGTGTAAGATTATTTCGCAATAAATTGAAACTCTCAACTCATCTCCTGAAAAGAGTTTTTATACTGCTGTTTTGGTTATTGTTAAGTATATATAAAATTTATTCTGCATAAAATTTACTCAGCATTTTTTTTTCTGAGTGGAACATTTCCCTTCTCCAGTCATTTTAACAATCTAATTCTTTTAAAGGTATCAAAGGCATTATTCACGGCCACTTTTTACCATGGTTTTACTTCTAACCTCCTTACTTATTTCAAAGAAATTATCTGTAAATATATCTTAGAGTTTCTCGTTCAACTACTCCTCGGCAAGAGGCTGACGGTTAATATGACGAATTGTTAAGGTTCTTTCATCTGCGTTAGTTTCGCATAGAATTCCTTCATCCACTCGTGTCTTCAATTATAAATACATAGCTCGTTCCAATAACAAATATGGATAGAATTATATTAGAACATAAATATCTAACAGAGATGTGGTTGATTTATATTAATATAACATACAAAAATGTATAGGTTATACTAAAACGAATACACTTATAGGTAACAGACAATCGAGTTAAATTCTTAAACCCAACTTGAAAAAACACCCCTCAAAAGGAGAAAATGCTCACTTTAAACTGGGGGTGTAGAATTAAATATTATTTTATTGTTACAATATTCTTTTTCTGAAATGTATACTGCCCGACAAACTTAATGTCGTGTTCTATAGTGCGGTGACTATCAAAATTACTTATTTACAGGCGCGCGTTCGGCTGCTATCAGCTTATGCAGGTAGGAGGTTTATTGGAGTACCTATCTGTAAAACACTTGACAATTATAAAAATCAAGTAGGAAAATACGAAAATTCGTTGTGGACGACGACACTAACTTTGTCGAGCGGTATACAAATAAATAATCCTGAAACCGATCGATGGATAATTATTTTAGTCCTAAAATAATCAATAACCCACTACTACTACTACTATCACTCAAAGAGATTTTATTTTCAATTTACATGTCTACCATACAGAAAATTGAAAAAAATATATAGTAAACCTAAAGGTATACAGTGATATAACAAATTGCCACCAAACTCCAAAAAATCACCCCCCAAAAGGGCAAAATAATGACAACTTTGAACTGTAACGGGATTAGCTGTTTTTTTTTTTTTATAGAATGCCCATAATTAGTTTTTACTTACGTACTTTTTTGAACGTGATAGCTTAAGTAATTCCTCAGAAAAAAAATATAAATTTTTTTCACCCTTGCTGCTGCTAATATCTCGAATGGCGTGACATCGATTAAGCTAATTCTTCTATTTACAGTATATGTAATACTAGTACTATTCATTCGCCTAAATTTCAACTCTACAGCTTTATGGGCACTTTTTAATGCCTTATCGGAGTAGAGCTATTGGGGTATGTTAAGCTTGGTACTTTCTTTTTAAAATATTTCCAAGTTTCTTATACTTTTACATCTGAAGGTTTCGACACTTCCAAAACGTCTATCCATCCATGAAATTTTCAAATACAATAAGACCTATTTCTAGAAATTCTAATGTAACTTTTGAACATGTGAAAAATAATAGCTATAACAATGATATTTAGTGACAACAAAAATTGATTGTAATGTCAAACCCATAGCCCACCAAGTCATTTTTTCGGACATTTAAAAGCGTTAAAAATAAATCAAGTAATTTAAAAGAGAGATATTGAAGATGGGTATAGGAAATGTTACCACAAATCGATGTAGAGTTGAATTCTAAATCCAGCAATATAAAAATATACAAGACGTTCTATTTGAAAAAAAAAATAGTTTTAAATATTTTTTTTAATGTATACCCGCAAAATTACAGCAGTCTATTTACGTACTTTCTTTAGCATGCACATTTGCTTTCTTTACTCCTACATAAGGGATAAGGTCAACGTTTGCTTACAGGGGATTTCTTTAAGAAGCTGGACACTGCGCACATAAACTTATATCTGTATCTACAGTCCATGGTCAGAATAAGACTCTACATGGGTGACCCACGATTTTAGCAGTATAATAAAACAAATGAATAATTGTTATTATACATTTAGAAAAATTATAAAAGAAAGTGTTAAAAAGGACTCGAAGAAGTGTTTTATCAATACTTTTTTTTATCAACTTGGTACCACCTCTTACCTTCAGTACTTCATTTGGTCTTGTCGGCATACTGTAGGCTTGAATAGTTTCTTGGAACTTTGAAATTATTATGCCAAGCATCTTCAATATTGACAATTAATTGATCTTTATTATTGTTCTGTTTGAATAGATGTATGTTTTAAAGCACTTCCCACATAATGCATTGTGTTTAATTGGAATAATTTCTTGACCAGGACAACACCTGCGCCTCCACCACTTCCAAAAATATTTTGACTAATTTTGCTGTGTGACAATCTGGTAGAATATTTCACTGATCTCAGCACAGACATTTGTCGTTAAACCGTTAAATTGCGCATCTTCTGACAAATTATGTCCTTTCGGTTACCGCTTTTACTTTTGTTTTTATCGCTGAACACAACCTAAGCAATTGAGAAAACGTGCTTAAATTATCTGATATATTGAATATAAAATTATTGCAACTATTTCTTACCTTTCTCTAATCATTAGCTATACAATTAACGTGAAACTTCCCCCACTGAAAGCGTGCTTTTTTCATTATAGATGTGGATTTTAGTTTTTTAACGGAGTATCTGCACTTTAAAGGCGGGGGGCCACTACATGCAAAGCGAAGCGAAGCTCAGCGAAACTAATTTCCTTGAAAATTAGCTCCCAAGTAATCATACGCGGACGCGACAACTAAAGCTAAGCGAAGCGGAGTTAGGCTAGCGAAGATATAAAACATAATTTATTTTCGTTTTGGTTTAGCTCTGTTCTGATTCGAGCGAATTCAGCGCTGGTGCAGATTAGTTTCAAATGCGCACTTGTCGTAACTTGTATCATCAAAATTACATGCTGGAAAAGAGACAATGGTTGCAAAATCTGTGCAAACGCAAGAAAAAGTCATTGAAACTATTCGGGAATATGAGGTGCTTCATAACTTTGCTTTTAAATATCTACAGAGATCATTCCATGTAATTCAAAGAACTCAACACGTGCATTCTAAAGTAATTTCTAATTAAAGCAGTTTCTATCCAAAACTGCGACCTACGTCTTTCTTCTGCTCTTCCAAACTAACATATAAATCGCGCGCACACCGCTTTTAATGGCCGCAGTCCATTCCTTTCGTCTAGCTTATTTTATCTTAGTTTCGTTTCTCTTAGCATCGCTTCGCGCGCAGTGGCCCCGCGCCTCATACGGACGTCTTCTAAGGAAGAGACGCTCCGATATTTTGATTCCTTTTTCAGCCCGCAGTTGGACAATGCCTCTACTTGATAATGCACGGTTTTCAATCGCTAAATTAACGACAGGACCATCATCCCTAATGGAACTTAATCTTTTTTTGCCACGAAATGACCGTCCAGTACTATGGGAATAATTTCTTTCATCAAACAAGCAACATGCTGTACCGTTTGTCGGCTTTTCTTCCTTATGAATAAATTATGTCCAATAGAGCCAAAATACGATTTTTTCGATTTCTATGTTTTCCACTTTGCCGTATCTTGGCCCACTGCCTGTTGATTGGTTGATCGAGTCACGCGGTAGTTAGCGATGATTCTAAGTACGACATAAATAACACGGTATGCTTATTGCTTACGCGCATACGGAAGTATGTTATTGCGGAGTAAAAATTACGCCACATACACCGGGTTCTTTTGTTTTCTATTACGCATAGAATTTTCCTACGTGTAACGTTAAAAAACAAATTATCAATGCATTGGTAACTGGCGAGCAGGCAACCAGATATACCATATACTAGCATTATTTTGTTTTAACGATTAATTTGACGTACGACATATTCTGAAATTTTACTATTAGTATTTTTTATTATTTATTTGATTATTAATTAAGGGCCGGTATTTCAAACCCATAACAAAGTTATTAGTTGATTAACTAAAATAATTGTGTTTCCAGGAATTAAGGAAAATTGTGTCGGTGCCAGTTCATTCTTCTAAAATGTAATTGAATGGAAGCAGCCAACCAGCACTGGCACAGTGGCTATCATTAGTAGAAGCTTAATACGACGTGGAAAATATACGAATGTTGTCGATACAACCAAAAAACTATGTTGTGTTTGCAAGTTTAAAATTATTCATGAACGAGAAGTATGCACATATTGGAGGACTTTGAAGAGTTCGTGGAAGAAGTTTTAGTCAACCTAGTTGAAATAGTTAATCGTGACAAACAATATACTATTAGAGAGCTTCCTATAAACCATTGGAATACGTGCGATGATGAGGAATTTGTTAAGGGATTTAGATTATCTAAGCAGTATTCAATGGTTCCTAAAGAACTGAAAATACATTGCAGCGTACAACAGAAAGGTTACTAGTAAAAAAGTCAGTTTTAGTAGATTGCTTACACAATCTTTTCTTTCAGAAAAGGCATTAGAGTAACTATTAATAGCACTTGGATTTAATTTTAGCGGAAGCTTTTTATAGCAATTGGATATCTTGGTGGAGTGCACAAATCAGCAACGGTGCTGTAATTTGTTAGTATGGATGATGATACTATTAGAAGAACAATGGTTGATTATTTTCTTTTTATTAACCAGTGAATACTGCTTTGATAATCTAAATCTCTTGACACATTTCTAATCACTGCAATTGTTAAATAGTTTATACGAAGCCTCCTAATAGTACACGGAAAAACCAATTTGTTCAGGATAACAAAATAATTTCAAACAAATTTTATCATGAACATTTAGTTAATCCAACAAAATATTTCGTTATTTCAAATAAATAAAGGGTCAAATGAACAAATAATTTGGTTGAATTAAGCAAATATTTGTTTGCCCATATTTAACTCAATATTTAGTTAACTTAAACAAAATTTGGTATTATCAAATAGATCGGTTTTTCAGCCCATATTGTTTGTCACGATTAACTATTTCAACTAAATAGACTAAAACTTCCTCCACATATTAAGCTTCTACCAGTGATAGTCACTGTATTAGTGCTTGTTAGCTGCCTCAACCATTCAATTATATTTTAGGAGAATAAACTGATTTATTGCATAATTTTTCTTAGTTGCTGGAAAGACAATTATTTTAGTTATTCAACTAATAACTTTTATTACGGGTTTGAAATACCTTAATTAATGAATGAATAATGAAATAAATAATAAAAAATACTAAAATAATAGTAAAATTTCAGAATATATCATATGTCAAATTAATCGTTAAAACAAAATAATGACTATGTCTTATATCTGGTTGCCTACTTGCCAGTTACCAATGCATTGATAATTTGTTTTTTAACGTTACACATAGAGAAAAGGTCAAATAAAAATCGATTTCGGTCGTGAGGGTTTTGTTAGCTACGGAATATATTTTAAAAGCGCTAAGGTGCTTTTAAGATTCGATTTTCATGAAATTCGTCGAAATTGTAGAAAAAACATGGGAGCCCTACAAGCTGGCGACAAGATAGATAGCTGTTTTGTTTAAAATTTTGCAGCTTTTAACTTAGATACTCTTTTATTTTCTCATGCAATTTTTCATTTTAAAATGACTAAATTTGTCTATATTAATTTTTTTGTCGATATTATTTTGGTTATTTCGTTAATAAACGAGGCAATAAATAAACGAGCTGAGCTGAACTGATTCAACACTTTGTAAAATTAATAAAATGAGGGGGAGAGGGGAGTTGGCCCGAGATTGGCCTCACCATTCAATATTGTCACGAGTTGCCACTGCCATAAATATTTCATATAGGAATACGAGTGTACCTACACCACATTAAACAAATACTTCTTCTTCAATTATTTATTCCTATACACTTTTATTGAACATTCCTAAACTATATTCGCCGAAATATTTAAAATTATCAAATTTTCAAACTGGTCCTAATATCGTGGCAGGGACTGTATTTGGTACATATAATGTATTATTAGCAGTAAAGAACTATTTTTATGATTATTATGTACATGAAGGATAAAAGTAAATAAAAATCGTGAGAATTAGTGGCTCTATTTTTTTTTTAATTTCAAAAAATTGTTTTTTTCCTCTTCCCTTACGTTTCGACTGCTTCGGTCTTTTTCAAAGGTCAACTCTTATTTTATAATTAACTTAAATGTCCATATGTTACAATTAAACAATTGGTTTAATTTAGTCATAATCATCTATTTAGTATTTAGTTAGAATGTTTTTAAAAAAGATTAGAAAGATTTTTATTTACCATTATCCTAAAATTTTAGCCAAGAAAATTTATAAAGATGAAGGATAAATGTAATGATCAGTAATAAGCCCCGGGTAAATTTATTTGTAAAGCAGAAGAAGGTAAGAATGTAAAAAGATAGATTTTGTGGTCTCTTGCAAGGAGGGAGGAGCTTGCAAATATTTTAGCAGAATTAGGCATAAACCAATTTACCCTTTAAAATGATAGTTGTAATTATGTACAAACAAAATTTATTAATTTCAGGATATGGACGTTTCCATTATAAAGTATTCTCCATATGTGCCTTGTGCATTATGTGTGTGGGTTTCCAGAATGGACTTACATCGTATGTCTTTTCTGCGGCAGGATGTGATCTTAACTTTAGATCCCAAGACCTGGGATTACTCAACGTTTCGTTCATGTTAGGCGGAACGATCAGCGCATTTCTTTGGGGTATAATTGCCGACGTGAAGGGTAGGAAGAACGTTCTGATATGGACGATAATTGCGGACGCAATGGTAACGGTAATATGCTCTCTAATGCAGGATTTTACCGGATTGATGATATGTAGATTTTTTAACGGTGTGTTAATCGGCTGCGGCGGGAGCGTGACTTACACATATCTTGCTGAATTTCATGCGCCGACATTGAGGGCGAAGAGCGTCTGCTATTCGGGAATTGCTTTTATAGCTGCGTGGGTATTACTGCCAGTACTCGCGTTTTTAATTTTACCGCTAAATTTCAATGTAGAGATATTCAATGTACCTTACACACCATGGAGGGCATTCCTCATAATAATTGCTGCGCCTGAATTGGCAGCTGGATTATGCTTATTGAGCTTACCGGAAAGTCCGAAGTTTTTACACGATAAAAATTATAGTGAAAGAGCTCTAGAGATACTACGCAATATTTACTCTCAGAATACACCCAAAGAAAATCAAGAGTTTTCGGTGAAGAAACTATCCAATGCAGCAACTAGCAAAAAAGATGTTAATTTACAAGGATGCGAAGCCAAAGGCGTCAGATTACTACGAGATATGAAGACGCAAATAAAAATCCTATTTTTCCGCAGGGATTAGAATAAAAACCCTCCTCGTATGTTTGATTATGTTTTCTAATATGTTTGGGTAAGTTTTCCAGGATATTTTCTGAAATTATAAGAAAAATATTTATCTATATTGTTGCAGATACTTTGGCCTTGGTCTCTGGCTGCCGGAGTTTTTCATTAGATTTGAAAGTCAAACCCAACTATATCCCAACGAATCCATAACGTTAAAGGAGTTAACATTCGAAGAAACGTCGAACTCCACGTCGAACTGTCCCGTAATATTTGACGTGAATACTTTTAGAAACACATTAATCGTGGCAATATCAGCTCTGGTTGTCAACACGCTTGGTGGTTGGCTTATAGGAAAGATCAGCGTTAGAAACCTAGCATTGCTGACTTTGTTGTTTGGAGGCTTCAGTTCTCTCGGTGCCTATTGGGTATCATCGTCATTCGACATATTAGTAGTTAGCTCCATTTTTCAGTCAGCTATGGCAACTGGCAATATGGTGATTGGTAGTATTATTGTTGAACAATTTCCTAGTCTCATTGGAGCCATGGCAATGTGCATGGCCATAGCCATTGGAAGAGTTGGCGCGATAGCCAGCAACGTTGCTTTCAATGTAATGCTAGGTGAACATACAGGCGAGGTTATTATAATAGTTTCGGTTGTGTTATTATTAGGAGCCTTATTGTGTTTAGGAATACCTTCTCAAAGTTATAGTGAACATTATAATAAAACCGATACCCATACTAAACCTGCAATTGAAATATCTGTAATTCATATAGGTGAAGAGCGCAATAAGAGTGTACAAAACGTTTAAATACACATGTAAATATAATAATATTTAATATGTGCATTAGAGTATGCGTTGTTTTAGAGTGTATCCTGAAATTTTTGTTTTCAATTCTTGATATACGAAAAGACCAAACTGCTGTTCACGCATGCTGCATCACAGTTGCAATATAACTTTGTTGGCACACGGTATCTGCACAAAAACACTTGAAAAAACACCATTCAGGAACAAAGATATGTAAAAATAAATATATATCAGTTCTCAACTTAGTTTTGCAACTTAGCCACTTACGATACATCATCCTAAATTGTATAGATAGGCTAATTACACCCAAACAGCACATCAGTTACGTCGATTTGAGTGAAATCTTATATTTGGACATAAAATCGTTAAAAGTAGTAAATAAATTTAATTGGGGCTTCAAATTTTATGTAAGATTTCAATGCACCTACAAAATAATGTAAAAAAAACTATAAAATGTCTTCAATATCAATAATTGCTTCTTACATTGATGGATTGAATAGGGCATTAAAGTTGATAAACTACTTCCTTCATTTAACTAACAAAATGAATAGAAGGAAACAAGAATAATAACAGCTCGAAAAAGTTAGCTCCCGGCTAACAAAAGTGGTATAAAACACAACGTAAGGATTATACATTGGAAGTTTCATATCAACTTTAATGACCTATAACCCTTATCTAAAAAGAATTTAAATGAATTAATAAACGTCAAATCAAAAAAAAAATTAAGACTTAGGCCGTGCCATTGTTTTTGAAAAACTGAACTAATTGCAGTGACAAAAAAAGCATTGAATTAATCTAAAATACTTTCATGGTCGCAACTAAAAACGATGTTGTAAAAAATAGCTATTGTCGAATTTTAGCAATGAATTAGAAATAATCATCAATAACTGAAGTAAGTAACCTATGGGATTAGCAAGAATCTTATAAAAATGATCCAACAAAGGCAGTGGGAATAGATATACACCTTTCATATTTTGTGAGAAATATTCCTATCTCACAAAATATTTGTCAAAAGTAAGATTTCCGAAAATTAGGGACCATATATATTTCATAACAAAAATGTTCTGTAACCCAAATAGTCTTATATATTGAACTGTAATATAAATTTGATATGAAAATATCTGAGTATAGAACCTTTGTAAGTCCAATCGTTCATAAAATAATTCTAAAGTCAGAGATTGGTAAATGTGGAAGTGCATCCTAAAACTTTCAGCATTGATTCCTCTACACTGAAAGGTAGAAGAGGCATGTGATTGTATATATATTACATAAATCATGTGTTAAAAAATAATTATAAATTTAATTAAGATATCGTAACTCCCAGTATGACCTCGAATTCTGAATGTACTGTTGGACATGTTTTGATTGATAATTTGTTAACCTCAATCTTTATGATTAGATATATCTTTGAAACTGTGCGCTTTTAAGCTTGATCGTAAGTAAATGCGTGGGCCATTAAGGAGGCTACCGCCATTTTTGAACCAAAACATCATATTTTCTTGATTGCAAAAAATAATATGAATTTTCCCGAACTGAATGCCGTTTTTTGAAGCACCATAAATGCCCAACATATAAGGCATATTGAACATGTTTTCAAATAAAAAAAGAAAAAGAAAACTAAATGTAATTCCCTGGCTCTTGAGAAATTGGTTCCGAAAAATAATAACTTTTAGTGCATGTCCGTGAACACTTTGTTTTTCTTTTTTGATCTAATTAGTTATTCGTGAAATATATACACTAGTATGTGTACTAACATGCGTTTCTGAACAAAATGATAATATCCATTGAATTCAATTGGCTTGCTTCGCTCACCTCTCCAAAACGATAGCACCTTCTCGCGAACTTATGTAAGTATACACGTATATACCAACTGATTTGGATTTCTGATTTTAGTGGAAAAATTAAAACAAAATTCTAAATGAAGTTTGAAGGTTTTTTTATGTACGCTTTTCAAAATATTTTCTGTTCTATTTCAGGTATATCTAAGTTATTTTAAGCTGAAACATAATCATAAAATATTTTCGTATTCTTCTTTTAATAAAAATTTCAATTAATATCATAAATTTTTTAAAAACTAATGTTTTTGTCTGCAAAAACTGAAAGACGAGATGATGTAGATTTGACGGTGGTTATTCTAATGTGCATATGCAATTTATTACAATAAGTTTTATTTATTATTAAAATATACGAAGAATTTAAAAAATGACACAAGAATCTGTGATTAAGTAATAATTTTAATTTTCAATATAACACTTTAATATATTAACTTATAGTACATACAATTTAATGTAACAACTAAATCAAAGCTAAAAAATTAAAGACTGAATGTTAAATGTTTCGTAGGTACAGCTACGTTGTAACAATATAAACGAAAATAAAACTGAAACAAGTATACTCAACATGATTTATTATTTGTTTGTCCAGTCAAATATAAGACCCGCAATTTTTCCTTTTTGCCAAAATCAATAACAAGGTGGGGTTTGTGAGAACAATTGTAGAGGTGCGCACATCATTAGGTAAGAATTACTTCTTTGTTTTGATGCTACCCTAATGAAAAATCGTATTAGCGCCGCGACGCCACAAAATCGCGATGCCGACGTCGCTGATATTCGCTGAGGGTTGCTACCCTCGCGTGACGATAATACACCTCCATTTTATTCTGATATCCTAGCAAAATACATCCCCGGAATTCCTATTTGCCAGAGCGCTATAAATATGTTAGGAATGCTAAATAAAAAACTGGTTGTATTTAAATGATTTAAAAGTGCTTACCGGTACGTCTAAGAACGTATACAAGGTGAGTTTTTTATCTTGAGACAACGAAATATCTCTAAAACACTGCATCAAATCAAAAAAAGATCTTAATAAGATTGGTTATAATGTAGGGGGGTCACTGAATGGTGCCGAACTCGATCCCCGACCTTACCCCAAGCAAGCAAATAAAACGAATTCGGCACCATTCAGTGAGCCCCCTACATTATAACAAATTTTATGAAGATCTTTTTTTGAATTGATGCAGTGTTTTAGAGATATTTCCCTTGTCTCAAGATAAAAAACTCATCCAGTATATACGGTATATACTTTTTGCAGTTCTTGCAAAAGAATGTAGACATAAAATCTTTGAAATGGCCTTAGGAGCAAAATTATTGATTGCTGGTAAAATTAAATATTAATTGATCAGCTATTAATTGATTTACCTATCAACTTATACCGGGCTCTTTTCTATTATACATACAATTTCCCTATGTGTAACATTATAAAACAAATTGCCAATGCATGGGTAACTGGCGAGTAGGCAACCAGATATACCTCCATCTAAACCAGTTATTATTTTGTTTTGATTGAATTAACGTATGACATATTCTGAAATTTTACCATTATTTAGTATTTTTTATTATTTATTTAATTATTAATTATGGTACTTCAAACCCTCTTAATAAACGTTATTAGTTCAATAACTAACGTGGCAATAGAAAACTATAACGAAAGGCACATTACTACGAATATATTGTTGGCACAGTCAAACGATAGATTTTCCCTTACAAATAAAAATTATTTATTTAAAATGTAAACTAAATATCTATGAACATTTTGCAACAAATCTTGAATATATGAATATTATAAATGTTAAATTGTTTTTGTACATTCCGAGGAAACGGGTTACTAAGCAGGTAACCATTACTTCATTAACTAGGAAACAAGCATAAAAGTTTTTGTAACCAAACAGTGGAAAATTGTTGGTTTGGTTTTGTCCCAATACATAATATATACAGGCTTAATAAAGACTTTTTTAGTGAACCGCAACGTTGGCTCTTTCCTGGTTTAGTTCTGTTCCAACCTGTAAACTGCACCAAATTAATAAAGGCATATTGTAAAGGACCGACAATGGTCGACGATGGCCAGGCATGTGTTGGCAAAAAGTTGGCCTGTGCATTTGCGTTTGTTTGGACCTCTAGAGGAGTATACAGCTTTTAAGCGATATCAAGGGGAAAATATTTTCTTTTATTATATTGTTACTGACATAGACAACCAACAATACTATACATGCTGTTATCTGAGAAAAAGCTAGAGTACTGTAAGTTATTGGATGACATTGTGGGAGATTTGTGCATTATTCTGAAATATTTTCTATAGGAAATTTCGATTTGTACTATTTATATCACAAATTTTGCATCTAAAACGGCAAATTTTCTAATAACTTTAGGATACATCAGAGTTAAACAGTCAACAAAAGTTCTTCAAAAGAATATTCAAAATTTGTTTCTTCTTCATTAAGTATTTCATTTTTTTTGTGTGATGAACATCAGTGGCGTGCTAGAGGTCAGCAGCTCCTATATCATCAGAAACTGCTAAGTGGGGCACCGTCTCTATCCCACCAAAGTATTATTATAACTGATTTTACACTTCAGACTGAGTCTGAGCAGGCATTTCACAGTCTGACAAAATTCCGGTATCCTTTTGAAAAAAACAATTCTTCTCGGCCCTTAATTCTGTTGAATTGTTGATAAGATTCTTAAATTATTATTAGTGTGCATTTGATATAATGGGATTTGTTAATTTGGACAGACTACCAGTAAACATATTACTGATCAATAAAAGAAATTCGGAATATTCAAGTATTTTTACTATTTTGACAATCTTCTAATTCACCTTTGTTCTTAAAAATCCAAATGAGCAAACTTTTAATATCTTCATTATTGTTTTATGATTGGTTTTTAAATGAGCACAAATATATATAGAATCATTTATAGATCTGTACTATACCTAGGACAGACATTTTTAAGACTGCGTTTCCAGGAGGTCTGGGGGAGTTAAAGTGGTAGCATAATAAGTTTTAGATCAAGTTTATCGTCTACACGAGAGAAAATAAAAAAAAAATGTTATGGCGAAACGTGTAAGGGAAAGTCATACACGGAATTTATCAGTATTTGATTTAATGTTGCTTTAGCAGATTTCTAATATAAAACGATAAAAATATGTCCGTTTTTGTTTTTCCAAGTCCAAAAATAAGGTTTGATGTAAACGAAGGCGCATCTAATGATAGGTTGATCTAAGGAGACTCAATGAACGAAATTTATTACAAAATTGGGACTATCAAGCCAAGGAAGATAGGAAAATCTTTTAGATTAACCAGATAGTCTAATATTACTGAGGTAGCCAGTCTTAAAAAATTAAATTAACAAGAAAAAAAAGAAAATGGTATTAGTAAAAAAAATGCAGTAAAACCGCTGGCGCTGCACCGCTGGATCTGTGATCGGATAACTTTACTATCGGCTATCATCGGTTTTGTTCGTTGCGACTTTATAGGTTCGAATTATTCAAACCGGCCGGCTTCGTTATTTGTAACAGTTAGGGCATGTTGTGTCATCATTAGGCGTATTATTTCTACTTTTTAGATAAGAATCGTATATTTATCATCGTTTTTATACCAAGCATGGAGACGAAAAAGGTACTAATTTTAGGAGGTGAGTGATATATAAACTTGTGTTAATATATTTACAACTTAGAATCGTAGTCCGTTGCATAATTCCAAGTTATTTATGATTTCACTATTGCACAATAAGACTATTGTTTCTGTTATCTGGCAGGATGTGGTTTTGTTGGGAGGAATCTGGTAGCATATTTGATATCAAATAAATTAGTGAATCTTGTACGAGTTGTTGATAAGGTACCACCCCAAGTTGCTTGGTTAAACAGTTATCACAAGGAAATTTTCAATAACTCATTGGTTGAATTTAAAAGTGCAAATTTGATAAATGCAGGTAGCAATGTTTATCATATTATATGTTGTATTTATAATTATGATAAAGAAAAATTGTTTGATTCTAGAATCTTGTAAAAATGCTTTTCTTACGGAGGGAAGCACCTGGGGATTTTGTTATTAATTGTGCTGCCGAGACTAAAATGGGCCAAACAGATCCAGTATATCAAGAAGGTGTCTATAAGCTCAGTATGAATTGTGCAAAAGAAGCAGCAGCTTCGAATGTTAAACATTATATCGAATTATCAACTGGCCAAATATATTCCAGCGTTAAGGTTCCTCACAAGGAAGATGGACCACTTGATCCTTGGACCTTTGTTGCTAAATGGAAAGCTGAAGTAAGTTTCTATACTTATTAAAATTAAAAATTTATGTTGATTATCTTAAGGTGGAAAAAGATCTAGCAGCAATTGAAAATTTAAATTACACAATTCTGAGACCTGCTCTGATTTATGGCCTTGGTGATAAACTTGGAATGACTACACGTCTAATCATCGCCTCCATTTACAAACAAATGGGGGAGACTATGAAGTTATTGTGGAATTCCAATCTAGCATTAAAATACTGTTTACGTGAATGATGTTTGTAGAGCTATTTGGTTTGTTTGTAATCGGGAAGATACAATTCGACAAGTAATGTAAATTATAAAAATACTTGCGTAGGTATGATATTTTAATTTCCTCAGATATACAATGTTGTGGATGAGAATTCCTCTACACAAGGATCCATTTCTGATATAATTGCTGATATTTTCGATATAAAAGTGGACTACTATGGAAATTTAGTATCAACTGTTGTTGATTTAAATGTGGCTGCTGATGAAGCAAACGACAAACATTTACAACCTTGGGCAGAAGCTTGTAGAAGAGATGGTATTCAGAATACACCGTTAACACCTCACATGGATCCAGAACTATTAGTTAATAAAGCTTTACACTTAGATGGAAGTAAGTTAAGAGAATTAGGTTTCCACTACGAAGTGCCTAAACCGACAGCTGAAATGTTTGTTGCAATCATCAAAGATTTTACTTCCATGAAAGTCTTCCCACATTCTTTGTCAATCAGTGCCTCCTAAATAGTTTTACATTTATTTGAATTTATCATTTATCAATTTCATAATTTACATGATTAAAATTGATTTTTGTAAAGGAAATGCGTGACTTTATGTACTTATATTTATTTTTTTTTACTTGAAACTGTAATTCAATATAATTTAGCTATCATTTATCCTTAGAAAGTATTGTGTATACTTTTAAGATACATTCCATTAGGATTAAGAAAAACGAATACTATTGTGATGCTTTTGAGCTTTTTTCCTCTAATTATTTTTATACACCAAAATATTTGATATATTTTTGATTCACGAAATATTAAGACGTCGTTTATTTTGACGAAAATGCTCAATTTTAATGAATACTGTTGTACTTATACATAAAGTGATATACATTGTTACTATATTTATATATTATACTAGTTGCAAAATAAAATATCTTCTTAATAGCAAATTTGTGTTATGACCATAATGCACTGTCATTTAAAAATTAGCTTCTGTATTTTCCACTGTTTCACAATTTTTTTTTTTTTTTTTTGTCAGATACACTGCTTAGCATTTTTTAGCCTCTTTTGCTCCATACTGTTGCCACCACGTTTTAGGTTTATTCAGCATAATAGAATGCACAAAATATTAGAAAGCCAGATGTTTCATCTATAATCTAATGAAAAGCAGTAATCACAGGTTCTGATTAACTCGATACTGAAATCGTAACTTTGTGTGAGTGCAGCTCTTCAGCTAGAATAACTCTGGAATTTTGTAGTATAGACAGGATGGTCAACTGTAACAAAGCTTATTGAAATTACTCAAAGTGAGCCGATGAATTAAAGAAAAAAATATCCGAGCAAGAGAAAAGATATTGGATCCCTTTCATCACTAGGAACCGATTTTTTCTTGAAAACCGTGAATTGTTGCAAGTTTTTGACATTTCTATCTACAGAATAGATCTGCATACGTATTTTACAATGAATTGACTTCAATAGTTCCTCGGTGAGTGGCGCACTTTAGGTGCTTTTTATTTGCCGTCTTTCACCACGCCTCAGTTTTGTATGATAAGCTAACAGCTACTTATAACACAATTCGTGGAAAAGGTTAGTAACAGAAAAATCGGAAACACTTATTTCATCGCCTTATAAAACATTTAAGATTTTATTTGTTGATTTACGTTTAACTTAAGTTTACACAAAATGTATCGTACAATAAACTATGGAATTTTTGAAGTCCTGTCAGTTTCATATGTCAACACTGAAATAAAAATAATTACGGAATATCTAAACTTTCTTGTTTGATCCTTCTCATGAGATGGATTACGGTCTTCTGATGGTCTGAGAGGGTCTGGGAGGTCGCCGGTTTAATGAAACAAAGTTAAAATGAGATCGACTCAGTGGGTGTCGATTTCCTTGTGCATAAGATATCTCTTGTAGTTAATCAGCACTTATTATTGTATTAGCAGTTAACCCTGGTATCCAAATTTAAATTTCCCGGCTGTTAGTGAGTTAAACGTAAAGGTATTAAGATAACCATTAATGTAATACAAAATGGTTAATTATATATAGTGTGTCCACGGATGGAGTTGACAATATAAGGTATGATGGACAAAAAAATTTTTGAATTGGAGTTTAATTTAGTATTTGGGAAATAAGTCCTGCTTGGTTTGAAACTTTTTAACGTTTTCTTTTGATTTTTTAAAAACCTCTCTGACTCCGCAAATGCCTACTAGATTTAAAATACTCGAAAGCAAACTTAAATAAATTTCAGACCAAGCAGGACTTATTTCTCAAATATTAAATTCCAATTCAATTTTTTTTTGTCTATTAATATACCTATTTTGTCAACTCCATCCATGGCCGCACTATATATTAAAAAATAAAGGAAGAAAAACTGATAATTTGTATTCTCGCGGCGTTATTCACACGTTTCGTAAAACGAAAGGCATTGTAAATTTTATTTTGTTAAAATATTGGATTCTGCCATATAAGAAAGAATTTTTTATTGAAAAATGACAAGTAAAATGTTAATGTTAGTGACTCATTATTCCTGCTTGTTTTACCTTTTTTTAAATAAAATACAAGAAATAAAGAAAATGTCACTATTACATATTTAAGTCCCAGTAAACCAAATTCAAATTTCCCGCAATTATTTTCAATAACTTCAACATTAAAGCATGATTTTGTATTAGATTAATAGTTATTTGAATACCTTTAAGTTGAAGTACAAAATATAATTGCGAGAAATTTGAATTTGGTTTAATGGGGTAAGTAATGCAAATATATATTTTATCTTGTTACGGTGTTTAAAACGTGTTCAAAATATAAATAATTTTAGCAATTCTTCTTTTCATTAAAAGCCTGAACGGAGGTATTTGAGTGCTGCAGAAATATAAATAAACAGCTACATCTAAGACGCCGCCAATGCGTGGAATATTGCGAAAACACAGCTGCGCTATCCTTCGTGTCGAACAAACAAGTTATGTATATATGCATCATCGCTGTGCCACCGGCTGTGCATTGAAATCTTCCACGTGATTTACAGGTTCATGTAGTTTTTATACATGAGTGTGTTTTTCTTACTACAACACCCGTATGTGCGTTTTTCGTTAGGAACGCGAAGCACCTTGCTTTAGTTATTAGTAATAGTGGTAATAGTTATATCGGCCGTGAAAGCCTACGCAGTGTTATTATAAAGTTGATTTGGTTTGTACAGTTGCGAAGTGAAACGCATGCACAAGTTTACAAAAATTGTAAAGGTGAAGTAAACATTTTAAAAGAAATTTTTCTTTCGTAATCCAAAAATATATTTGTATCAAATTAAAATATTTTTTTTAACTAGTGTTCTAAATAAACTGAGTGTATTTACCAATGATTTGATGGAATTGAGCAGTATTTTTATATTAAAGTTTCTACCTTCGACTCGGTTACAAATTTGTGGACAGAGATCTGGTTAGTAATTGAGTTCATAGATTTGACATAATCCAGAAAATTTGAAAATATTTCATTTTTATGTTTTTGTACTGGGTATTTACTGACCTTGTTTATATAACTTTGTACCGCTTTCTTTTGGTCTCCCTATCTATTCATGGCGCCATCTTTACCCTATGAAGTATTTTATACAAATGTATGAAAAAAGAAAATAATAAATTTGCATAAGTACGTATTTCACTTCGATAATTTTTCAAATACTTAGTTAGAATTATGAAAATTATGGCAACCTTATATTCATTTTCGCAAATCTGTACAATAACACAAGAATAGTTCAAATACAGGTTAGGATCATGGCCTTTAACGGTAAAATAAAATTCAAAATCAGCTGGTAGGTTTTGATAACCTATACTCAAAATGATTCAAAACTAAGATTTCATCTTATACGCTACAATAACTATTAAATGGTTTTAATCTCAAGCACTCTTTCATTAGTGTTTTTCAGTGGCGGCTGGTACTAAAGGGCACAAGGCCACGTGCCCACTCAACCACCAAGATAAACACAGAAAGAAATTGGCATGTAATACGGTCGCTTTGGGGCACGCAATTTCGTGTCTCCAGTTAACGTCTTGCATTCATTGCGGCTGCATTGTTTTCGATGCGTACCGCGCATGTGTGATTTCAAAGCTTTGAATTGACGTTTATTATTAATGATGGAAGTTAATTGTGTGCAAAATCTTTAATCATTTGAGGAAAAACTTGTAATTAAGAAGAAATGAAGGCCTATTCCTGATCTTCAAATAAACTACACTTCCACAAGTAAGACTCGAACTTACAATAGAGTATTTAATAAAAATATATATGAAAAATATGAGTGCATGTGCGGATGTTCAGTAACAAATAAACTGTTTTGTTTTATCTGCTTAATTCTTTAAGAAAGATGTTAGTACGTGAAATAAACAAGGGTTAAATGATTTAAAGCATATCGCAGAGAGGGCAAAGAAATACGAAAATTTCGTTTCTCACATGAATGTATGCGTGGATTTTAATGTTCTAGGCAAAGTAGGCATACGTGAACAGTTAGACAGTGCTTATTTGCGACATAAAACGATGTAGAAAAAAATCGTCATATTTTGCGTCAGTTAATTATATGTGTATAAAAAACTGAAATATTATTCTATGTTGGACAGTGTAAAATTGAAAAGTTAATTTTCAGTAATTTATGGCACGCGAAGATATGTGATGTAGGTGTATGTGGTGTTTTGCCACTTTTAGTGTTCGTAACAGACAACCTAAAGAAGGTTTTGACGGAAACATACAAACTTTTGGATCTTATTT
This sequence comes from Protaetia brevitarsis, assembly GCA_004143645.1. Lineage (NCBI taxonomy): Eukaryota > Metazoa > Arthropoda > Insecta > Coleoptera > Scarabaeidae > Protaetia > Protaetia brevitarsis. Next base: position 454,702 of record RXPK01000308.1, read on the forward strand.
GTACAACACCTATGTCAACAGAAGAATGTAAACGATGTTTTTCCACTCTCAAATGCATTAAAACTTTTCTGAGAAGCACAATGTCAGAAGATCGAGTGAACTCATTTTTACAAAGTCATAGACGTGTTTTCCAGCATGAAAAATGGGAGAATGAATTTTATGTACAAAAAATTGGCAAGTTTTTATTTTGTGCCCACCCTCTTTCATAAGTCACGGGCCGCTACTTGAGTTTTTGCTAAATCTAAAAATGCCAACAATCATTTCTGTAACCTAGAGTATAATTGTTATAAAACTATTTACGCGTGATAAATGATGTTTCTTATTTTGTCTGTTTCTCGATGAAAAACTTTCAACCACAAATATTTCAATCCTAATATTTTATATATACGATTGAAAGTTCGGTAACTTTCAATGTGTCACGGTTCATCGGTGTCTGAAGGGGTAAAGCGGTGATATCTTTTATTGAAATTAGTATAAACGAATAACTGTTGAGCAAATCGAAATTGTGGACGTAGAAACTAGAAACATTTTGTTGTCCTTACAACTGTTCGATTATGCTAACTTTGATAAAAGATTGCCGCCTTTTCCCTTTAGGTCGGTAACTTTCAATGCGTTACGGGTATACCATAATTCAAATTTAAGTATTAATTAAAAAACAAAATAAAATTTGAATTACATTCTTGCTCAGAAATTACATATTATATCTAATCTAAAGTATGTATAAAAAATGCATAACTGCTACAAATTATATCTGCAAGAATTTTTAAGTACTGTCTTTGGAATTATCAAGGAAAACAAGCAAACCAAATTCATCCGTTTTCGATTGTTTGAATGCGAGGCGATTAAAACAGTTTTGACGTACCGTTGGTTGCCTGAGCAGATGCACTTTTTTGCGACATGTATTTGCTCATAGCAAATACAATATAATTTTTTTTTAAAAGCATTTTCGCTATCTAGTTCTTTATTCCCCTAATCAATTAATGTAGATATAACGAAATTCGTTTGCTTGCTTGAAACACCTTTAGGTCGCCACTTTGATATTTATTACGTATATTTAAAGCTATTTTAAGATCTACTTAAAATATTAGAAAGCGCTCTAACAACCAAATTTAATAATTTTATATACCTTTCTACACTATTTTTTTTTTCATTTGTCGCAAAACAAACAGTGTTTATAACAGCAAATACATATTTTGTTAGAGAAATAAGTTCAGATGTTTTATCTAGAGGCTCTTCACCTAAAGTTTGTTCGTTGGAGTTACACCCGCGGATCTTCTATTCGTTTTAACTAGGAGCCAGTATAGAAAGTGTAGCACCAACGAACAAACCTCTAGTTCACCTCGATAGTCGCCACTAGCGGGAAAAAACATAAATTGATTCAATGGCATGGTATCTATATTTCCTCTTTGCATTCCTTCTGTATGTTCTTTTTAATACATACTCTCTTTAAGCATACGCACCATGCATTATAAATGCAATATCATAATATGTAACAGAGATTACTAGCTGCATCATAAAAAGGAATACGGTTTATTTCCATTGCCACAGTTGCTGATTTAATGCTGCAGTTTAAAATAAAAAGGCGTTTTATCATTTTTTTTTTCCATTCAGTTGTATTTTTTAGGGGAGGAGGGTAAAAATTTTTCGATTTTCAATTCTTATTGAAACGCATCTATTGCACCATAAAAATTATATATACAAAGAATGTACAAGAAAGATTAACAATGCCTTAAAATAAGTTTCAGTAAATGTCATTGTGGCGATAGAGGAGTAATTACAATGTTAATCCTCAACTGATCGTTTTTGGCTCCAATTAAATATTTAGTATCAAAATCGCCAGCGATGGCTGGCGGATTCAGTTCGTCAAATGGAATTATATCATCTATATTCAGCACTCGATGCAGAGCATTGAAGTAATGTATTTTTTCTATTACCTTCACTATGTATTCGATACCACCTTGCTTGGCATAAAGTAAAATGCCAATTCTGACTTTAATATCAGTATATGGTACCTCACGACATGTTAAAGAAAGCCTAACAGTGGATAAAATTTCTTCAGGCACTTCTATTGGTCCTTGCCATAAAATTAAGAAGCATTTCTTGAACCAAACACCTTTCGGATACAAGTCGACCATCCATTCATTTATCCTATCAGAATCACATTCGGTTGCCGATACATGGGATGAGAAAACAAATGTGCAGGTATGGTAACACGGGAGAGATTTAAAATTATCTACAGACAACATAGTGCTAAAACTATCTGAAACATATAATCGTGGTGAAAATAGCAGCTTGCCCTCTTCCGTGGCACATATTTCTTCTACATGTTCTTTCTGCCCAGAGTGGAAAGCCATGCCGATTGCCATTCGATCAACAAAGAACTCTTTATATTTTTTTATCAGAGGAGAAAGCAGCAGATCTGCTAATTCTCTCGGTGTCATCATTGGAAATCTTATGTGTGACATTACCATTTCAACTAGATTATCCATGTGCTTTTCAATATCTTCTTTCGATAACCCTGATTGTTGTAGATTAATTCTTTGTAAATCCAACCATCGCACCATGAAATTATAAAGTACCATTTCATTATATACAATTATGTCATTTTGCTGTAGCAGATTGACTAGTAGCTCCACATCAAATTCACTAAATTCGGGAGCATTTGCTACGGCACATAAGTTCCATTTTATATAATTAAAACAGCAACGTGTAACTTTCTCGTGTCCGCAAGATGTCGTATATTGTAACCATGAAAATAAGACATTGTGCGCTGCAGCTTGAGGAACATGAGTCACCATATATTCTAAACATAATCTTGTTAAACTCTGAAATTTAATGTTGGGTATTTAAATACATAACTCAATATCAACGAAAAAAAAACTAACCTTTACAATGTATTTATCAGCAAGTGATAATATGGCCATTACATTGGTTTGGTTAATAGTAATTTTGCCTGTATAAAAATATTCTAGAAAATTATGAAAAACTCGTTCACAATGTGGTAATTCTTGAAGAATAATCTTGCTTTCATGGCATTCATTCCATTTGGGATTCATTAACATCGCCTTAAAAATAATCAAAAATATGATAAAATTTTCATGACACTATTACTCTACTTACTTGAAAAACATCACTGCAAGCACAGAGAATTAATCGATGTGCTGGATGTTCCTTCTTGCCAACAATTAAATTAACATCACACATTAGTCGATCGTAATATAAGTTTCTGATTGTCTTTAAAACATTTGCTGAATTGTCAATCTGCAATTTGAATAAATGAAAGTATGGTATTATCTACAATGTGCCTTACGCTTTGCCCAATAACTTACAAACATTTGACAAGAATTCTCGATATCCATATTTGCACGTCTTCTTGTCTTACTAGGGGATGGTTCATTCTCATTCTCTGTAGGTATTATTTCAATACGACTGCGATTACCTGTAGCAAATTAATTCTCTAAAATTTAAACTAACCTTTTAAGATTTACCTGACCTGAAAAGAATGTTTACGGTAAATATAAAACAAAGGCATTAGTTTGAATATACATACCTATCATGTTGTGATGTTATGCATTAGTTATTAATTTAAACTAAAATTTCGTTTAAATTGTACTTTAAATGCGCATTAATATCAGTGTCAATCAAGTTGCCTATAGCAAGTCACAAGTCGCTAATAAGTGGTACTTAGGGATATTTGGCGAATGGCTATACGACTATACTAAATGAAGATAGCAATTTTAAGATTATTCTATACCCAGTGTCCCATGAAATTCAATTAGCAACATCTATGGATGTTAGTGTATCATAATGATGATATGTGAATAGTACTAGCATATAGTATACTATAGACAATGTTGTAAAAATAGTTTCTTATGTATGTTTACACTAAAGTGACCAGATTTTTAATGTTGGTGAGGCGGGACAAAATCAATCATGAATACGTATGGTATTCGTATTATAAGTAAAAATCATAAATAAAAATAAAACCGTAATCAAAAAGCTATAGTTTACTATCAAAGAACACAAAATTAACATACTTTCGAAAAAAGAATATGTATTTTATGAATAGGGTGAAAGAGTACACTACATTAGGAAATTATATTAAAAATCATACACAAAGAAATACATATTTTATTCAAGTTTACAAACACAACAATAAAATGCAATATCTCATTTCTTCGCGCACGAAAGCCGTAAATCACAGTGGCAACAAATATTTTATTAAAAGTGCCGGAAATTTTCCAAAACACCGCGGGACGTGGGACAAATTGTTAAAAATCGGGACGGTACCGCCAAAAGCGGGACGGGACGTATGGTCATTTTAATTTACACTCATACCCCACACAGCACAAAATGTCTAGCAGACATGCATCCATTAGATATCCTTTATGGATATCCAGAACATCCATTAGATGTCACGGACATTCTATGGATGTCTCTTACATCTCCAAATGTCGCGCCTATTAGATATCCAAATAGTACATCTAATGAATATGCTATCTACGATACTGGTCCTCTTGAATTCGTGACAAACATGCTCACCAATAGCGACAGTATTGGAAATACTGTGTTATTTCCAGCACGGTGCCCGCCGCTCAGCGTATTACTCGCGAGTTCAAAAGGACCGGTATCATAGATAACACTTCTATCCGATGTAATACACAGCACAATTACATTAGATGTATTATATGTTTAGCGCGAAATACTTTTAGCGCAGTATTCACTGGTAAAAACGACAGCTCCGATTTTTAAAGAAAAGAACACACCTATAATAGTACAATCAATAGTTCATAAGTGAAGGTATATATTTTAACAAGTTTACAAACAACAAATTATTCTTGTTAATCCACTTAAATCCTGTTCCTTGTCTCTTGACTTCCTGTAAAGAAAAAGAAACCATTGACAGTTAGATATACAGGGTGTATCAAATAAAAAAGTAAATTTTGCTTGGGTGTTAACTACACGACATATAAAGCACAAACCCACCGAAACCGGATTTCATCATTAAACAATAAAAAAAGTAAAATTGAGAGCCAAAAATTCTTTAGTCCGGGCCTGATGCAAGGAAACGTCATGTTAAGCTCCCGCTAAACGTGGTATTATGTATAAATACATTGCACTCATTTAGTATTATTCTTAATGGTATGCCGTAAGTTCATTTAACGTCATTCTGAATAAATAAAGGCCCTTGTGAAAAATAGCAAAACCAAGGTAAATTTTAAATTTAAATTTCTTCTTTTTATAAAATAAACATTCCTTTTTTGTTAAGAGCATTCTAGGTAAGTCTACAAAGTATTATTTTGAATATCCTGATAAGACGTTCGAGTTTCACCGGATATGCGACTTGAGTAGTCTTTTGCTTTGTCGAATCGAGAGTTACTTGTTAATAAACGGTACCACATGAATCTGAGTTATTTCTTGTGGATTTATTTAATCATATAACGCAAAATGAATTGAGGGGTTAGGAGGTTAGGGGGTGCATTAAGACTTTTTCATTGTAGTTGCAGTTGTAATCATAACAACTGCTACATATTATTATATTTACCTCTATATCTGATACACCCTGTATACCTACTAACGTGGTAATCTTATGGTAATATAAAAATAACCAATTATGTTCAGATACAGACTGATTAACACTTTTATTTTTTAAATTTCTCTGAAAGTACCTTCACATACCTACTTATCGGACCATTCATAAGTAATCTAATAATGTGTATAATCAAGATTGGAAATGTCATCTTAGACTTTAATAATCAATATCAAAGGTTTATAAATACATTTGCAAAGTAAACAAGACTTTACAAGCAAACACATTTGACATACTCGTTCATGCTTAGCATTTAATCTGCTAAGGTTAGATATTCACTTATGTCATAAATTATCAGTAACGTTTTAAATGTGATAAAGAAAGACGATATTATTATATAAGTGATACTTACCTAGACGGTAATATCAAGAAAGCCGTGGTGATGTACCATGTGATGTACTGCTAGGTACGCCTACGTAACTGCAAATGCATACAGCGCAACGGCACTTTTGTTTACCGACTCCTACGTCACATGTACGATTGAGTATAAACATGGTAAATAAACACAGCGCACCTGGACAAGCAATTCGCGGAATTGGTTGATCTCACTAGGGTCGGGGATTTTCGACCTCATTGTTTCGACTTAAAATTAATTATAAGTACAAGTACTTTTAGCATATGCTTAGTATAGCTATTCAATTTTACTTAATATTCGTACCAGTAATAAATCCAATCGTCTTTTTTTTAGAAAACAACTTTAATTCTATAAAGAATCTGAAATTTAACATTAATGTAAAATTTATGACATCGGATAGACATCTATAAGATATCTGATACAAAGTTAATGTACTTATCAATAACTTTCAAGCAGGCAAGTTGTGTCTATTTTGGTATTAATTTTTACGTGAAAATTGCGATAAATATATATTTATCAATTTTATAAACAATTCTAATAACTCCAAAATGAATATCCCATGGATATCTATCCAACATCAGTAATGGATATGGACATGTTTTGATGATCGGAGCATCCACTGGATATCTGTCGGATAAAATGTGCTGTGTGGTGTGTGGTAAATCTAGTATTTCCACTCAATAAATTTCAATTTTTTTTACTTACGCTTCAAAATAAAATAAAAATAAGATGTAAAAATATTTATGATTGGTAATATTGCATCAACATAATAATTAAACATTGTAGTTGGGAAACATTTTAATTTAGCTAACAATAAGTGGGTGTGTTTTGTAGGTTCGTCAAGTTGGCTGCTACACTTTCGTTTTTTTTTTTTAAATTTAACTACACGTTTTGTGCATGTTTTGTGCTGATTAGTGCTGTAAAGACAAAAAATGTGCTTTTACCGTTCTCGAGTCATTGACGGTTAAAGGTGGGCAAACCAACTTAAGGCTGTGGGTGCACTTTTCAAAATTTGACTGTGCCATCGTTTAGTATTCGGTTTGTGCTGATTTGTGGTGCAAAGAAAAAAAGTTAAGCTCTTACCGTTCTCGAGTTATTGACGATTAAACATGAGTAAGCCAACTTGTCGTTGCGGGTACACTTTTGAATTTTCAAAATTTGATTGCGTCATCATTTTGTGCTCATTTTAGCGTGATTTCTGCTGTAGATAAAAAAACATTTTTTTTTTATCTACAGCAGCATTCTACCGTTCTCGAGTTATTGACGATTAAAGGTGGGCAAGGCAACTTGAGGCTAGGGGTACACTTTCCAGTTTTCACAATTTAAGTATGTCCCCGTTTTGTGCTCATTTTGTGTTGATTCATGACAACGATTTAATTTTGAGTTGCAACATCTTATCAAAAAAAAAATATGGAATATATATTTTGAATATGGACGAAAGTAAGGGATACAATTGCTGTTACATTAAGGCCAATAGACTAGGTTTCTTATGTCGAGCTATTTTGCTTATTACTTACAGTTTTATGCGAATTTTGTGCTGCCTTCCTTCTTTTGTACGCTGATCTATTGTAATATTCTATTGCGATGCGTCAAACTCATAATGCATTTTGAAGTTAATTTCACTTCAGCAACATAGTTTCGTTATAACTAAATTATGTTTACAATTTTGGATTTTTATTAATAACAATATAAATAATAGTTCTAAAATGGTAACAAGTAAATAAATAATACATTCGTCAAATACGTATAAAAAATTATATAATATAAACAGTAATGAATTATTAGTAGTGTTAGCGGGAATATATTTTAACCGTACATTTATCGAGGAAGCGGCACCGAATTGTAAGGTATTTTGCATAGAGGCCGCGTTGCAGCTATGTAAATAATGGTTCGATTTATCAAAACACCTGTGAAAACAACTGTGCGGGTATGTCTTGTAAACACAATTCCGCTTCAACCATAGGCGGCACAGGAAAATGACATGATCTAATTTCCATAAATTGGCTGAGGGCTTTACTTAATTTATCATTTATGTTGTAAGATTCCTTTAATGACATTAATTACCACTATTTCTTCTATATTTTTCTATGCAAGTCTACTTCTCTTTGGGATTAAAATATCTTTGAAAAGGATGGAGAACAATGGCTCAACATCAGTAGTGCTAAGCGGGGATGATGAAAATAATCTCTTAGTACTCTATATTTTTTTGTCCAGCTACTCATCCGTCTGTAAAATATCCAAGCGAAAATTGCTTTAATATATCGATATCGGAGTTTCTATCAAATATATTTTTGACTCTTTGCTGCAAATTCACCCGGAATCGAATTAGTATATTCTTCTTTTAGCGAAATACTTCGACCTTCAAAACATTTATTTTATATACAGAAATTAACAATCTGGCAAATTTACATGTATAAAATTTAGCCTATTGATTAAAGAGGGATTTTTAATGTCTTTGCATTCTGTTATTGAACATGGCTCATCTTTTAGATTAAATACTATGTCTCCGACATAGCTAATATTTTTGCAATAAAAAAACTTGCTTCCAAGCATGCGCCCCATCTTGTTGTAACTGGCGCAGGTGGCAAAGGCAAATCCGGAAATTATGTAAAATTTCAACAGTAATATTTATAACGCAATAGCCTAAAATATCAGTCGTTTCATTTGCAGATATCAAAATAAAGTTGTAAGAAATATTAGATTTTATAGAAGCCAATACTTCGTTGTGGCGCTGAGGTAAATACATTTGGCAGAGCTTGGTTTCATGATTAATTTCAGATTTATGCAAAACAGAATTTTGCAATTTAGGCTAAGGAATGTTAACTGCAACACATGCTTCACATAATTTTGAATAGAAAGTGTTCTCATTGCAAGGCTGTTTTTGTTGGTGCATTTTTATTTGGACGTATTGTACCAATTGTTATTAACAACCAAACATAACGATATCAAGTTAGTGTATTGATTGTTATGATCCCATTGGTCGGCCGAACGACACTGACGGCCGATCTGATGCGCATGCAATTTATCTTCAGCGGTACGCCGCTGAGATGTGATCAAAATATGATAGATGTACCTATCCAATTACATTCGTTTTCTGTTCCAATATCTGCAATTTGACGTTTGGATCATATATATCAAAATTTATGTTGAATATATTCATGTTGCAACACAATGCAAAAGAAAAACACCAAAGTAACTCATTGTATTTTCGTGTTATTCATATAATATTAGCATTATGTGTTTGAAAAGTAGAAAATAAGTAATTTGTTAATTTAAGATGTTTAAAAATGTTTTTAACAAGAAACAAAACGTAGCGAGGAAAATTAAAATGCTTTCACAAATAATTTTATTCTTTAACCTGACCGAGAACCCAAGAAAAAAAGAAACTAAATTAATAATTTCTTTCAAATACTTTTTTTCTCTTTCAAAAACAACCACTAATAATGAGTAATCTTCTCGACAACAATCTGTCATTGTATTTCCATTATACTACACTAAACTTAAATTATTGTTATTATATTACGCCTCAAATTTTCTTATTTTTAATTTAATCAAATTGATTTTGACAATGTCTATTTTTAATCCAATGATGTATGTTGTTATTATGTGTATATATTTTTTTAACTAAAAATAATATTTGTCTAAGATATTTCAAGGTTTCTTAACAATAAAAAACATCTTATGAAGGTAACCGCAAAACATATTATGGATATTGTCAAAATTAAGGATTGTGGTGGCTGTTACAGCAAACCTAGAATACTGATGTTTGCCTGTTGCTGAACTGATATTTATTGTATTATTCTAAATCAACAAGCAGGTAGATAAATGTGGTTAATTGTAATGTTATTTAAAATTTTCACAAAAAAAATGCTAAATATGATAGAAGTAATTCGAAAAAAGGGATAATTTCTTTGTGTTTTGCGCTTTAATGGGCATAATTGTAAAATGGTTTGATTACAGACGATTTATCACTACATAATTTTTCCCTCAGGTAAATAAACAGAATATCTAGCTCTATCAGCAATAAACTACTGGCTAAAAAAAATTATGGGCCATTGCTTTCTTCATAAAATGTATAAATCAAGAGGTAATATAGTTGTAGAACGCTCAAATGTGGGCAATGACGAAAAGACCGTAATAAAATACGTAGGGATGAGCTTTATGCAAAAGCATTTATGAATTTTAACAAAAATGGAAGTGAAAAGGGAATAGAGAAAATAAAATCTTTTCCGTCGAAATAGAGATTTCGGATGAAAAAAAAAGTAATGTTAAATTCAAACTAAGATTAATGAAGGGAAACATTTTTTGTAAATAATGGTGTGTCGAAGAGACACAGAAAGATTTTATAAATCCAGTCGTTCTGGGGAAATCACATTAAATATTATCTGAGCACAAGGTATCATATAGGAATGTGTGTCTACGTTAATCGATTTTCACTAATTGTAAGTTCCAAAGATTCCTAATATGTATGTATGCAAATAAAATTACACAGTCGTATTTTTTCTAGATGTTCACAATCATGTTTTTTTCTTTGCGATTACAGCGCAATCTGTTACGAATCGAAAAAGAAGTTTCAAACAAAAACTACATACTTGATTGCGTAGAATCCGAATCTGCAATACAAAATGGGGGTTCCCATTTAAGGTTTCAAAGTTGTCCCCCCTCCCACTCTGGGAGAGGTGAGGTGGGAGATCGAGTTCGGAACTATTCAGTGAGCCCCCAACATTATAAAAAACTTATTAATCTCTTTTTTGATTTGATGCAGTATGTATTTCAGAGATATTCCCTTGTCTCAAGATAAAAAACTCACCCTGTATATAATAGTAATATCTGCTCGCCAAAATGAAATAGTAACTAAAATCTTTAATTTCATCGATATTCAAACTATAATAATGCTTTTTGGCGTTAAAAGGTTGCAGCTAAAACTTTAGTTTTTATGGCACAAACCACTGAAGGAGAAGAAAATGATAGCATATTTAAATTTATTAATTTATTAATTATATTTAGATAGAGTATTTCACATGTAGGTGGTCCCCAATTTAGCACGAACTAAATACATCACTTTCAGAGTAATTTTAAATGTTATGCCGGTTTTGTAGTGAGTTATGTGACTGCTGGACTCATTTACAATCACTTATAGCGGGTAATACACAATAACGAAAGAACGTAACGAAAGAAAGCTAAAACTATACATTATATTATCTACCCGTTTATTATATTTTAAAAATAAGGAAGCATAACCAAACACAATTTACGAACGTTAAGTGAAATGTAAGCGAGCTTTCTGTAGTGGATGCGGTGGTTTTCAGTTATTTTGAATATTCTGATTTGTTTCATACTGTTGATAAGTGATAGTTAACAAAATGACGTGTACCGTTTCGTTGCCTGCAATTCCAATAACCAATTAGAAAAATAAAAAGCCGTGTCACAAAAATATTTCAATTTTGGCTAGTTTCGTTTGTCATTAAATGAAATATCCGATCTTGTAATGTTCCTCAACCCAAAGTCATTCGTGAATTCATCGCCTCAGTTAAGGTAGTGTTTGTTTTAGTAACTGATTTTTTTTTTATTTGTAATGTTTTGGTAATAAGTCTTGGTTGCCTTAAAAGGGCAAAGAGGTTATTCTTTAGATCCCATGTTCTTTCGCTTAAAAATCTCTTTACTTGTGACAGATCTACTTTCTTAACAACTGTTTCCATTTCAACGGCAATCCAAAGTTAATTAAAAGTTCATGCTTGTAACACCAGAATCAGTCAGACCTTTTACAAAAATCACCGGAAAAAAAAGTACGAGAAGGTGCAGAAAAAGGAATTACTAATATTTGAATTGATACGAAATGATTAATTTCAGAAGAGCACAATCTGAAATTCAGAAAAAAACAATTTTGAAAAAAAGTAGATAGAATTGCAAATGAATATTACTGGAAGAAACTGCTAACTCTGACGTTGAGGATTTTTCACTTTATAATTAGGTATTGAATAAAATAATGTTTGCATTTTCTGTCCCATTGATTTTGTTTTTGTAACTGTCGTATTTAACCCATGACAGCGTCCCATTCAAAACACTCTGAGGACTGAATGGGACAAAATCACATTTTATTTAAACTTTTGTTATACATTCCAAGTTAAATTGAACGTTTTTGAACTAATGAATATCTTTGAAATGTATGTATTAAATACATCATTTTTATATAGATCCGAAATTCTTAACAATAAACAATTAATGAGCGGTAAAAAAACACTGTCCCATTCAAGACACCTCTCCCCTATATATCGTTATCGTATCATTTTTACACACCATTTTTCTGTTTGTTGTTATTTTCAACACGATTTTATCTGTTACTGTATTGTCCTGAGTGGGCAACCTTATAGCATTTAGTGAGCGTTGCACAAGGGCTCAAATCTGAAAACATCATGGGTTATTTAATGTTTCGTATCATGTCTAGCTGGTTTCCTTGATTAGCAACTTAAATCTAGTGATGGGATTGCTGAAAATCGTGCCGGGGAACTGATAATGTTTGACACATAAAATTATTAATATTTACAAATTTATAAGTGTATTGTATGTACAGAAAAAATGTATCTTATAAAAGATATATTAATATGTTGGAACATTTCCCGGTGAAAGTAATGTCATATCGGGGCGATTATATGTATTTTTTATTCTCGTACTCCAAATGACGATCACTCAAACGCCTGCAGAATAATTAGTTTTACTTTTTTACCACTCACCTCGCAGTTCGATCCTGCCGAGTGTTTCTTAGAGATGAAAGCGTAAGGAAGTTCAGATTGCTACCGTACACCGTAGATGAGATGTTTGTTCATCATTACCTACAGGAAAAAGGTACATTAACGTATCCCGCATACATGTAGGGGTATGTGAAATATGGCAAAGGGTAGCAAGTTGAATGTGCCCATTAACCAGTAGGTAACCTTGCTGTTTTTTCATTAAAACTTTCTTATAATTAAAATACAAGATTCTTTATGTGGAGCTAAATTTGATTAATGTCAAAAATACGCATCTAGCAGCAATGCAAAGAAGTACTGGTGGCTGGAAGTTTAACAACGAAGGGGATAATTTCTGAATTCAAAACCTTGAAGGATCATATGTTGCAGGTAGATACAATAGGTGCTACCTACATACCTTGACTACTCTGATAATATCATATTATTTATTTTTCTTTTATATATTAAGTGCGAGAAACAAGTGTTTTTTATAACCTTTTAGATCGAGACTGATATTAAAGGATTTTTGAGTGAACTAAAACTAGTATATTAAAACACTAGTGTTACAATGACGTTTGTTGTAATACAAGTATAAGTTGTGCAATCGTTGATTCAATGTATTCTAACACGTGTTTTTTGTATTATTTTTTCTGTTTCGCATTAATTAACTTCTATTTATTTATAATGTAATTTCTTATCCATGTAGGGAATTTCAATGTTTCCATGTTTGTGACATAATTCTTGTGTTACATGCAAAAGCCTATCTAAAAATCTCAAACAAGAAGTTACATTACCAGCCTCTCATAAAATGCTACCACAATGTTTTTTTTTTTCTCGGCAAAACAGTTACTCAAAGTGCTCACTGTATACGCGAAATAGAAAAAAATACACTTCTAGAAAAAATATAAACAACAAACATCTTTTCTACAACCGCGAGCTTCTTAAAATGAGTATTGTATGAGTATCGGTATTCCTAGTGACATTTAAAGAAAGCGAAATAATTAAACTGTCAAGCGTAGTTGTATGTATAATTTTACAGTACATAAGGAGATTATTTTTCTTCAAATATACAGTGTGTCTACGGATGGAGTAGATAATATCATTATTATCAAAGTAGGCCGATTAGTCCAAAACTTACTCTATAACTTTTGCCCTAACCATTTTTTTTTTTTAGTAACATATACGCTTACTGTGAACGCAAATAGTAGTTTACCGACAAATCGACAAATAATGGATCTTTTCAAAGTAGGCCGATGGCTTTCATTCTAAACAACATATCTTGGTAACATTTTGGCATGCCGCCAACAGAAAAGGTATTTTTCCTTTTGACACAGCTGCGAAAACCTACTGGATTTTAAAAAAACAAACGATAAATAAAGTTTCAGATGCTTATTTCCCAAATATTAAATTCTAATTCAAACACTTTTCGTCCATCATTTCCATTGTTAACTCCATCCGTGGACACACTATATAAAACAGTGAGCAAAGCTCTCTAGAACAGTACGTGAAATAGCGGTTTGCTGCACTAGTGTCCAAACTACATTGTTAAAAATAACATGCTTTATGTACTTACCAGAAAAGGTACAAAAAGGTTATCTTTCAATGCATTTGTAGGAAAGAAATATATTCTCGTAGAACTGAATTTCTAGCTTTTCAGTATTCTTCTTTCTCGCATTAAATTTGCCTGTGCAATTAGATATAACATTCACTATTTCTTCTGTCGCACATAGATATATAAAACACTGCCAGTGTGTATACTTAATTGCTCGGAGCAATTTTAATTAGAAAACACGGCACGTACAGATCGTCTTCAGTAGCAGTGTATCATTTCTCTTGTCCTTTTAGGACGTTATTCTTATTTAGTAGCTGTGGAGGTGTCCTCCGAATTATAAAAATGTAAACGGGAACTTTTCTTAATGACATTTAAGCGTTCATTATTATTGTGCAGTTATCTTGAAGTAGGTGCTCAAAGATTTTATTTGAAAGAGAACAAACGTTTTTTTTTAAATGCAATGTTCGAGAGGCTAACATTTTTTGAGGTTATCCTTAATATTTATTCAGTTCTGCATATAATTTTTTGTCCATGACTTATGATGTATGTATGTGAGCAGGGTGATGTTACACCGCGACCTAAAAGATTTATTGTGTCCCCTATTCTTGCTGTTTTACAGCTGGCCTTCCAATCCTACTCCTTTCAGAAAGTGAAAATCTTCGATTTTAACGCCGTTGAGTTGCATAGTGCTACGCAATTTGAGAGGAGGTAGATGGGTGTTTCATCCTGTTCCCCACAAAATCTACATTCAGATTCCTTTGCGAATCCAAGCTTACTCAAGTGCCCTTTCAGTTTACAATAGCCTGAAAGTATTCCTGTTAATATCCGAACATTGTTCTTACTCAGGTTGAAGCATTCTGTAAACCTTTCTGGTTATAGGTTCCCAGAGAATTTTACTTTGCCGCATTCCCTGGAGATTCTCCCAATAATTAGATTTTCTCTGCTCCATTTCTCTTTTCAGTTTCTTCAGTATTGTACTTGTGCTATTTATCCTGCAAAAAGGTTCAGGCCCTACAAAAGGTATTCCAGCCCCTTTTTTGCGAGATTATCCGTTATCGCGGATTTCTTCCACTCCTGTGTGACCCGGAACCCACAGGAGGGTTACTTTATTCCTTTTGCAGCGCTCATTTAATTTCCCTAGGTATTCCCAGACCATCTTGGAATTGATTTTGTGTGAGCTCAACGCCTTGATGGCTGCTTTCCTATCAGGCATGATGATAATCTGCTGCTTTCGATAATTTCTATCAATATTGAACTGTAGGCATCTTTCAATAGCATGTATTTCCGTTTGAAAGATACTTGGGTATTTTGCAAAGCTTTCGAGGTACTTGGTTCTAGGCCCATATATTCTTATTCCAGTTGCCTCCGCCGTCAATCTCAGGATGGTGTTCTCACTCGCTCTTGTTACTAAACTTTGTGGTAAATTCCTTAACAAAGCTGATTTTTTTTTGATATGTCATCTCGGGGTACGTCCCAGATTTGATAGCCGTCAGGAGATTGAGGCCTATGTCTAATCATTCCTTCCTTGACCATTCTGGGTGTGGTTCTTTTTGCCACGCTCTCTACCACAATATGGAGAGGGGTAAGATCTAATACTACCTCGATAGCTGCTGTTGGGCAAGTTCTCATAACCCCAGTTATGCATACGCATGCTAATCTTTGCATTTTCGAGAGGTTAATTCTCGCGGTAGCCAGATTAGTTCTTTTGCTCCAAGCTATTGATGCATAAGTGACGATCGGTCTCACTGTCGCTGTATACATCATACGTTTCGTTGCTGTTAACAGCAACTTCTTCAGAAATATTAAAACTACAAAACAATTAGTAATTAGCTTAATTATACGATTTTTTTAAAATTAAGTCATGAAATTAAATATTGATTTTTTTTTGATTTATAGAAATGCCATCAAAAAAAAATCATATATTTATAATTATAAATTACTCAAGGATATAATTCTAAAAAAAAATCTGTTTTTTTTCACTTAATTTAAGTATTATTAAGTTAATTACTAATTGTTTTGTAGTTTTAGTATTTTAAAAGTCAGTAAATGTATGCTAAGTGGGAATATTAATGTCATTTCAAAAATTCGTAAAATCAAGAATAACGTAGAATACAAGACGGATATGAAAAAAAAAAAAATAAAAATGATAATAAAATAAAATATAAAGAGAAAAGAATTGGAATGTAAGGAATGTTCAAGGCATTCTTTTGCTTTACCCTGTGTTTAATAATAATAATATGCAGTTTTATCATTATATACACTAGATTATCGTGCCAATCAACTGTAAAATAATACTAACAGCCGCAATATGGTGTACAATTGCTGCTAACACCTTAATTATTGTACAACCATACCGAATTGTTGTATTGTTCTTGTAATCGCAGACAAAACAAATTCAATAAGTAGTGCTTGTTCCGTGCGAATGCCTGTCGGTGTACGTATTATCTGTAAAGGGGCAAGTACGATTCTATGTTTTTGTGATATATAACTAATATTGGGATAGTGTTATATTACAATAGCGTATAACGATGTATGTATTAAGATAACACTGTAAATTTGGATGTTTGGTAACGAGGCAGTACGCTATTAGCTTTTCCGTTTATTGAGCTTTTCTTTCACAAAAATGTGTTACAATTAAAATATAAATAAATATGGAAGATATACGTTCTAGATTTTTTGGGAGTCAATAAAAATAAAGTCGGGATCTTTTTAATTAGGAAATAAATCAGAAATTTCTTTAAGCTTTTGATCGATACCACGAATGTTGGAATGTTACGATTCTTGTTGTGATTATCGGATGTTACTTCATTTTATGTCAAAGGGCACTGACAATTTATATTTTGCTGTTCATTTATGGCTCCTAAAATTTTCGGATTTGTGATTAAGAGTATACCTATATTGGTTAAGCAATCAAAAACAAGTTATGCGTCATAAAAAATGGACATAAAGAAGGTTATAGGGGATTCCTTATGTAAGGAAGACAATTGGTGCGAATCCTGTTACTAGTAAACTAGGGCTCATTTTGTTTTATTTATTTATATATTGACTGTAGAAGAATTGCCGAAAGTTGTAGTAGGGATAAGTAACCTAAAATGTTCTCCTACGTATATATATTGCAATACAGAAAGATAAAATTATTTAATTAATATAATAATATGTGCAAAGCAGATCTTTAACGGTATTAGGGAAATTAATATTAACAAGTTATACCCAAAAAATACAAACAGGCTAGTATTATTTATATACAGTTTGTCCAAAAACTCCGGAATAATTCAAATAGAAAAGTGGTTTAAAGAATGCTTCATCAGAGCTATCTTACAAGTGTTTCTGAATGGCTGAAAACATTTTAACAGCATTTATTTTGTCAAATGACATTGTTGCATTTCTGCTTCGTTATTTGATATACTTTGTATTTTCCAAGACACTTAAAAAACCAAATTTTGAAAAAAAAAGTTTTCTATATTCACATCTTAAGACGTTTTTTATTATATTTTTATTACAAAATCTTTTAAAGCAACATGTTTTGGTTTTTGTGTTACATACACATTTGAAACATTAGTAGGAATTAATATTATGAAATTTAGTATACATTAAGTTATATTATATTATATTATTAACCTCATATAGGTACACAATTCGATTATTTAACATAAACCTCTTAAATGTTGGACAATATTTTTATTTGTTTATAAACGATTTAAAAGTTTGAAAATGGTTTGTAAAAAACGAAATATGTTGCTTTAAAAGAGTTTGCAATAAACAGGAGTGGAACGAACAACGCCATTTCATTTATACAGGGTGTTTCATCAGCCGGAAATTCCTCTATAACTCGTAAACAGTGACAGACAGGAAAAAAGTTTTTATAAATTGTTGTAGGATTATAATTTTTCTATAACGTAAAATTATCGCGATTTGTACAGGGTGTTTCGTAACTCCGGCACAGCCTTCAACTTTCTTTTTTTAAATACAATACTCCCAAGATTATTGCATTTTTGAAAGCGCCAGTAACTTTTAAAAAAATAAGATGTAACATACTTTAGCGCTAAAATCATTAATTTCTAAGATATCTTTGATTTTTTAAAAATTATGTCGCTTGCAGGATTGACGAAAGGGAATGTAATTTATTACTACTTAGGATAAGTGAATCAAATTTTGAAATATCTTAGTACGGACGTACTTATACCTGCAGGTGTGTTTACAGTTGTATTTTAATACACTGGATGTTTGTTTTTTTTTAAATAAAACATCTGTATATGTTTACATTATTGAATTCCTATTAACAAGTTATTAACAAGTGCTTCGATTTTTATTAAGCATACTCTATGTCTATCTCTTCTACTTTTCGAGTTATTACAGTTTTGATTAATTTGTCATTGCTGCTATCATATTTCTAATCTTAGTAGGCGACGATTCTATAATGACAGTCTTTTTTGACGTTTAATCGTGTTTAGTGTAAGTAATTAAAATATTTGAGTGGTATCTGTACTGGGAGAATGTGACAAACTATTTTCTGGTTTCACGTACATACGTGAAGAATACTGTACATACAGTCAAGAACATCCAAACGCTGAAAGGAAACTTAAAGTGCTCTATTTTAAAAGACCGAGAGACTGCAACCACCGAAAAAAAGCGAATTTTCAGTGGTAAGCAGTGTTGTGTAAATCCTCAAATATTAAATTAAATTTTATCCTTACCATTATTAATTGGTCCAAGAACTAGATCAATGTGATTTCAATCGAAGGTTGATGTTTTGTTAATAGGAGAAGTAATTAATAAAAAAAGATTCTTCAATATATTATTTGCCAATGAAGCTGCCTTCCAGAAGAATTATCACGTTAACCGCAATAATTTTCATTAGTGTGACACAGTGGATCATCAGTAGCAGTGGTCTGTTAACATATGGGAAGACAACCCTCGAAACAAACTTTTAAGGCCATAATTTTTTATGTTAATCTTAGAGGAGCACGTTATTATCTACACTTTCTTGACAATGAATTTAGAGAGTTGTTGGATGATGTACCCCTTGATATAAGAGGGTAAATGTGGTTTCAACATGATAAAGCACCACCTCATTCTGCACATAATACATCTGACTGCAAATGTGCGTTAGACAAAATGGCGGTTATATCGAAAATCCGATGTTCTAATTATTTTTTTTATGTATTTGGCACGATTTATTGCATGTTTACTTATATTGATTTGCTTATTTTTCGATGTTTTAGTGATTTCATATTAAATATTTATTTTTTGACTTTCATTTTTTCAATCATCGCTTACTAAGATTACAAATATGATCGCAATAATGAAAAATTAATTAAAACTATAATAACACGAAAAGTAAAAGAGATATAGAAACATAGAGTACGCTTAATAAAAATTAAAGCACTTGTTAATATGCAATCAACGATGTAAACATATACAGGGTGTTCTTTTTTTTAAAAAAAGTAAGATATACCCATTTGAAGTTGACTGAGTTTGCACTTTAGTAACGAACACCCAGTATATTAAAATACAACTATAAATATACCTGCAGGTATAAATAGGTCCGTACTAAGATATTTCAAAATTTGATTCACTTATTCTAAGTGGTAATTAAATTACAATCGCTTTTCTTAAACAGTGTAAGCGACATAATTTTTAGAAAATCAAAGATATCTTGGAAACTAATGATTTTAGCGCTAAAGTATGTTATATCTTTATGTTTTAAGGTTTACTGGCGCTTTTAAAAATGCAACAATATTGGGGTATTGTATTTTAAAAAAGAAAGTTGAAAGCTGTACGGAGGTTACGAAACACCCTGTACAAATCCCGATAATTTTCCGTTATAGAAAAATTATAATCTTACAACAATTTATAAAAAAAAAACTGCTTCCTATCTGACACTGTCCACGAGTTATAGAGGAATTCCCTGCTGGTGAAACAGCCTGTATATAAGAAAAGTTTATTGAGTACACTTATCGCAGGAAAAATCGGGACACCAGCAATTCAGGACTTTTTAATTTTTTGGGTGTAAATAAAGCTTTCAGGGAACGTTACATTTCAACAGGATGAATTGATTCAAGGTTTAAACAGAAACAGAAATAGACAGAAAAAAGCTTTATACATAAGATAATAAAATACATGATAGTTTCGATAACGACGCGGCGTGTTCTTTAGATGATAAGAAAATACATGCAAAATATATTCTCCCAAAAAATTGTAGCAATACGAAGGACTACTGAGTCGACGGCTTTATTTAAAAATATATATTTAGTTTATTTCATGTTTATTAGAGCATATGGTAGAATTGTAACAATATTATTTGGAGAAAATGTTTCTAATCCTCTAATCTAAAAGGATTAAAATATGCCACAAATTATTATTGCTACCTAAAATAATCCTACTCCTAAAGTAAAAGAATTATTTTAGGTTTCAAAATTAAAATTAGTGATTGCTAACCCATTGCTACGTATTAATCATTTTCTTGTGGAGGTTCAACAAATTAAATTTTTGTTATATAAACTTGTGTTGCAAATATTAATGAACCATTTACTTGTTTTATATAAATAAAAGAAATCGCATTAACAATTATATACAATATTATTGCATTTATATACATAACAAATACTGTAAAAAAGCATGTTCGTCAATCTGTTAGTACTAAAATATTTGTTTTTGAATTTTATGCATTTAATACTTTCTCATTTCTACTTAAAGCTGTGATAAAGACAGTTTGTAAACAGAGCAAGGGCTGGCCATATTTAAAGAAAATAGGCCAACGGCATTGGATTACACGGGCGACAGCGAAATATATTTCTTGAATATACAATAAAGGGAGGGTTAATAAAATAAATAATTTCTTTGCAAACTTAATTGCTTTAAGAACTTTATGAATAATCTTAAAACTGTTTTCGGTAATTTTTTAGTACATAAAAGCAAAACTTTATTGCAATACAATATTTAAGTGTACTAAACAATAATAATTAATATATCAATAATAGTGTAATCAATAAATCTATGAAAATCACATTGTCCGGAAACTATAAAGGATTGATATATTGTCTATTACTAAAGTAATACTTCATAAACCTTTTTCTCTTTATTCATTTATATTTCTGTTTAAATTTTTAGGTTTTATATTATAATAACATAAATAAGTGATATATGGCATTGATAAGTGAATATATCCTCCGAAAGGTGCATTTACACCCAAGAAATTCAAGAAAAAAATTATCGATTGTTGGTGTCCAGATTTTTCCTGTGAGAAGTGTACATCGCGAAGTAAGAAGTGAATTTTTAGACATTTATAGGCGAAAGTTTGATTCCTCATATTTATTGTGTTTGTTTCTCATCTTCATCTTGTTGTTGATCCACCGAAAAGCAATTATTTATTGCATTGCATTATTTAAATTATTGAATTGTGCGTGAATTGTAGTGAAGTAGTATTATTAGTTCAATATGCAATATTTTAGGTTGCAAGATTTCTTTTTATTTTTTCAGATAATTGCTTTACATATGGGATACATATAAATTTCCGTCTTTGTTCTAGTGTATTTGCTACAATTTCTATGTTCTTTGTTTAATTATTTTATTAATTAAATTTAGAGAATAATAATTGGTATAATTAATTTTTTTGTGGCCTAATAGTTAGATTGAATCATATTGTACCTATCTACCCATTGGAGTGGGTTTTTCCTGTACCACTGAGTGAGTATCGTGTTTTTTTATTAATGTTATATCCAAAAAAAAAATATCCATTGCGTTATTTTTTTCTTCTAATTAACGAATATTTTAAACTAGAAAATGAGTATTGATATAAATTGAAATTCTAAATTTTCTAAATTTTCCATGACGCATTTACACTGGAAATGGATGCATTTGTTTATAAAATGTTCCATTATATTGCAAGCAGGTACTTTTAATGTAATTAAATTTAATACTTTTTAATACTATAAATTCATAGGTTAATTCAATGGGTAATGTTGTAAATTCTCTAATTTCAGACCAGTTTTCTTCAAAAGAATTAGTTGCTAAGTCAATTGGTATTTTTTATATGAAGACGTTACGTTTAGTGACATCATAGCGGATCGATTTCAAGTTTTTCATGTTAAGACTTTTTATCATTATATTTTCTACTGGAAGGATGTTCTTTTCAATTACTTAGTGCGTTCCCAGAATGTGGGTAGTTACCTTAATCGGGGTCTCTATTGATTTTATTTTAGTATTCTCTAGAGATGGTCCTTAACAAAACAATTATCCGATTGGAAACTAAACCGTTAGGACTAATATCCTCCGGTCATCTTTTGGCTGTACCTACACCATGTCGTTCGACGAACGAACTCTCGAAAAGTTATTGCAATATTATTAGCCTATTAGCCTTTAGGCCCGAGAAGAAAATACACACCCAGTCTTAGCTAAACTTCAATAATTAAACAATACCTCACCTTTCAGTTAATAACATGGTAATAGAATAACTTTCATAATACTTAAATTAATAACTAACGCAATTTCGAGAAGCAAGGACAAGAGAGAAATAGGTAATTGCATTCTTCAGACTAATCGGAGCGCGATTAACACGTTAAAGAAGGATTCCCTTGTAGAAGTTCTCGTCATTTAAATGTTAATCTAAATAGCCTTCGTTAAGTAATAGCTGTCGTTACGTACCGTGGGGTAAAATTCTACATATTTCGCTAGAAAATACGACATGGCACATAAGGAAATTTTCTACCGATAAAATTCTCATTTACAATCCGGGCATAAAAGTCTTTCCGCGGTTGACAAGTGAGAAATGAGAAATAAAGGATTGCCGGGAGGGTAGTTTGACTAAAAATTATCACATAGCGTGACTGACATAAATGCACATTTTAAACTTTTGTTCGGATTGGTTGTACGATTGAATCCTTTTCCGCGAACGTTTTTCTGTCTATTTAATATCTCAATGGATTTTTCCTCTTGAACGTAGCTGCTCAATCGGAAGATTTTACATATAAGCAATCGCATCAGTGTTTTACAAAAGCTTTTACAATTTTCCACTTCTATCTGTAAGGACTTTTTGTAAATGTTTAAAAAAAATTATTAGTGTATGAGCAGTTATAAAAACTAGATTTAAGAATTTAGTCTATGTATGTATAAATTTCCATGTTGCTTGAAAACGCATACCTAAAGGCACGTATGCCTTTAAAGCAATATTTGATATTTTCTCGTAATAGTTGGAAAAGATTAGATTCTTTATGGTGTATGATAACATAACATTTTTAAATGTAAATTACTAATTTAATCTGGTAAATATTAGTTGTTAGCATAAACCAACACAGCGCAGAAAATCACTTTTATGAGATTATACGGAATAACCTAAGATCTAAACAACTAAACTGAACCCCTGTGGGATACTTAAGATCGGATAAAACAAAATTTGCGAAAAATATATGGGGTCTTGTAATAACTGGCTAGTTACTTAACCGAAAATGAATATGAACTTTGTTATTTAAAAATGGAGCACTCTACATATTATTATATTTTTGAATTCAGCATAAAAATTCTCAACATATATTTTCATATTGTTGGACGTGGAATTAAATTTTACACCGATTTGTTGTAATATTCCTTACATTCATTCATAATTTTTTTTTTAATTACTCGTTTTCTTTATTAAGGCTTTTTAAACGGCCGACAAAGTTTATCTGGTAGGCTAGGATGTTACAATTTATTGTCTGAAAATATTATCGTTCGTACTATTATTTTTTACAGAGCCATTTCCGATTATCTGGAAGTGTGAGAAACCCGAAAATGTTTTAGAAAGAATGGCAAACTCCAAATTTTTAAAATTTAAAGATTGTAGAGTTGTAACGTAGTTTGGATAGATGTTTCTCAGTGTGTATCACTAGTAATACACAACAGTAAACACACAGAAACACTTTTATATACATAAATATATCGCTATGGGTAGAAAAAGAACTACTACAAAAAGTAGCAGCCTTTTTGAAATGCTAACCAAAAGTAGCTGCTAACGTAAAATAGCAGTTTTACATATCACTGGTATGTACATTGATGGGCTTTTATTCTAATCTCTCCCCTTTACGACCACGTATCTATACTTTCTGCCACACGTTCTAAGCCGTGTGCTTCGGCTATTTTCAGATTCGCAGGTGGCAGATATGACTATTAGGTATATTATATATTTACCTGCAGTTTAGTTTACGATACATAGATAAATATGCCCTATAAAATCGATGATGGTGTGCTTTTAGACATTAGATCTGGAGGGCACTGTACATATGCTACAAAAGCAATCTTTACGTTGAATTTAAGTACACTTCTGAACCTTATGCGATGTTTACATATTTTTTGATTTTATGCAGATGTTTTTAATGTGAATACAATACAATACGTACGCGGTATCAACTTTATTATAGGGAGCTCAATTTGGCTGTCTCTCAAAAAGAAAACGAATTAAAAGTTGCAGTTGCTTAGGAACTGGTTAGATATTTCCTATTTACTTACGAAGTTTATTTATACCACATGACGGACTTTTCAAAGTTGAAATAATAGTATATTTCAAACCAAGGAAAGAAAGTGCTATTGCAAACCGCGGGCAAATATTATAAACCGAGCCGAAGGCGGTTTGAATACTAGAGTATTTTTTTTCTCAGCCAGTCCAATTTTAACTAAATGTCAAACAATAATAGACATACCTGTGAGTGACATGATAGATAGTAAGCGTAATCTGTAAGTATTTTTTGAGAACCGTCAAGTTAGCGCCGTTTTAAAAGTGTTTAATAATAGTTTAGTTGAAATTTAATACCTAATAATAATTAGTGGTGGGCACTATCGATAACTATCGATAGTTGACTATCGATAACAATCCATAGTTGAATATCGATAACTATGGATAATTGATAATCGATAACTATCGATAGTACCCACCACTCTACTGAATTAACATGTCCTCAGAATTACATTGTATTTTGTTTCTTGCTATTTATTATTTGTGTGTTTTTTTTTATTGCATGCTAATGATAATTGTTTTAACACTAGAATTTCGCTTCATGGTTTCATTAATACCAGCTACTACAGATATTACAAAAGAAAGAATTAGTTCCACTCAGTGAATAGTTGATGACTGATAATCCAAACGTTTTTAATTAGCACAAACCTTTAGCTTATTGATATAAAAAAAAATAACACATTAAGACGATGCGTGTAGTGTTTCTATTGAATTTGGGCACCCTTCTGCGTTGTAAACTAAATATAAATATATTCGTTTGGGCACAATGACGTTTGACGTTTAACTACCGATACTCGAATATCCATAATTATCGATAGTCAACTATCGATAGTTAGTGATAGTCAACTATCGATAGTTATCGATAGTCAACTATCGATAGTCGGTATTGATAGTGCCCACCACTAACAATAATCTCACACATTATAAGATGTACAGTCTCATCACGTCAATGTCACTTACTTTCCGCCCTAGGGAGGAAAAGTACAACTTTCCTTCCTCAAAAATAACTGGGAAAAATAACTTTTTACACTTGGGGCGAAATTGTTATAAATTTATAATACAGTGTATTTGCAGTTTATCCTGCATTCATGAATTTTATTTTATTTGTCTTACTTTGTAGATGTATAAGTCTGACTAAATACAAGCAGGACGGTGCAAAGTGCAAACCACCATGCATTCCAGTGTTACAATGAATTTCTTTTTCCTAATAATAGTTTCACGATGTTTCCATTTTATCATTAGATAAAATTGTGTAGTAGTTTCAGTACCATTGCTGTCATTTCTTTTTTCACTAACATTCATATTGCTATTAGCTGTTACTAAATTTACACTATTACACGTCATTACTTGCTTCCTGTATCTTTGTATGTCTTTATTATTTCTGCAAATTAGACTTACTCTATGAAGTTTACCTATTACCATCTCTTTTCTTATTGTGACACAACATAAACACTTCTGTATGCTGACATCAATAAAGATATCTATCTATGCATGATATAAAAAAGATATTTTTTAAATAAATAAAAATAGACAAATATATTACATTTTTGTGAAAAAAAATCACTTACATATGTAAAGAAAATTGCATACTGCAATCTAAAATATCTATTGTGCCTTCTATTCTTGCTGCTTTGCAGCTGTCCATCCAATCGTATTCCTTTTAAAAATACTAAGCAAAATTTAATTTAAATACTATTTCTGTTTTGTTTATCAAATAAAATGTTTCACTTTATTACGATATTACAACATTAACAATATAACATCTTACCACACTTTGTAGTACAATTCATTATTATATTAAAAAGAATATGTTCTCTTTCCATGTGCTCAGTTATGTTTAAAAAATAATTGATTGCACTGAATTTATGGAAATTATGGCAATTCCCCGAATTTGAACAAAGTAAATACGGTTTTATGGCAGAGATTTAAATTGTTTCTCTTTTGGCATACAGAAATAATTCATTCAACTTCTGTGTGATACAAGCGTAATTAGTTGGATGTTGTCATTTATCAGGTAAACATTACCTGCAAAGTAATATTTACACAACGGTGATAAAAGAACATGACAATTTTTTTTCATATACATATGTGTAATATATGCGCGTGTATTTTATTTTTATTCCAGCTGAAATGTTTCATAAAGCCATAGTAATGATAACCTTAATAGCTTTCTATATTTGATAATTCTTTTACATACAGCTGCTGATGTGTAATTATCGCGCTATTGCCAAAAATACAAAAAAAAATGCTGAGGTGAGCCTTGCTAACACTTGCTAATGTATTTGAATTAAACTAAGTACTACATACTATAATAGAACTAGTATATAGTATATAGTATAGTATGTACGTACCTATTGTAAAGCAGTTTGTGTGTTTAACTTCAAATTTAAGTCGTGGTGCGAAATTATTCGACAACATGTATAAGTTAAAAAATAAATAGGAAGCATACAGTATTAGCACAGAATAAATACTTTTTTTTAGAGAATAGTAAGCAGTAAAGGTGTAAATTTCAGATGTGGATCGGGCCGAAAAATTAAAGTTGCAGGCCGGACCGAAAAAATTAAGTTGCAGGCCGGTCCGAGAAAATTAAGTTGCACGTCAAGCTCAGGCTTTTTTATAATGAGATGGGTGGCCAGTTAGGTCCATCAAGCCCGTTTGACCTGTTAGGTTCTTACAGCTTCTCAATTTTCTTCAGGCCAAATTTGTTTGGTAACTAAATAATTTTTAATGTTAATAAATCACGGTATGGTATTATACAGCACTATTTATGATATTTAACCTAAAGTACCTACATATACATATATGTAGATTTGCAAGTGTATGTTCTTGGTATTAGCGGATCAATCATTAAAAACACTACTCAAGTTGAGAGGAAATAATTTAATTAACGTTTCGTCGTGGTGCAGCAGAACTGGACAAATATACAACTGAAAATATATAAATTGTTTAGAAAATAGATTTATATTATTCGAATAAAGATTCTTTTACCTGAAACTTCACATTATTCAAATTAAAATAATATAAATCCATTTTCTAACCAATTTATATATTTTCAGTTCTATATTTGTTCATTTAGAAAAAGTTGCGGTGCACCACAACGAAATCATTTCCTCACAACTTGAGTATTGTTTTAAATAATTGATCTTCTAATACCAAGAACATACACTTCCAAATCTTGGAGCAACCACGGATAAGAAACAGACAGAAACATATAGACATATGTACGTTTCATTGATAAATAGAATTGCACAAAGTAGATATGTGACCACTGGATCTATATACAATTGAAACCACAATCTCATTGTAATACCAGTGTATAGGATTTGTCTGTTCACATTGTATATAACAGTATTATTTATTGCAAGGCACAGGCAGTAAACTATATAATGATACTCTGAATTATAAGGTGAACTTGGCGGATATAATGTTTAAAAAGATATATTTAAAATGGGATATCACTAACTTTATTTTGCGAAGAAGTTGACTGAAAATTGAAAAAATTACACAAATTTAAGTAAAAAAAGATATATTTCTATTCGATAAATTTTTGGAATTATTTACTGAATTGAATTGAGATAATTTTGTTTATCCCATCTCATTTTATTTTCTAATTCTGATCCAAGGATCCTAATTTATACTTCCTTTTACCGGAAATTAGTTTTTGGTTTTAATAGTAAATATAAATCAAACGCAAAACAAAAGTTCTTTCATTCTTATTTAATACAATCTATAAAAGGCTACATGTTTCGGCCGAAAATGGTCATCATGGTTCTCTACAAGTTGAAAGTAATTACAGTTAATAAAATATGAAGCTGTGAAATAAAGTTTTATGACGTATATGAAGTTTACAAAAAAAACGCTATATTACTAAACTTATATAGACAGTTATTATAGTGTTGAAAGTGAAATTCTATACTTACTATAACGTCAAACGAAAAGACAAAACTAAAATATTGTCGTTAATTAAAAACAAATTGCAAACATGTAGCCTTATTGTTATAATACAATAATAAAAAGTGCTTCACATGTTTACTGGGAATTATAGATATTGTAGAAATTTTTCTATTTTATTATTAAATCAACATGTTCGCCAGCATTAGTTGTTACAACTGCAAATATCTATAATAGGTATTTGCAGTTGCACATAAAAAACCGTAGGTAAAGACCTAAAATTGTTTTAATTTAAAGAAATTAAAACAATTTTCTTATACAAGGAATGGGTATCTTTTGGGAAGGACAACCAGTGATCTGACGAGCTGTGGGCCGATGGGCCGGCTGGACAAAGTCGACGGGCTGGGCCAAGGTAACAAACAAACGGGTTGGGCCGGGCCAATAGCCAACAATAGCCAAAATGCGCACTTCTATAACCATTATGTGGACCGTAGTCGGTGAATAGGACATAGTTGGAACGGCTGGAAATTGGGGGGTGTAATGTATAATGAAATCTCGACGAAATTTATAGTTATCGAAGGTATTAACGTTTATACATTTAGAAATTTCGATAACTGAAGAAGGAAAAAAAACCTGCTGGTTCTATTATAAAATTCTATTATATATAAATATAGAGTTTTTCAATAAGATCTACCTACCGGACTTACTTAGTAAAAGAAATGTACAATGAATGATATAACATTTGCAGTAATCTACAGGATCAATTAACAGCGCCATTTCGTGAAACAATTCTCCCTCTGAACTGTGTTCGCAATATATCCATAGTTTCGTGGCCGGTGTGACTTATCACACCATCATGTTAAACACATAAATTGTTTAGTTTCACATTCTTATTAAAGCTGGCCGCAGGAATTCATTTAACATGGTATGGTAACGTTTACAGTTTACCCTAAGTGCTAGGCCACCTTCATTTTCAAAAATAAAATAAAATAAAATAATAAGACCCTATAATGTCCCCAGCCCATAAAACGTATCCTACTTTTCATCCTCCTGAACCTGCTCCTCCACCAAAAATATGACTCACACACAGATAAACACAAGAAAGTGCGATAATGAGCGATAACATGATTAGCTTACAACGATGAGAAGAGAGGCTAGGGCGACCGTAGTTAAAGGTTAAAGCGATGTCGTGGTAGAACTATTAATTTATTAATAATTGAATTTTGTCATTATTTATAAAGCGAGCATTTTCATACATCTGTTAAAGTAGAACTTGAAGAAATGTAAACAAAATTTCCACATTAAACGTTTGAATTGTCCTCTGCCTGCTGAATAAAACACGCGATTATAAAGATGATGTCATTAGATCGTCATTCGAGAATACCTTTAAGGCTAGAATAATTGATAGCAAGTTGTTACACTTGCAGCGTAAGAAGCAGGAGCACGTATTCAAAAAAAATCTTTACAAGAAAAGGCGAAGAAAAAGAGGTTTGTTCCACAATTATTTGTATTTATGTTTTTAGCTTAAATACAGATAATTGTGGAGTAGATCTCCTTTCTCTTCACCTTCTAATGATGAATTCACACTATTACCATTATCGGTTGAAATTTGTAAGCCTAAAAAGCAGAAGAATATATGCCAAAATTAATCAAAATCACGAATAATACATTATTCCCTAATATTCTCCACGAAAATAAATCATTGGCAATTGTAATTAATTTTAACACATACCTTGCAACCTCCCAGATTGTTACTATGTTACTTAATATTAATTAACATAAAGTCGATGATATAAATTACAACTGTGGCTCAATACCTTATAAAATGAATGAAATTACAGCGCTATATAGAATGATTGCAAAAAAACGTTTATATTTTTAATCGAATTTACGTTATTTATATTATATACATATACAAAAAATATAATATTCTTAAATCAATACGTTAGTCAGGTATAAATATGACAAATACGTATGTACGACATCGTTATATTTCTGAAATAGTAAAAAAAAATGTTTGGTTGCATAAGTGCTTTTTATTGAATTCATGAAACAGTAGCGGAATATCACTTCTTAAATTTGTCTCACACACTATACAATATTTTTCCTTCTTTAAAAATGTTTTTAGTAACACACCCAAAAATATACGACTACACATATCATCTCAAGGGTCCAGCATTAGTCCGTCACGGCGCAGTACAGTACAGCGCAGTGTGTCCCGTCAAAAGGTGAATAGCATTTAAACAAATGGATCGCGCTGGACCGTGCTGTGCTGGAATAGTGGACTCTTGGTCATTCATTTGCATTGTTTTAATTCTATCCGTTTTTTTTAACGTACCGTGCTGTGCTGTGACGGGCTAATGTGCGATAAGCTTTATTCTTCAACATTTTATGTCTCTCTGAATACAGTGGAGATGCTGAAAATACATCTTATAATTAAACCTTACCAGTTCTTTCACTGCAACCAGATTTAACTTCTGGACTGCCTTTTTTTAAATTAATTCAATTGCAAAATACAGAAAATTGTTTTCATTACTGAATTGAGGTGTGAACACAAAACTTACTATAATGGAAACATTCAACTATAACTAAATTATACGCATATACATACCAAGAGCTCACTTTCGACCTGTCGTTTGCCATAATATGAATAAAAGAAGAATGAAGCTATGATTTGTATCAGTTAGCATAGTCGAGAAATACGCATGTTATTCTGCTGGACATGCTATCGCTGTCTAACGGCAAGCACTCACCGCTATTCTCTAGCTTTGTTTAACTACCACAAAATGCTATCACCACATCAATCTTTTCAAATTAAATCAATTCAACATAGCCCTCATTTCGTCTACTAAGGGGCGAGGAAAACGATTTCCTAGGGATGCGTAAACACAGGCGTAAATTCACTTTCAGAGTTTAGCCAGCGTTCGATTCATTTCGCATATTTCTTAACAAGGCGTTGGTGGATATTAGGGCACGGGTACGGTCCTCAAATTTTATAATGGTTAGTAAGTTTTGACCGCGGTGAGTAATTTTATATAAGAAAAAATTGAATATTATAGACCCGAGGATTGTGAAACAATTTTATGGTGGCAATTCAGCAGAAGTTACACACGATTTATCTGCAGTAAATTATCCCGAAAAATCAATTCCTGGGGCGACTATTATTCATAATAAAGTCAGACGTTTTGAAACATCGTTTACTCTAATAAATAATAAAAATAAAAATGTCCTAGCCAAAAATGCCAATGATATCGAAATAAGTTTGTGCATTCTTGGAATAAAATCCTAGTATGATATCTAAAGAAATTGCCTACGGATTTAATAATAGTGGCAAAAGTTTTAAACCTTTCACATAAGAATAAGTATCGATCGTACAAAATTAGCACATCCCAAGAACTTTTACTCGACGATTATTACCGTCGCCTGGAATTTTATAGATGAATGATTATAATAAATATCCCGAACATCAATGTGTTACTGTGTTAATAATGTACAATTTACCGACGAATAGGCACTTTATTTACTATTATTAAGTTTTTCAAATTGTATGTTTGTTAATTTTGTTTGATTGTTGAC
The DNA here is from genome assembly GCA_004143645.1 of Protaetia brevitarsis. NCBI lineage: Eukaryota > Metazoa > Arthropoda > Insecta > Coleoptera > Scarabaeidae > Protaetia > Protaetia brevitarsis. Next base: position 486,874 of record RXPK01000308.1, read on the forward strand.
TTTTAAAACTACTTTTCATTCTTTTTTATTTTCTTTTGATGTTTATGATCGTTGTCACTGAAATTTATAGTTTACAGTATCTGATGCTTCGATATAAAAATAAGTATGAATAGAAAAGAAGCTTGAATAGATTTTAGTTATCGAATAAGTATTGTCTTATTATTTCCCTTTTCACTAATACAAATGCAATGTTGGATTTAATATTACATTTACGAACTTCATAAATAAAGCGAGAAAAAGAATATCAGGCACAATTTAATTCGGCTGAACTATAACAATTCGCCGAACGTTAATAAATTTGTTCTCCGGCTTCGTGCGTAGCTACGCCTACAGTTGAAGTCCTTCCCATTGCCAGTCGCCCAGAATGCAATCGACAGCTCGCAACTTTTTACCTGGATAACCACACATGTCAAATTAAATTTTAAAACTGAATGGTTTCCGATATTATCGAAATAATTTATTTCTCCATCCCCACTTCGAGTAATAAAGCCACGGACGACCTGAAGGAAAACTAAAACTTTTTTCCAAGAATGTATTTACTACCCAGGCGGTGTCTGATTTGCAGCCAAACAGTCGTATATGCCTGTGTGCTTGATTGTAGCATCTTAGCGGTGCATTCTGTTATGCTACTCATCCCCAGTATCATTTCCTTTCAAATACATTATCGTAGTACCATGTGTTTGACTGCATATCTGTTTGCAATATGCTTGGTATATGATGATACCTACCCAGTCAACATCATGTAATTAGATCACTGATCCTCTTCTTCACTTGGGTAATAGAACAATAAATTTGTGAATTGTCCGACAGCACAATTACTATAAAGTACATGACCCTCTTTTTTGGTTAGTAGTTTTTATTCACGTAAATTTCTTTCGCCGATTACCTCCTCTTCGTATTTTCTTCGTTCTCGAAACACGTACATACATGCTGAAATAGTTAATCATTATTGATTCAAATGGAGTGACAAATCCTTTTTCATTTAATTATTTCAGTGTGTATGTACGTGTTTCGATAACGAAGAAAATACGAAGAGGAGATAAGCAGCGAAAGAAATTTATGTGAATAAAAACTATTAACCAAAAAAGAGGGTCATTCCCTAAGGTAAGTTGAAATAAATTATTTCGACGAGCAATGAAAACGGTTTTAGTGCAGTTTCTAATTTAGTTAATATTGTTTCTATAGTTCTTAGCGACCATTATCGAAGACCTATCTTACCATAATAAAAGTTTTTATTGCTGTTAGCTAGTTATTTGCCCTGTACATAAATGACATCATATACTCCACTGTTTCAAATAAAATGTACAAAGTGCTTTCCGAACATGAAAAAAATAAATTGAGATGCTGTAGTATTTGTAATACAATTTTATTCTCATGCATTAATTAGATATACCTATTGTTATCTTAATTACACTATGCACGGATTTGGCACTGTACTTATTTCAGCACTTCATATTGTTTTCACAACGATTGATGAAATTAGCATAGAGATACAAAACATGGTTAACTACGCAGTGCCATACGATATGCGGATTAAGAGCAAAAGAGCCTAATTAAAGTGACAAGTAGAATTTAGTAATCACACAGTTAATGGTTAGTCATAAAAAATATACATTTATAGAAATTTGTTTTATGTTTATATATAGGATCTAATTATCAAAATTGTTGCATTACAATTGTTGCTCCTGTGGTCCCTCCTGATTGTGGATGATCTGCTCAAGAAATTGCACGATGAAAGATACAGCGTTCAAGGTGCGATGATTTCAATCCTTTATTGGAATATCCCTTAAATCAAACATTATTTATAAATATAACGTTTTGACATGTCTATATGTCTCTTACAAAAAGCTTACTCAAAAAAGAAAATAGTAAGTTCAGAAAATGAGAAACAAGTTACATACAGTGTCCCACCGAACCGACAATGAGTCATTAGAATTTTTCGAACTTCTAGCACGAAATTTCATTTTCAAACTTGCAGAGTAGTCATGGCCGACCATAATCCATTTAAAGAAAATATTTTCAGCTTTATAGCACTTTTAGTATACAGGGTGTCGATATTAACTTTCTTATTTTAAGTGAAATATTGCAATTTTTATAGGTTCAGTGTGTTGTTCATATTATTTATGATGAGTTTGTATTAATGTTTCTTATTCCTAAAGCTAGTCATTTTTGAGCTATTTGTGATTTTGTCAAATTTTGACGTTTGCACTCTTTCCAATAAAATTAAATATCTCATAGGCTATTGGACATTAAGATATTCTACTGATGTGGATGCAGGTACACGGTCATAGCAATTGACTGCGATAGCCGTAACTTGAATATTATATACAAGTTCAGAAACTCATGTCCAAAATGAATATTTTTAAAGTAAAAAAACTTTTTTTCCAAAGTATTTTTCAATGTAGCATTGAATGCAGCGAAATTTCTACATCGATTAATATTAAGGTTTAGTATACCTATTTCTGATAGTTTCTTAAACATTCACATTTATTTCATAAAACCAGCAGAAATATGCCAAAGTTACTACTGTAAAGCTCATTCGGAACACTCTGTATAGTATTTTTCAAAATGATGCAACATCTCTTCTTCCATTCATTTATGATAATATTTGAAGTATTTATTGTTACTAGTTTCCTTATTATTTGTAAAGACATGGACAATAATTATTAGATATTAGTAAGCTATACGTGTCATTACATACGTATTAACAAGTGAACGTATTGTTTACATCGTTTGACATTTTATTTTCTTGTAAATTATTTGAAAGTAAAGTATGTACTACAAATAAACCAATACAAAAAGCACTTCTACTTAATATAATATAATTTAATAACTGTGTAATAACCACGGCCAATCAAGGTGTATGATGCCCCCATTTAAATTAATTTTACTAATAATAAGGAGACTAGTCACAATAAATACTTCATACTTCAATTCAAATTATTACAAATGGATGCAAGAAGAGATTATTTTGAACCATACTATAGAGAGTGTTGAGAGAATGTTGTAGAGGAACTTTGGCATATTTCTGCCGGTTTTATGAAATAAGTGTGAATATTTCAATAATCAGAAATAGGTATCCTAAATTTTAATACTAATGATGTAAAATTTTGCGCTGTACTGAAAAATACTACGTTCCATTTGAAAAAAAAAAAAATTAAGATATCCATATTGGCCATGAGTTCTGAATACCTTGTACAAGATATTGCAGTTACTTGCTGTCGCAGTCAATACCTATAACCATGTACTTGTATCCATATCAGTAGAATATCTTAATGTGTAATAGCCTATGACTTATTTAATATTATTGGAAAGAGTGCAAACGTCAAAATTTTGACAAAATTGCAAATATCTCAAAAACGATTAACTTTAGCAATAGGAAATATGAATGCAAACTTATCACAAATGATGCGAGCGATATCCATAAAATTTGCACCATTTCATCTAAAATAAGAAAGTTGATATCGACACACCGTATACCAAAAGTGCTATAAGGCTGAAAATATTTTCAGCCGGCAATTCAATATAAATATTCAAAATAAATTCCTACTATAAGTTTGAAAAATTCTAATAACCCAGTTCAGTGGGACACCTGTATACAAAATTTTATTGTTATTAACCGAATTTACAATTTTAAAAGTCATTATTGTTGTGATGAAGGTATTTTTTGACATACATGTTAGTTTAATAATTAATTATAATGGGACAACATGCAAAGTGTTTTTGTAGCCAGTGCACGGAATATGAAAAATAGGAACATGCAATTACAACTCATCACTTGAGATTGTTGACAATACATTAATTACTACAGGAGTCGGTGTTTGGTTATTTCCATCGCTTGAAGGATTGTAAATATCCTTACTTTCTTAGGATATATACAATTCTATAAGGAATCCTAATCCTAATAAATCTTACAAACGATGAAAATAGCCCAAACATCTGCTTATATGAATGCAATGATGGTAAAGATAACTCCAAAAAAAAAAAAAATTGCGTCAATTGCGATCCGGACATCAAAAAACCTCACTTAAAATTATACAGCGTTACTATAAAAGAAATAGACACTTTTGGTATTGTATAAAACAAAAGTTATTTGTGATATCGACATGCATTTTACGCTGTCAGGTTGAGGAACTGTAGAAATTTCGATAGTACAATTGGTAGTACTGCGCAAGCATAATAGCTACGATGGCTGCCAACTCTACTGAGAAAGTACATTGCCTGCTTGAATTTGCCAAAACGAACTGCGTAACTGTTGTCCAACGACATTTTCGTACACGTTTTGGAAAACCACCACCTACTAGACAGTCGATCTACGATTGGTACAATAAATATGAAACGACAAGGTGTTTATGTAAAGGCAAAAGTCCGGAAAGACCTCGTGTGTCAGAAGAAACAGTGGAACGTGTTCGTGCTGTTTACCAACGAAGTCCACAAAAGTCAACAACACGTGCAAGTTTGGAACTACAAATTCCGCAACCAACTGTGTGGAAAATTTTACATAAACGACTAAAACTAACGCCTTACAGAGTGCAGTTGGTACAGCATCTACGTGAAGATGACAAGCTTAAACGTCAAGATTTCTGCAATGAAATGGTGCAACGCAATGAAGATGAGTTTTGCGAGCGGATAATTTTTAGTGACGAGCCAACATTGCACATAAGTGGCAAGGTGAATAACACAACGTCCGAATATGGGGGACTGAACCTCCGAGAGTGTTGGTGGAGCATTTGCGTGATTCTCCAAAAGTGAATGTGTTCTGTGTTGTATCTCGCACAAAGGTGTATGGTCCTTTCTTTTTTGAAGAAAACAGTAACGGGAGCTACATATTATCAAATGTTGATCAATTGGTTGATGCCTCAACTGCATGAGGACGGGGGGAACTTCATCTTCCAACAGGATGGAGCACTTCCTCACTGGCACCGTGTCGTTAGAAATTATCTGGACGAAACACTTCCACAGCGCTGGATAGGCCGTGTAACAGCCGACAACTGCGTTCTCGTACGGTGGCCACCAAGGAGCCCCGATCTTACACCGTGCGATTTTTTTCTGTGGGGACTTGTGAAAGGCCTGGTTTACGTCTTTCCGCTTCCTAATGATTTAGATGAGTTAAAACAACGCATCACGAGAGCTGTGGATAGTGTCGATGCAGATATGTTACACCGGGTTTGGAATGAACTAGACTATCGCCTTGATGCGTGCCGTGCAGTGGCGGCTGGTACTAAAGAGCACAAGGGCACGTGCCCACCCAACACACAGATAACGAAGACATTCGCATTATTTTATTTTATTATTTTTACGTATTTTTATAACGATGGTATCAAAGTTTCCTTCCGCACCGCAGACGCTAGCGTATATGCGAACGCTATGCGAAGCGAACTATGTTTCGGGGCACTCTTTTCGATGTACCAATTTGGAGTATGAATCGGACGGCTCCGTTTATCTTCGCTATATGCGCTTATACGGTCGCTTCGGGGGACGCAATGCCGTGTCCTCAATTATCGTCTTGCATTCGTTGCGACTGCGTCGTTTTCAACGCGTACCGCGCATGTGTCATTTCAAAGGCTTGAAGTGGCGTTTATTATTAATGATGGAAGTTAATTGAGTGCAAAATCTTAAAAAAACCCGCTCTCATTTGAGGAAAAACTTTTTTCAAAAAAGAAAGGAAGGCCTATTCCTGATCTTCAAATAAACTACACTTCCACAAGTAAAACTCGAACTTATAATAGAGTATTAAAAATAAAAATATGAGTGGGTGTGCGGATGTTCACTAACAAATAAACTATTTTGTTTTATCTGCTCAATTTTTAAGAAAGAGGTCAGTGCGTGGAATAAACAAGGGTTAAATGATTTAAAGCATATCGCAGAGAGGGCAAAGAACTACGAAAATTCCGTTTCTCACATGAATGCATGCATGGATTTCAATGTTCTAGGCAAAGTGAACGTACGTGAATAGTTAGACAGTGCTTATTTGCGACATAAAATTAAATACAACCAACATGTGGAAAAAATCGTCATATTTTGCGTCGATTAATTATATGTATAAAAAACTGTGAAGTCTTATCCTATGTTGGACAGCGTAAAATTGAAAAGTGGACTTTCAGTAATTTATGAGCGCGAGGAAATGTGTGTAGATGTAGGTGGTGTTTTGCCGCTTTTAGTGTTCATAACACACAACAACTTAAAAAAAGTTATAACATATAAAGTATTGGATATTATTTGTACAACCCCCATGTCGATAGCGGTATGTGAACGATGTTTTTGCACCCTCAAACGCATAAAAGCTTTTCTGAGAAGCACAATGTCAGATGATCGACTAAACGCATTTTTCACAACAAAGTCATAGACGTCTTTTCCAGCATGAAAAATAGGAGAATGGATTTTATGTACAAAAAATAGGCAGGTTCTTATATTGTGCCCACCCTCTTTCATAACTCACGTGCTGCCACTGACTAGAGGGGGAGGAGCCCTTATTGAGCACCTATGAGTTCCCAAAGTAAACTTTAAGAATCACTTTATAAAATAGTTTAAACGAATTCATAATAGCATTATTAGTCTTGGATTAATAAAACATTGAAAGTGTCTATTTCTGGTGTAGTAACACTGTATTATATGCTGCCAATGTAGTCTGCAATAATATTATACCAGACATGTATACACACAGTACAAAAGTACAAAGCCGCTGTCGATGTGTTCTGGTGGGTTATTTTTAAAACATCGAGAGCAGAAATTAGAGGACAAATGTCAGAACTCTCCCCAATTTTGAATAAATATTCTTGTATTAGAGTTTGTTCGATGTCAAGAAATTCAATTTAAAACGGACTGAACTAAAACTGTGCAAATGAATGAACAGGCGTCCACTATTTTAGTACCGCCCGGTTCAGTGCGATGCATTGCTTTAATGCTATTTGTTTTTTGACGGGGCCGCCGTGCTGTGCTGTGACGGGCTAATGTGCCACACCTGAACGCTATCACCGCATCGAAAGCGAAACTTATAAACGAATAGTGTGCGTTTATAGATTATTCAGTTCAATTTCAATGTACGGTGTATACTAAAATGAAACAAAGTAAAAAGATTTTACAAATGTAATAATTTGTGCGGATAGTATTCATCGAAAATTTTTTAAATATTTCATTTTGTACACTGAATTGTATAGTTACTGTATACATTGTTAGGTAAATGAGATGTATCTTGAGCATTCATAGTATAGAATATTTTGATGAGAACTGTTATTTCCATCAATTGTAGTAGTTTCGTTTGAACATCCCGAAATATTTCTATTTGTTTGAGATCCAAGCATGTGAGATATTTTAATCTTTTTGTTTAAGGAGGATTCAATATAACTCTCAACTACAGCTGAAGACTTCCAACTATGGGCGTTTGAAGTTTATGTCATCATGTCATCTACAGATCTAATGCTCTTCTCGTCTACAGCTCCGTTCTAACCTGTTATGAAGACTACCTAAAATTAATATTATTATATGCAAAGTTGCGATAAATGTGAAAAATGTATAGTTTCATTGCCAAATATGTAGTTCCTCTATGATTTCAGATTTTTTTGGGTAGGTAACCTTGAGATAAGCGTTTTAGGAAAGCCTGTAATTTTTTATACTGCGATATATCTACATTCTTATATTTAGTTAAGACTTCAACACATAATAAATTGTCCATAAAATAAATGATTTATATTTGGTATGTTGTGATTGAAAATAGACAATTAAAGCGTTTTCTGATATATAACATTAAGTTCTTTTTCTTCAGACCATTCTTCAAATTTTATATAGTGCTTTTCATAATTACCACGAGATTTAGTGGAAGTAAATTATTCATGACATTTTCAACAATTATATCAAATATTTACGATAAATCGAAATTTTGAATTTACGTCAAATGTTGTAATATATTTATATTACATATGGTATACCACCACAAAAATTACTACAATTTGAAATTCCTACTATTTTTATAAAATTAAAATGATTAATGTGATAAGGCGCTTATTGCACGCACTCCAAATTTGGGGTTGTGTCTTATGATAATATATATATAATAATAATATACTATTATTACAACGCATTTACTCAATACGTAAGGCGCTCACGTCTGTTTGTGAGTTAGGAAGCATCATATAACTCCATAAAAGAAATCAAGTAGATTTAAATCCAGATTATGATCATGCTTTCGGACCTGCGTGTCGAATCCATCTAGAATATTTGCTAAAACATTTTCCAGAAAATGTCAATAACTTGCCCCAGTTAGCCGTGGGAAATACATGAGAACTCAGCAAAGAATCACTTAAAAGACCTGTCCATACCTTCGCCGAAGAACGATTCTTAAACTAATGTTGTTTTGTCAAAGGTTGACGACCAGGTGCTGAATGTAATATGCAAGGCACGATCATATTCAATTACTTCATGTGGACGTTGAATATGATACAGGAGTAATAAATTACTTCTGACGATGTTGTGTTCGACTCAACTTTGCCTGTCTTGTTACATTTCGTGTACGTAACTTAGAATCCCTCAATAAGATTCATTGGCTCTTCCCCAGTGTGTAAAATATTCTTTGCGTCCTTTTACATCCAAAGGCTTTGTAATTTGGTTCTACCTGCTTCCCTTAATCTAGATATGGCATTTATTATGCACGTGTGGGATGGAGCTTCACGATTTTAAAAAGTTCTAGACCCCTTACCACAAACTGCACTAAACTGGATGTACGTTTCGATAGTAAAGCTATCATCATCAGCAGAAACACTGAACTTTATTTTTAACTAAAATACTACCGACACCAACAATAAAGAGGCCATTATAAAATGAAAAATACATTAAGTTCTTATCGGGAGTACTTATCAACCTAAATATAAACACTAATCTATTTCTTTTGGAATTGCATACGTATATTTAGTCCTTAAACTGCACGTGCACGAGCCACTTGTTTACATTACTCCACCTAAGTAACGCAAAACCATTTACTGTCTTTGTGATTTTATGTCGATGAAAAGATAACAGGACACAGAGCACAAGAGTTATTTAGCGTAGATCGTCAAGTAAAATATAATTAATATGAAGTGTAAGAATGGGAAACACAGTTGTTATTTTCTTTGTTTGTTTACTTAAGTAAATGGCTTGTTTTTCTTACTTAAAACAGAAATTATTATATTTATTATTTTATTTTCATAATTTTTACGGTAAGAGAGATACGAATTGTTTTTTTTCTTAAATACTATATTATTACTTAGCCGGCAGTACGGCTGAGAAGGAAGGGTGCATCATTGCCAGTCTTGAAAGTCAAGCAGCAATATGCGGTACCGGTTGTTGGTTGGGTCACCATTCGGACAACACTTCTCAGTGGCTCGGTGTGTTCCGGCACTCTAGCCAAGGGCCTTGAAGGCCTGTAGTGCTGAGTTATTATATTATATTATTACTTTGCGCGCGGTGTCATCTTAGAATAATACTACGCTTTATTACTATAATTAATAAATATTGAATATTCTTAAACACAATTTTTATTGCGGGGAAGTGTCTAAACCAAAGTCCGCATGCGACGACTCTCTATATATGTTTCTACTTTCAATAGCCGATCTTCGATGCCTGTCTGACTTACACGCTTGCTTTAGATTTCCTTTTATGTGTACGTGTATTTATCGGCATTTTTAAGGAAAATTAAAGCTTTTCAATGATTAATTTTTTGTGATTTGCAATGGTGGGTTCAAAGCCCTGTGGCTCTTTAAGAGGAGTCGCCACTGGTGGATAACTTTTCTTTCAACATGGGCTGCTTTGTTTAATATAACTCTCGAAATAAATTTTTATGTAGTTTCTCGGTCGTGTTCATACTATACTCTGCTTGACTTCCGAGCTCGAACTGCGTCGTGGATCGTTTTCTGGCCAATGTTTCGTCCTTAGAATATAGAATAGAATATGTGTTTGTTTGCTGCAGATTCAGATCTGAGCAGAAGCAATAGTCGTAAAAGTACACAGGATTGAAACAAATAAGTATGAAAAAGGTGAAATGTGTATGACATTACAAATATATGGCTAAACTAATTACAAACAAAAGAGGAAAAGATACGTCCTCTCAACACCGACTAATCCCACAGTGAGCTCTCCCCTCTACCCTCCTCTCGAATTAAATTGCTAAAGCTATAAAAGCATTTGTCCAGTAGATAATCTCTTAACTTTAACCCAAACAGTTCAGTATTAGTGATTTTTTTTTATTTCAGCAGGGAGAGCATTAAACGCTTTTGCAGCTGCATAACTAGGTTCTCGTTCATACTGTCTACTAGAGTGGTGCGGTATTCGAAAGCCGGCTCTGTGTCGTGTAGACATCATGTTAAAAACATCAGAATTGCGGGGAAAGTTTGATTCGTTATTTTTTGCGAAAGAACCTAGCTTGTTTATGTAAATCGCTGCTACCGACAGCATCTTTAAAGACTTAAAGAGGTCCCGGCACGGCATGAAACGCGATACATTTGCACATGGATATTATAATATGCTTTTCTAATTGAAATACACGATGAAAACTCGTTCTTCGTCAAGGGACATCTTCAAGGCTGCTGTTGCTATTGTCCTGAAACTTATAATTTGACACTAATTAATCTTCTTCAAACAATTTTTTCAGTTTTTATCTTTACATTTTTGTTTTTTTCTTATTGTTAGTATATATAATGAATATTTCGAATACTTTGTTATTGGCTTTCCTTACATCAGTGTATAAATCTCTTCTTTCCACAATTCTCTTTTCACTTCGGATAACGGATATGAATATAGAAAGAGTAATAGTATTCGTACAACTATTATCGACATAAAATATCCAAATCGTATAATTATATCTTGCAACTTCAATTTTCTCATGCAATACATAAATATTACCTATATTTTCAAAGTTGCTGAAGTTTTGTAGTTTTGGGTCAACATCTGAAACTTATTTGTAAAACCTATTTTAAGATGATATATTGTCATATTACGTTACATTTTACATATTTGACAACAGATTTGTAATATTACAATTAGTGATTTCGGAAAAAAAGTTCCTTTTATGTTGTGTCTCGTATTGTTCTGTATTGCTATTACAGTATGATAAAATTATAACAAACGCTTTTTGCGTAAGAGTTTTAGTATTTAAAGAAGTTGCAACAGTGTTTCTCGTGTGAAAAATATTTTTCTCGTTTGCTTTACTTACAGATATTAATGAGTTTTACAATGATGAGTAACCATGGTTTAATTCTGGGGTGACAGAAAATTAGTTTGTTGCCATTGGCTTGACCAAGTGCAAAATAAAGAGGATAATTGATTAAAATGTAATTTACTCGTGTTACTTGATGAATTAATCAAAGTGAGATTAAACTAAAGTGATCTGCAGGATTACAGAAAGGTTTGAGGGATGCTATTCACGTTTTACGCATTTATTTCGCAGTTGTGCTGTTATTTTGTTTTGTTTTCAAATTCGATATATACATTTTTCCTAACGCAGGAGGTATCCGATCACTCTGCGTTATACTAGTTTATTTATTCAGGATAATTGTTTCGGAAATTTGGAGGTTTCCAATTTTACCGATGATAAAGAATTCATTAAGAAAAGATATAATAAACGTGCATCGTTATATGCGTACGTACCCTTAAAAGTACTACCTAATGCTTTTTTTAGGATGTATATTATGACGTGCAAACACCAAGATACAGATGAATGTTAGAAAGAGGACATCCATTTACAGTAATACATCTACCAACACTGAATACTGAAAAGGAGTATGTCTGGTTCTATAAATGATCAAAGGCTCTTCACTCTAAATTTTTCATTAGTTCAAAGTTTTCTATTTTAATCCTATGCTCGGAATTATTTATATGTTGTGCCACACTCGTTGCTTCAAAATCTCTCGCAGTGATAAATGCGTTAAATTTAGCTCTGACTGTACGTTTTGTTTATGCAATTACTACATCCAATTTTGTAAAAGAGTGTGCCCGCCGCTACGTGACAGGGTACAGCGGTCGGCGGCGCCGAAACAAAAAAGCTCAGCTGATATGCTTTCATCTTCAATTTTTTCACTATTACAATCAGTTTTTTTCAATGCACCTGAAGAAGACTTTAATAAAAAGCTGAAACCGGTTGTCTTAGATGTAATTGTAGTAAAAGACGCATAATAGGAAGTATATTCCCGATTTTTTTATTATTAAACGAAATCCGAAATATCCGATCGTTCCTTTTTATTTGAAAATATATGGAAAGGTAATTTAACAAAGATTCTATCGCAGGTTTCTACAAGTTAAATTCGTGGAGTTTCTCATATAATGCTTGTATTAGTATTTTGTTCTAGATTTCAGACTACATTTCTGGTGTTTTATTGTTTCTGATTAGTAGTTTTATATTTAATTTAGTGACCAAATTATTACTTTACCTTAGCAGTTTCACAAATCGCAAAGATGTTATCTTTGTTCTTCAACGAAATCCTAGGAAAATATGATTCCTTTTTTTTTAAATCCGCTCTAAATTTGCTCATGAATAAGTTATTTGCACTAAACGGATATGGTAGATTGTCCTTGAGGTTGTTGAAAATACTTCTTATTTATTTGAAACCGATTTCGGTACATGACAAAATTTTGATATATGTAGGGGAAGTCAGTTTTTGTATATTTCTCCATATTAAGATCATCCAAGTTGTTTACTTTCAGGAACTCAAATAAATATTGCATAGTTAGCTTTACACTTAGGAGGAGTGAACAAACATCGAACGTAACTAACATTCCCCTCCTCAACCATTTTTCGATCAAAACTCAGTGATTTTTTTAAATTTCAATATCTGTGTTTCTATTTAATGAATTTTCTCTATCTTAGTCCTCTTTTATTCAGATATATTTGTTATATATTTACTGAAAAAATGAAGGTTTAGTGGGCTCTAATATACAGAAAAAAGCGGACCTGGCAGCATCGAAGTGGCGGAAACTGAGACTAGAACTTCGACTCGACAATTTTTACGTTGTTAAGTGTTACTAAATGCCTGATTTAGTAGTAACAGTTACTCCAAATTAAGACCTTAATAGTAATAGTGACGTAATCGTTACCAGTAGTAGGTCCTTTACAGTTCCATAACTTTTTTGTAGTAGCTATAATGTATTTAGAACCACATGGTTTGGTAGCCATGTGGTTCTAAATATATTAGATACCAAACAAGATTACTTTAAAGTTACTGGAACTTTAAAGTAGAAAGCGATAGCCGTCATCACCATGTGGTATTAGTGTAGTGTTTCTTTAAAGTCGACACTTCTTAAAAGTTATACTCAAAGTTTTGCTACGTTATCGAAACATGTACTAATTAGTTCAATGTTACGGAAGTATTTAATGATTTTTTATAGATTTCGTTTTTGCTATTCTCAAATGTCACTTCAAGATGATTTTCACTTTCCACATAAATTCAGAGTGATTACGTAGTTGCACTTATTTTTTTATTTTTAGTGGCTGCTACAGCACGGTTACTTTTGTCAAATAGTAATTACTTTAAAGACACATATTTCAGTAAGCACTGCTTATAAGTTCTCTTGCGTAAAATTTGCCATGTTTATGGAACACCATTGGGACGTCATTGCTTTTGCCTCCCTGGATTGTTATTGAGAACTTATCCCTTCCTCTTGTTCCTGACAGGTCTCCGTCGGGAGACTGGCACGCACCTCGCTGTCTACGATGAAGAAGCAGGAGCGAGAGGCAGGCTTGTGATCACCTTCAGGCGGCCAAAAAATCGTCTGTTCGCTGGTCCTCGCGGGGGAGATTGCCTTTGAACAAAACCAACTGCGTCGCATTGGAGAAGAAGTGATCCTGAGACACGCATCCGTGTGAGAAACGTCAGGCTATGTGGAGCCACCAGGGTAAGTACTTAGGAATTGTTTTCGACAGGCGTCTCACCTGGTCGAGCAGAGTTTACAAGTTTAAACCCGGTTTTCTTGCTGTCCCCAACTCGTTACTCCCAATGTTAGACCGGAGTCGTCTTTTCTACCTAACAAACGAGTTACTAATTTACAAGTCCGTGCTGAGGCATGTCCTCGTTTACGACGCTTTTCCATGAGCGTCGATGGCCCCCACCAGACTGAAGTCCCTCGAGCTATTTCAGAACAGGACGCTACGGCTAATCTTGAAGGCGTCCTAGTTCTCAGGAACGAGCGGATTCATCGTGATCAGCAAATTCCGGCCCTCTGAAATTTTATTATGAGACCCTCACCGCTGATTGGGCTCGCGCCCAATACAGCGAAAGTCTTCTGACGCAGGCGGTCGTGGAATCCCAAGATTGTTCACCTCCTCGCATACGAGTCAGACGTCTAGATCAGATGTTTTGTTGGACTAACATCTAATGTTCAAAAATTTGACGACCGCCTTCAACACTTTTTTCTCAAGAGGTCGAACTTCAATTTTATTAGTTCCGTGTTAGGAATTTAAATGACGATCGTTAACCCCCCTTGAAGAGTAACTTACCCTAAGTTATTTTCCAACACCCTCTCCTCCTCCTCAGCGCACAGTGTCCGAAATTATGATACAAGTGGAACTATTGTTATTTTGTGAAACTTTTTTTATCGCTCTGAAATTTTATATGTAGCTAGATAAATAAATGTGAATGCAAGTTGCCAAGTCAATAGAATTCCTAGGAAAATATTGTTTTTTTTTTTAAATCCGTTCGAAATTTGCTCATGAATAAGTTATTTGCACTGAACGGATATAGTAGAAATGTGAATGCAAGCTCCAGAATACCAGGTCAATAGAAAGACTTCTTTGCTTTTTGCATTTACAAGCGCTTCATAGTATTATAAAAGTGGTGAAAACATCTATCAGGTTAGTAAATATCAACTCAAATATTTAAAAGCAAATTTTCTTAATTATCATTAGCGTTATTATTTCTCCGGGTATTTGTCGACATAATATTCATTAGCGTCGGTTTTAGAGACATTAAAAAAAAAAACCCCGCGGGTCCCCGCTTGCACAAACTACCAAAGATAGCTTGAAGTGCCTGTAAAAACATCTAAAATTTTTACGTGCTACCACTTGCTCATTTGGAACTTATTTATTTTATTGCGAATCTCGACAATACTCTAATATCAAACATATAAATAATTATTTACATATAGGCCGCAACCATATCGTATTATTATTTATATGGTAATGTTGCTAGTGTGTGTAATAAAAAATACCCTCTTTGATTAGTTGAAACATAAAACTGGATTATTGCTAAAATATCTTCTTCGTTTTTGGATTTATATAACTATAAAAATACATTTAATAACACTGTTAACTAATTATTAACTTACTTTATACCAGGAAAGTCCATTACAATGTTGTCAAGAAAACATTTTTTGATGTGTAATCTCTAACATCATATCCTGCTTGGTGAGAGCTAACTAAGAACATTATTTATTATGTTAATTTTATTAATTATTGATAATCATAAAAAAGTAAATGCTTCATTCATCAGGTCCAAATACGACTTTGCACAAGAAAATAGTATTTGTTCTATCTTTATAGGTATTTATATAGAAACACAAAAACATTTCCTTTTCAAATATTATGAATGAGGTGGATGTGCCTGGAGTGATATTATGTTGGATTCGATATTTTTAAGTAACATTCGTATGTGACCATTAACTATTTTATTTTATAACTTTTTTGTTTTGAGTGATGAGTTTTGTAACTGCGCTAAACACACGTTCAGATAAATAATGTTTTAATAAATAAATATATGTAATTTTGGTATTCGGTTTTGCAGCCAGAATTAACATTATCTCGAGTGAAACATTGGTTTCAGTTCTTTAATTGTTGATAATTCTATAAGCTTTGAATCATTCGAGTTATTATTAGCACGGTCGACACTCAGTCGGGGCTCCTCAAAACAAGAATGTATTCAAATCTTTTATTTAGATTAGAATGAAGAGCAGCTAAATGTTGATATATACAAACGGTTACTGATTACTTAGTAATCATTTACTTGACTGTCGAGTGCGGCGGAACATTGGAAAAAAGATTTGTAAGATTTACCTAGATAACCCAATACGTCAATTTAGTTATTATTCGAAAAGAAGACAAATTGGCGATGATATTAAATAACTTACTATGGCTGTTAGTATATAATAGCAGAGGTGAGGAAGTATTTCTAAAACAACTAAAAATTCAAAAACCAAACTATTACAATAAAATAACGTTTAAGTAGTTTGATATAGAATTGAATAGGTTGTTTAAGTTTAGTTCTGTTAGTTATTAGTAAATAAAAAATGATAGTCATTAGTATAAATCAAATTCAGAGCTTCTAATTCATCTAAGCCGCTAAAAATAAGGATTATCTCATTAGTTTAGAATTATTTGATAAAAATATCGTATATATAAGTTTTTTTGTGATGCATGTTTTTCAAACTTTATACGTACTGTATAATAATTTGTATTATTTCCAGAGAATGCTCACAGATATGTCAACAAGAACAGACCAACGGCGTCGACAATTTTATCCCAGGAGAAAAATGTACGACCTTGGGCTGCATTTGGCTTGCAAATTGCATTCACCATAGATACCATGTAGGCCACTTTTTATTTGGATGCCGATAAAAGTTAATGCATTTCACGAAGTATAGTTGTTGCGTATATTGACCGAGTCAGTATATACCACTGAACCGCTGCATTGGATTTTTTCGAATTTCTAAGAGAAATAAAGAGGGTGTGGTTGGGTTTCCAATCCCTGAACTCAACCGCTTTTGAGATACTTACTATTTTGTTAATTTTGTGACGTTTTACCTTTTGAATAAAATCAAATATTTAATAAGTTCATAGCGGTTTTTATTTGGGAAATGGCGGTTTTAAGGTAGACATTTAATATCTAATTAATTCATACTTTTTTACGTTTCAGGAACTTATATTGTTCCTTTTTCAAAAATTTCTTAGTTCCGTACCCTTAAAGTGCTTGTCACCGTCTGTGCACTTTACTTTCAACGTTTAAAAAAAACAGATATATAGTATATAATGTATGTAATATTTTAGCTCGATATCACAAACATTAAATTAACATATAAACGAACAAGCAACAAGTTTGTTAGACATAAAGACACAACACATACCAATAAATAATTTGCCCTATCTTGTAAACGTCCAACAGTGTATTTCTTTTTTCTCCTCATATTTTTATCATTCAATTATTCTTCCATTTATTAAGTGTATATACTTTAAGTTTTCTCTATAATACATTAGTTTGACCTGTAGCACTTATGATCCTTGGTGAGGTGAAACAGAAATATGCTATCAACCGAGGGTTATACATATTTTAATGTGACCTAATTATATTAGTTAGCGTTAGATAACTAATGCATGTATACTGGCTTGATGTCGTCCTACTATTATTATTACTCTTTATAGATAAATATTGTAGTTTCAGATCTCCAATTTAGCAAATATCTTCGGTATAATAATGAGATTTGCATTTTAAATTCTCATTCCATTATTCTTTCACCTATTGAGTATATATACGACTTTTCCGTATATGGAAATCCAGAATGGGTTGACTAGCAGCACTGATGATTCTTGGTAAGGTGAAACATATTGTGATATAACTAAACAATCACATAAATATTTTTCAATTCAAAACATCAAGCTGTTTCACAATTGTAAATACAAAAGTTCAAATCAAGGAAGCCACAGTTGTTATAATGTTACTTTCATTAAAATAAAGTTTCAAAAGGAATAAAAGCTTATAAAAAAATCATTTAATCCATTAAAATAAGTATTTTAATTATAAAAGGTATTAGTTTCATTTCGATTTCATATTACATATGTCAAACTATCGACATGTGTCTTACTGACAGGAATTTAGCTCTTGAAAAGAAATCTGTGATTCAACTATCAAATAAGGATTTTTTGAATGCATATAAATTAAATTCATTTACAATATGTGTGCTAACATCAAGCGAGTGTTACACACATTTTAATGTGACCTAATTATATTAATTAGCATTAGTTAATTAACGCATGTACAGCGGCTTAATGTCGTACTGCAATTATTGATATTCTTTATAGATAAATATTGTAGTTTCAAATCGATAATTTAATGAATTTTAATTTTCAAGATAAAAATTCTATCTTAAATTCTCATTCCATTATTCTTCGACTTATTAAGTATATATATACGAATTTTTTCGTATCATACATTAGGTTGACAAGCAGCACCGATGATTTTTGGTAAACATATGTATGCTAATATCAACCGCGTGTTACGCACATTTTAATGTGACCTAACTTATTATTATTAGTATAATATTCCTATAGTAAATAGTATTCTATTTATCATTTTTTGAGTATTCTGTTCATCACAATCCTTGCACTAAAACTTATTGTTTCGTGAATGAGATGAAAAGTTTTTGTAACTCGCAGTATTTTACATCAGCTTGCAGTCTTTTGTAGAAAATACACTTTCATCTGCTCTGCTATCAAGCATGAACTTGATAAAAAACTTAAATAATTTTAAGTCTAGACATTTCAGATGCGAAGGGTTTCAAGGGATTAACAAATATCACTACATCAATTGATTCGTCGTTGAACCTGTTCTCAAACTTCTTTTATTATAGTTCCGTAATATTTCTTAGTCCCTTTCGATGATCTTTTTCAATATTTTATTGATGGTAATTCACTTCTCTTAGCTATATTTGTGCTTAAGCCAAGCAGATTTGAAGCAGATATCTATGTATTGATTATTTATAACTTAATATAATATGTAATTACAACCCCCAAGTGTTGAAAATCTGTGTAGTCAAAGAAAATCTAATTTTCAAACTTAATATACCTACGTTTCCATTTAGATATTCACACTTAAGGTGAGGGAAAGGAATAAGGAGAAAGTGAAGAGTTTAATGTTATTGATCAAAATACGTACTTATAATCCAAAACTACATAAGGTGCATGGTATCTACGAAACGTAAGCGCTAAAGTATAGTAGCTCTTACTATTAAACATTTTAACCGTCTAAGATAAGAGACAATATTTCCAAGAATAATTTTGCTTGTTAATATATTTAATAAAATAAAATATGTGCATTTTATATCTCAAGTTATGTGGTATTTTCGCTATTACGGCGACGTCTTAGCACGTATAGTAATATGTGCGACTAGAATCTTTTGACGGAAATAAGGAACAAAGTATTCAGTGAACTTTTTCCTAACCGAAGCCGTTATCGTGTAAAATTCTTTCTTATATATGCTTATAGTTCAGATATTTCATTTTACCAAGTCCGTTAGGTAATTTAAATAAGTGACAATGCTATCACTTCATTGTTATCTGTTATAAAGTAAATTTTTGTGATTATCCTACTAAATGTACCAGAGACTGCACAGAAATAGTGCATATCTACGAGAATAATTTTAAATCGAGATGCCTCTGTTATTTTTTTTCAGTTTTTCATTGCAAAGTTAATTCGGCCTCATCACATAAATTCACTTTATGATGACACATGACAAAAGAGTTATATTGTAGCTGATTATGACCTGTTGTCGACTTCTGCCGACTAATATTCTTGAACCGTGTTAATAAGTTTTAAATGCTTTATTGTTGACATTATGTCACTAATGTCAGTCCCCAAATAATGTTTGTGCAGGTTTGAAATCTATTCAGAGCTAGTTTTAAAGATGTATTGGACGAGAATGGGTTGACGATGGTCGTAGTTTCATTTGCTTGTGTAACTATGAGAGAATACTGCAACACGAAGCCAGAGAATGAATGAAACGAATGCTCAAGGTTGTTTTTACGACGTGAACGGCTACATTTTGTGAAAAGCAGGAGCAGGCACGGTATTGATTGCTTCTGCCTGCACGGCAATAACTTTTATAATAGGTAACACTTTAATCCTTAAACAAACAACTTATTGTTAATCTGCTCTTTCTTTAAACAGTAAATTGTTTACATACAAATTCTCGTGAAGGCAAATTGGAACATCTACTTCATGCACAAACGTTTCATTCATGCAATGAATGAAATAGACCGCTTGAAATCGTATTTTGAAACGGATAATAGTTATTTGTATCACTAGGCCAGAAACTACAGTTTTACGAGTATGAGTACGGTTTGTACGAATACTCGCAAAAGAGTTTCTGGCCGTGTGATACACAATGTTTTTTGAGCCGACAAATCTTAATTTTGAATTGAAAATAGAAAAGAAATTTTGACACTAGAGAGTTGACAGCACAAGTTGGCGCACATTGTTACATACATAAATAAGTAATACATTAGTATTTTGACGTTTCCGAGAATACATCTAGTTTAATATCTATTTATCAATAATAAGTGCAATGAAGACACCAGTTTATCTTAGCTTGGTTGAAGGGTAGCTTAATGGCAATTTATTACACATCTGTCATGTGGAACCTAGTATGGTCAACCTTTAGTGACATTTTTGCCTGCCTAGGCCGCTTTGAAGTACTGCAAAATGAGTGTTTCTGGAAGGAGGCGCAAAAAATAATTTTCCACACAGATGTGCACAATTTAAGTTTAAGGTTTAAAAAAATTGTTGATAATTCCTAGTCATCATTATCAGCCTTTCAAATGTTATTTTAGTTACCAAATCTGCAGTTTATACCATATTATGCTACAAGAATGTAAATATCTGCCTCTAGCTTCCTTTAAAATTAAGTTGAAAATACACTTGTACTTGGACCAGGTTGCTTCGCTTGATATTTGGCAATTATGATGTACTGATGATGTATTACCGATACAGAATGGAAGTGAGCTGTATTGGTTTGTACTGATATTCTAGATGATTTCACTGACTTTTTTGATTTTAGTTTTAAATACAGCTTTTTCTATACCGGTTGGGCTTTTCACATCCTTAAATAGGGGCGCAACATTAGTATTCCGCTAGTATGAAACGACTGCATATGTAGTAATGGAAGGCGGCGCTTATTACTAACCGGCCTCAGCTTTTATACATAAGTTCAGTCCCCTATTGAAAGGGGTTTACGTTCTGATTCAGTATGTGTCGTCATTATTTTACGTATGTAAGGTGTTATAATTTATACCAGTTAAGATTTATTCAACTGCCTTCATAACCTTTTGGTCAAGCTATTGAAATTATTTGTAAATATTATTAATTTATAAATATGTTAAATATTGTATACCTTTTGTGACCACTAAATGTCTTATTATTATTAAATGAATTAGCACCCATATTAACATCGTTTTCAAGAGGAGAGACATTCGCTTTAAATGTTTTAAATGCTGTGGTCATTACTTGCGATTTCGACCCATGCAATACACGCGCGCATACAACTTACTTGTAAATCAAAAACTTACATTTAAAGACAAACATTCATTCTTTCTTTTTGCTTTTTTTGTGTAATTAGGTACTCCTCCCATGATGACACTATTGAAATTGATTCTAAAAAGAGCAAACAACATTCTTTTTAGTTAAAATAAAAATATCATCTCCATTACCCCTCTCCCCTATGTTCAATTAAAGATACTATGTTGGTTTTTTAAATTGCATGCTTGTCGCGTCTTCCCAGTATTTTCCCACCAATTTCATTATTGCTGTCAACTGTCCAAAGGGTTATATTTTGCGTTTTTAGTAGTGTGTGGAAATTTGCGTTTTTACTTGGTATATATTTATTTAACACCGGTTGTTATTACAACTAAACCACGCCGACACCATCGTGTAAACAATTGAAGGAGTTAATAGTTTGGCTAATTGCGTATTTCGAAGTAGAACGCTAGGACAACGGACCATTACTCCCGTTAACTTCCATGCTAGGAGTATGTTTTTAGAGTAGCGAGTGCTTTAAACATTTATATTGCAACTATAAACAAAATTTCGTCCACATGAACAAACAAGGAATTACACCTCTGCTATGTTTATTGTTATGACATGTATAAAAACTGTGAGTATACACAAATATCGTTTATAGGTCAACATATCACATTAAACACTATTAATAGTGTTCTCAAAGAAAAAGAAATTTATTGTGTAAATGGATAACATATGGCGGATTGGACAGATGCATATATAGAATTGTGTAAAGTAGTGAATTAAGCACTAATTGTAAGTATTAAGTCCGCAAATTTGACGTAGGACCTAGTGCACAACATAAACGAAATTCAGTTGTGAAACAGAGAGATTGGTTTAGATAGAGAAGAAATTTGTATTGAAACTTGATTGTATACCGGTTAACCAGTAAATTCAACAGGCTTGAGAGGTAGACCAGCTACTTCGAGTAAGTCGCTGATCTCGAGCCGTTTGGCGTCAGAGAGTGAACGATTAGGACTTTGTCTATTTCTTTTCTATATGTCTCTTGCATATACTATTAAGAGTTGTTCTTATAACATTTTGTTATGTTTTGAAAATGTATTCTCTGTTGTCAATAAACCACTTATTATTATTATTATTATTTAAACGAAAACTAGTTGAGTGAATGCAAAAAGTTCAAAGTAATAATTTTTGTTGTGCCGACATTTTCATTTTTCTCAGTGTACCCAATTATTAATTTTATGGGAGATGTGTTTTGTTTAATTTTAATTTAAACCTTCTTGAGATTGAGAACCGCTGTAATGCCCTAAAATAGAGAATATAGAACAGAAACTGTGAAATTTTTTTGATTAGAAACGTATAACGTCCATTACACTCAGAGTTAGTCAGAAAGAGAAGGAATCAAAAAATTCTTCGCAAAAAAAGCGAAAAATTTAAAACAAGCCGTGTAAAAATTAAAAAAAAAAGTTTGAAACGAGATGGATAACGAAAAGGAACGCAAAGAAAAGCGAGATTAATGTTCATTTGTTGCTGGGACTGTCGCTAGGACGGTAGGAGCGAAACACCCTACTTTTCCCATCTGCCTTTGTCAACAAGTGCAGTTTCAATTTTCTCATTTTATGGTTTTTTTTTTGTGTGGATTTTATTTATCTCTCGAAAAACGTTGAGTTGGCATAGGTAATTTGTGCTCTGAAGTTTTTTAATATTTTTAAAAGTTTAAAATCGTTTTTCTTAAAGAGTAATTGCTCATTTTTTAATATTTAAAAATAATAGTATATAAGAACAATATTTCACGCATTTAAATTAATAGCAATTTTGAATATACACATTATGAGAGGACATTAATGCAACATTATTGTAAGATAACATTAAAATTGGAACCTTACTTCTAACAACTGTTTAAAATAATTAAATACTTCTAACTTTATTTTCTTGGGGAATCCACATTAATGTCACACATGAAAAGAAAAAAAATTACCATTTTATTTCCATTTTCATTTACCGAATTACCGATAAATGAAAAAAATTTACAATCACTAACTTTAAGCGAGATTAAATGCATTGTACTCACTGCCTTTTCTTATTTTTCCACTCCTAGTATTATTAATATATTTTAAATTCTAATTTTCAAAAAGAATCATCATTAATATTAACGGCAAATGTCATTTGTTTATAATATTAAGTATATTTATATATACCAATTTAGAACGAAGATCAATTTCTTTTAACCATTTTACTGTTTTGCATTAGAAATAACAAGGTGGCAAGTACTATTCAGTACTAATAATTAAAAATATATACTGGAACTAAAACAAATGGTTACAACTGATCACTAATCCTAAGATACAACTAAAGTGTTTAAAAGAAACTGTATGCCATTTGTTCAATGTTAATGTTATAACAGCTTAACAAAGATAAAATTTCATGAATAAGTAAATTAACAAATTTCTGCACATTGGTTGAATTCCTAGTTTCCCCTGGAAATAAAGAAATCGTTTGCCTCAGCCAATTTAATTATGGTAATTTTTGCGTAATAACCGGGGAGAAGGTAATTAGATATAACACCGAACAAATGGGAGAAATACGTCGGTGTTAAGATTCTTATATTGTCTCCTCGTTGAACCGAGATGATAAGGCTAATTAATGTAATATATGGGAAGGGTGACTAGATGGCAGTTGTTTTTCATGTCGCAGCACTACGGACCAGAAACGTCGGGGCGCCGGCGTGCGTTTGCGGACGCTCTATATAAGCCAACGTTGTTAACGTCAGCCAGTATCAACACATCAGACAAAACATTTTCAACAGGTGAGTACTCTAAACGTGGTTGCGTGTCCGTTTGTAGTCTGTTGTAGTTTACGTCTTTGTAGAGAGATTCGTCTTGAGTGGGAACTTACGTTTCTGGGGCGCATTTTTGAATTTTTTAAACTTTTTTAAACCACAGTATTAATTTTACGCTTTATATATATAATTTTTCTTTTTTCATAATGCATTCTTTACATTTTCAATTTGTTGATTAGCAAACGCAACGTGTTAGCTTCGAAAATATAATACATATCAAGTTTAACTATTGTACCTATTTTTAATCAAGTTTCATAGTGTAGGTTTTTTTTTCATTTTCACATAAACGCGTTTATTATTTCTTTAATGGTGATCCTAAATATGACCGGAATTTCGATGCTATTTAGGTTTAATTTGGAATTTTTACTTTGTCTCGTAATTTTTTCTATTCTTTTCATATTAATGAAAACTCTAATGAAGATATGAAGTAACTATAAGTACATGTTTCGATATATACCTACACAAAAAATATTTCTTGTAAATGATGAAAGCACCGTATGATATGTATCTTTGACATTTTATTAATGATTTACCAGGCGACTCCATTGATGTGAAAACATATTTTCAGCGTTATTAATGGTTCCGTCAAAAATTAATGGATCCTTTTTCTTCCTTCTCCATTTTACATAAACATATCAATAGGTGTACATTATTTGCTATAACCTTTCAATTTCAATATACGTTCGTATCATTAATAAAATAAACTCCAATTTTAAAAGAACACGCAGTGTTTTTGGTAGAAAATATAACACGCGTGTTCTCAAACTTACGTAGTTAAAGGTGTGCTATAAGAAATAATTTTTCTTTTCTGAGTTTGTATAGAAAATTACTTTTTAAAACATCTATTTGCGGTTTGTTTGTCACTATTGGCTATTGACATAAATTCTGTTTTTATAAAATTTAATTTATTTAAATAATTCAGATGTTTCCGAAATTTAAAAAGCCACATGTTTATTATTATTAAATGTTTATAGTTTATTTCGAAGTTAAGTTAAACAAAAAATTCTGATTCCTCGGAAACTACTGTAAGAAACTAATCTAAGTTCAGCGACATTCCTTTACGAACTTGAGGTATTGTCCGCTTACTAAACTAACAATAAGTTAAATTTGTATGCGTTTACAAGGTCCTTTAACTGCTTCTTTTACACTTGCGAGTGGATTTAATAGCCTGGACATTTGCAGCTAAAATTTTAGGTGAGGTACTTTAGAGCAGCATAAATTCCTCTTGATATAATAGTGTAAAACACATTACCGTTTGTAATAAAAAAGTGAATTAATACAAATTAATTATTATTATTAATTAATCAACATGCGTATAAATCAACCATATCTCAATTAAAGATATTAGGAAATTATTTTTAGTATACAGTTATGGTCACATGCATTAGACTCTCAGATTTTGTGCAAAACTGATGGCTTAATTACGTTGTAATAGTAGGTATATTAAAGAACAGATTTAAAAAACAAGTATTTTTAATGAATTAGCGCTTTATGAAACGTATGTTGCTATTAATGCTATTTTTTGTATCTGGCGTTTTAATGTATTTTTTTAAATTCTTTTAAAAACACCAAATTATTACATTCATAAATATTTATTTAATGTGAGTAATTTAAAATTGCTAAATGTTCCTGCAGTTGCTAGAGCACTTGAGCTTTAACCAATATGCTTTAATGTTTGAATGAAAATAACGGGTGCGTTTATTGGGCACTTTTACACATATATTTTTTCGAGAGAGATGTTAGCCATGTGATTGGTGTTATGAATTTGGCAGGAAAAAACAAAATATATCCAATGCCCTTTCGAATACCACAAAATAAAGAATTTATAAATTTATTTATTATTAAACAAAAAGGCAAAAAAGGTTAAGCTACACAGATGGAAATACACAAAAATAATTAAAAATAATTAAAATATACATAAAACTAACGATTTAT
This sequence comes from Protaetia brevitarsis, assembly GCA_004143645.1. NCBI lineage: Eukaryota > Metazoa > Arthropoda > Insecta > Coleoptera > Scarabaeidae > Protaetia > Protaetia brevitarsis. The sequence goes on from RXPK01000308.1 coordinate 512,884, forward strand.
ACGCATTTTACTGGAATACCTTCAAAAAAAAAAAATAGCAATCAAAATGTATTTGTTCTGAATAATAAATAACTATTTTACTGCTGTCATAAATTTTCGTTGCACAGTTGTTATAATCCCTCTTTGTATACATCTGCTTTTGGAATTAGTCAAAATACCATAGAATTTTATAATACCAGGCGTTTTTTGAAATGAATGTTTAAAATATATTCACATAGCTGTATTTTATCTACAATAGAGAGTTATCACCGGTCTTAAGCTATAAAAATGAAAAAGCTGTCCTACAAGTGTGACTGTATATTTATATATTTCTTTTTAATCCTCAAGAATCTGAATTACATATAATTGTGGAAGGGATTTCTCATAATTCTCAAACCATAGTTTAAGAACTACGAAAATTCCTTCCACTAAATTTATTTAGTACTACATGTTTCGGCTTTCGCCATCTTCGAGTATTAATTGTTAAAAAAATACGTAAAAAAATGGGACGAATGTTAAAATTTAAAATTTATTGAGGGAATACCGAGAACTGCGTTAAAATATTTTAAATATTTTAAATTTGTTTAAACAATTCCACCAATAAATTTTAACATTCGACTCATTTTGTAGGTATTTTCTTTAACAATTAATACTCGAAGATTGCGAAAACCGAAATATGTAGTAAGTACTAAACAAATTCTTGCGTAATATATTGGATGGAAAGATTTTCATAAACTTATTTATTTGTTGCATCCACTTTACATCACTTTCTGAATTGCCTTGTAATACTAAATTACTCATGTTTAAGTGTTTTATATTTGTTAGTTTTCACGTAAAGGGGATAAACATTCCACTTTTAAATAACCTATCCAACAGTTTCTGACATTGCACACCAGAAAAACGAAGGGATGTCTATAAAACCGTCAGAATTAACTCCAAATTTGTATAAGACGAATAAATGAAGAATTTTAGGATTTAGACCGTTGTGTTTTTTTGTTACTTCTTTAATATTTTTTTTTCACACGAAGAATACTGAAAATTCGAAAAAAAAAAATAATGTGGATTCATAAAAACGTATGCTTAGAATATCTCCCATAGAAAGAATCCTAAAACAAGAAGTTAATGGTAAGTCATAGGGGTGAACCCCATTGAATTCAACTTATCTTCATCCCTGTATAGGATAGGGATTTCAAATTTGAAAAGTAAAGTAGTACCCGTCTTTTTCAAAATGTTATTAGCGAAAGATATTTAAAGGTAATAGCTATAGGTACTCAAATATGAAATCACAATCTTTGACGTGAGAAATAAAAAGGTAACCTTTTTCTAAATCGCTCTTTCTGCATTGCACATTTATAACATCAAAATCGCTTTAAAGTATTTACAATTGAATAATAAAATAATAATTTACTGTGTTCCTAGTGCTATATGTGGAGTATCATCATTTGCAAAATTCAGTAACTGTATGTCTCCATACTGAAAAAAATGATATATAGGATAAACATAACTTCACTTTGCAGACAGTTTTATGTGACCATCTTGACGGTGCAAGACTCCCATCCTTCTAAAATAGTTGTCTTTGTTTTATTCTTCAAAAACTTCTAAAAGAACTGCAATAATTTTTATAGCATAAGTATAATAATTTAAAGTGTTGCTTTCATAAAGTGTAAGTTTTTACACAATTGTTTTTTTTTTCGCGTGCATAATTTTGAGAACTGGAAGAAGATACGATGTAAAAATATATGTTTGTAACTAACATTACAGTTTATGTTACTACAAATACACACGTTAAAGAGGAAACTAAGAGGTAATATTTCTTCTCGTTTCTAGCATTTAAAACCAGGAAAGATATTTTAGAAAGCATGATGTTATTAAAAGAATATTTAAGTAAAATAAAATATATGCTGTGACATCCGCAATTCCGTGCGGTGGTATTTTGCTTATAAAGTTATACAAGCCGATTACTATAGTGTTAGCATAAACCGTATATGGGATAAGGCTCTTCCCCATGGAAATAGTGAATAAAACATTCCGTGATTACTTTGCGAACCTCAGCTCAACTGAATCTGTTATGGAATAAATCTTTTGTGGCACATACAACTTAAATTCGTTGTTTTTTGAAAAAATGTGCTTAAAATCTTTCTTATTGTATTTACAAAATACAATATATACAGACGCCCTACTAAATTGGCTCATTAGATTTTTTGAACGTCTAGTTGGAATTTGGTTTTGAAACATGTTAAGTAGTCAGGTGATCAATTTAAGTATTTTTTGTTCACTTTTATAGCACTTTCGGCATACAGGATGTAAATTTCAACTTTATTATCTTAAATTGGATGATTGAATTTTTAACGGTACAGTAAATTTACCGAATCATTTGGAGCTAGATACTGGATTCTTCATCCATAATCTTGGATATTTGCAATTTTGTTGAATCTTTTGAATTCATTAAGTATTTAGTTGTTTTACTAATGTCGATGCAAGTACAATGGCGTGGATATTCAGTGTTACAGGAATAATCATTGAATCACATAGAAGAATGTTCAGAAACGCATTTCAATGTGGATACCTTTAAATTAACAATACTTTTTTTTCTTTCGAATGGAACATAGCATTTTTTATTACAGCATTGAAAACAACGAAAATTCTACATGGATTGATATTGCGGTTTGATATATCTATTTTTGATAGTTTTTAAAATATTAGCAGTTCTTGGGCAAAATTGCAAGTCCGAATTTCTAGATTCAAGAAAATAAAATTATTCTGTTCGACAAAACACCCTGGATATTATTTTTTGGAATGACACGTTATTTATTTTTGTACCGTTTGTTTCTTATACTTAGGATATTTATCATTAAAAGTTTCCCAATTATTAGATACTTAGTTTGAAAATAAAGCAAAATAAGACAAAAGCGATGTAATTACTAATGCATCCTGAAAGACTTGTTTTCGATAGTTTGTTCCTTGGATTTATGCCTATTTTCTATGTCGCTTAATAATTAGTTTAGTAAATAATCATTGTTTGAAATATTATAGCTGCATATATTTGTGTTCATTGCAGTTTAGGTATCTAATGTGAAATAGAATAAACATAAAATATTATTTGAAAGGGCAACTTCCAAAGTTTATCTTATTTCTTTGGGTTTATAATGTTCTATTTAGAAAAACTACGTTCGAAAAAAAATGTGTAAAGAAAATGACAGCATTATACTTAATATAAAAGATATTACTTGTTTTTTGCCGCATGTCATGGCTTGTTAATATTTAATAGGTTATGTACATTTTCATCAATTTACCATTTACTATTAAAGAGGACACTAGTTCTCTGTGAAAAAAAAATAGTTTTACTCGCTTAAAATTAGTTTTTTTAACATGTTTTAGGTAATTTTATGCAAAAAGCACTAATATTTTGGTAATTATCAAGAACATATAAGCTAATACTATCTTTTTACTAATCGATTCAGAATTTTACGTTTTAAACATGCTGTATGTCATTAAGTGATTATTGCTATAATAGTGAATACCTAGATCCTTGTTCTTGTATCTACATTAGCAGAACAACTAATAGCTAATATCCCATGAAGTTGTTAAAAATCGAACCCAAAGTTGCAAATATCTTAAAAGCGCTTGAGTATGGAGATAGGGAACCATAACACGAATTGATTGCAACTGGTTCGGAAAATTTATTGCTTTAAGGTTGGTATCAATATAAATTCTGTAAATTGAAAATGATATAAAATAAATTTCTAGTAGAAATTCAAAAAAAAATAATGAGACAGTTGACTGCAACACTCTGTATAAATAATGTATAACAAGGTTGGTTATGAAATTGTTAGGAAGACAGAAAAAAAACGTAAAACTAATTTGCGTGCTTCACAGATAAAAATAAATTTGCGTTAAAGTTAAAAGACTTACTCTAAAACAAACCGTTTTGGTGAAACCTTAAAACTGTCTTCTTAATGTATTCAAGGAATTTCTAATACATGTCTGTGTCTAGAAACGAATAACTTTTCTCCGTCAGATATACGGAATTGCAATGCTGATAATCAACAAGTATGTATTGATTTAATCTGTCAAGAGGTTTCTCTTATAAAACGCAACCTGCATATATATCATACCTATATATGCAAAATTTGATTTGAATATGTATTCGACATAGGCAAATTGAATCGATGCACATTAACATAGTAATAAGCACCATGCGATAATGGCATTATTAGCTGATTGATTGCCGCCAATTCGAATTACTGTCCGTTCTAGACAACCGAGAAATATCTGGCAAAGTTCCTGAATTTATAAGGAGAACCTGCATATCTCGTTTATTTGTTAATGCATATATCTTGAATATGCTATAAATCTATTATATAGTTATTGATAGTAGAGTGCCCGGATTTGAGATAGTATATATAACCATTACAACGGCTTAAACGCAATAAATATGCATTTGCGCTCGTATTTTGTTTTATGTCTGGCAGTAATACGACAAACAAAAATAACAAAATCTTCCTTCAAAAATAATTTCATAACGTTTTTTTTTTTTTGAATGAATGGATTACTTGAATATAATATTTACTATAGATATGCCATTTACATTTCTGTCAAAATTTTGCCATTTGCCATATTAGAGAAAATGACATCATCTTACAACAGCAAAGGAAGACTATATTTTGTTAACCGTGTGTGTTATAGAGAGTGCTCACAAATTAGAAAATATTTTTTCAAATGTGTTCAGTTATGTTTACAATTACGCACGGAGAAAAAGAAATTGTTAAATTACTGAAATATTTACTGAGCCAAGCAGGTAACTTCTTTAACATAACTAAATTACATACTTACAAAATTGAATTAAATATAACACTGCGTAGGCTTTCACGGTCGGTGTAACTATAACTGAACAGTTCAGTTATCCTGAAGAAGCTGTCAGTATGAACAGCGAAACGTCGAGCGAAAGTTTTGACACACGGCGAAACCCGCAAGAAGCTGTTAGTTATTGAATTAAATATGTTTATATGCACTATTTATCTGAAATTAAACGTTTGCTTACATTATATAATTAGCTACCTATAAATGATAGGTAAGAAATGTAGATCTTTCCATTATATTTCTTGAAAATCGGTTAAACACCACAAGCTTTGGTTTAAAAAAATCATCTTCATGCAATCTTTCAACTGAAACATGTAGCTTTAAATGATTTTTAATAAATAGAATGGAATGAACTGCATTTCTTACTTATCTTTATACACATGTATTTTCCATTTAAGTTCACTATATATATTACCTACTTAGTTATATTAAAGTTAACGGTTCCAAATATCTTGTAGTCTCAATTCATTGAATTGACTTCAGTTGAATACTTTGCTAAAGCAAATTATTTTCATACTTACTACATATTACTACTTTGTTAATGTGAAATAAATTGATATATCTATGTATATATCTTGATAGATTTGGCAACTAAACATAACAATCACCATATGTTATTCCGAACAACACCCAATAAAGATAAACTAGAAATCAGATCTAATTTGTGATTGATTATTTGTAGACGATGAAAGCTATACGCAGTAGAAGTATTCGGTGGTAAATTACCCAAGTTGATGTCAATGATACAATTCTGACACAAAACTGCTATTGCTTTATCTGTAACTATACAGAATTCGTACTAAATTAATGGTTTTCTGTATAAGTAAATTACATTTCATGTAATATATGATGATTGCATTGCATAATTCATCAAATACGATGCATCTAATGTAATAGCGTCTTTAAAACGCACGTTTCTGCGTTGGAGTACCGTTAGCCAGCACAACACATGTATTTAAATGTGGTAATTCACACATACCGGTTGCGTTGACGATGCAAACACTAAGCCGTCGCATGCTGCGGTTTAGCCGCCAAACGCAACGGCTTAGAAATGAGGAAAACACAAAGAAATAGATACGACAATTCACACATTGCATTGAAGGTTTGCGGTCGGTAATATCTTCGAGTAGTAGGGGTGACAGAGATGGTTGCTAAAGTGACAAAGACAGATCCGATACTTTCCACATGTACTTGGATTGCGTTTGCGACACAACTCAGTATGTGTGAATTGGGAGGATTATAAAACGTCAACCGCAACGCAGAAACGTGCGTTTTAAAAATGTCATAGGCGAATTGAGCCATAGATCAAACAATTTCGATTTGTAGAGTAGAAGGCGAGTTTGTTATTTGTTTGGCCTATATGTAAGTACTCACCTACATATACGCACATTTGTTATTTACACCACATAGCCCTTACAAAGTGCATCTAAAGCTATCGAACTGAAATTACATAGAATTTTAGTATTATCATAATTAAAATTGTGGTCTAAATTGTCTTGATGGTGAAAATAATTACAAAAAGCGGTTATTTCTAGAAATGGCGCATATTCATAGTAATCAAAATTCAATTAATTTTAAAACAGACACAAATCAACTTAACCATATATAGTGTAGCATTTTACATAATACCTAGTAACATTACCTTATTGACAAAAAATGTTTTTCTGACTTTTTAACAATTCCAAAATCCAAAAACTTGTAATTATATTTAAATTTGTAAGTATTATTTTTATATTTTCAATACTATTGCTTCCTCCTCCTTTTATAATATTGTAGATTTCCTCCTGACGGAGTCATTAAATAAATGACGAAATATTGGGTAGTAGTTTTTATTAAATAGACCGCATTACCCATACATCTAATTTTATTCCTTAACTAAGTCCGGTCGGTACTCCTTTTCAAATAATATTTGGGTTTATTATGTATTTCGTCAAGTTCTTTCAGTGAAGTAGTATAAATAAAAATAAGAACTCTCGAGTGATCTTAGTGACAGCATTGAGTTATTGATTATTTTAAGGTTAAAACAATTATTCCTCGTTCGGGTTCAGGATTAGTATCCAAAAACCATTGACGTATATAAAGAAGAATATTGTAACAATAAAATCATATTTAGTTCCGTACACGCAGTTCGAAGTTTTGTAAATATATAACAATGTTTAAGTAAGGTAAATATGTTTTTCTGTGATTTTTCAGATGGAATTTGTTATTAAATTTTCTGTTGCTTTAGTTTAGTTTAGTTGCAATAGATATCAAAAAGAAAAAAAAAGTGGGCAATTGGTCTGAAACACTCCGTATATAGTATTATAAAATGACGGAGCTGCGTAAAATAAATTGGTAGTAACATAAAAGTGCGAATTTAATATGCTGAACGTGCATTTTGTTTATTGTGTAAGTCGTTCAAAGCTGGATATTGTTGCAACAGCGGTTAAATAAACCCCGATATAGATTCATTCCTTCATTCATTTAAACCCTGGCTGCTCTTAAAAACTTTAACTTAAAGGCAATCTTAGCAGTGGCGACTCGTGACAATATTGAGTGGTGGAGCCAATCACGGGCCAACTCCCTTCCCCCTCCCTCTCCTTTTTATTAATTTTACAAAATTTTGAATCAGTTTAGCTCAGCTTGCAGTAATTTATTACCTCTTTTATTGCTAAAGACCATTATTACAATCGCGATTTAAGGATTAAGTATGGCAAGGTCGAGTTTTATTTTTTTTTTATTTATATCGATTGTGTGTCTAAAGTGAAGTTTAAACCGAAGATTATTATATAATTATATAAAATAATATCGATACAAAAAATTTAATGTAGACAAATTTAGAAGCCATTTTAAAATGAACGTGAAGTTCTTAATTATCTACCTAAATGTATTTCCTTCGGAATTGCATATAGGTATTTAGCCTTTAAACTGCACGTACAGTGAAATCCAAAATTGATGTCTCTCTAAAATATCAGTGTGAGCAAATGGTACACCTACTTTAAAATACAAAAAATAGTAGCCAAATCATCGGTTTATTTATCAAGTAAAAAATTCAATTTACAAGGATTCATTCATTCCCTCGATCCTGGCACTTTACATATATATACCTAAATGCATGCATGTGTATTGATGTATAACATCTGTTTCGAATTGAATAATTCATATTAGCAAAAAATACTTAGTAAGCAAAATTATTCGAAGTAGTGTTATAGAGAACACTAAGCTGCTGGAGTGGAAATAAGAGAATCAATAGGGATGGTACAATGAGCACCTTGCTCAAGTGCCCGGACAATGAAGTGACCCAAACCCTAACTTGATAACTGAATGAATAAATGAATATTCGAAGTATTCATTAATAAGGACGTGTAGCGAAAATAAATTATTCCGTTGGTATACAATATTATATTGCCGGGAATTCAAAAAAAAAATGTATTAACCAAAGTAAGCCGGTAAAATATCAAAGGTGCCCTTTATTTCTCTCTATTTTATGAATTGAATGTTGTGTTTTGTTCCTTTAAGGAAGCCTTTTGTGCATGCCGGCGTTAAATTTTTCGTAAATTGTTGCCTGGAATTGTTTTACATTTAAAAGTAGATATACCATTTGCCCACGCCGACATCAAGGGGCGTGAATTTTGTATTTCACTGTACACAAAGACATAAATGTTAAATTTAAAAACTTAGGAAATGTTACGAGGATCGAATAAAATTTTAAATCATAAATCATTAAATCATAGTATCCTCGTAAGGCTAATTACGAATAAAACGCAAGGAAAATAAAAAAAAGCTTGCGTTTGGTTGTAACCGCAAATCCAATCGTTTTTTAAAGTAAATGTTTCTATTAAATTTTCTTGTTCATACTTTAGTTTCTGAAATGTCAAAATCCGGTACCGGCCATCCTAGTTGTCTTATTGCGAGTTTTTCCTGTGTGTCTACGTGTATTTATCGGTATTTTTACAGAAAATAAAAGCCTTTTGATTGATTAATTTGTGATTTACAATGGTGCGGCCATTGCTCCATGCCTCTTTAAGTTACGTTATGAAAGTATAGTGCAAAAAGTAAGTAACTTGTAAGGTGCGACATATAAAAAAAATAGGTGCGTTTTTTAGTCTAACGTTTATTTGTTTGTATCATTCAATGAAAAAAAAACTATCGCTTACCATTCAGTAACACAGTATAAAATAATCTTATTCATAGTTACGGTGGCGATGCTAAAGTTTTCAGTGCTCGGGGATATCTAAACATTTGGCATCCTCTCCTGTTTGTCAAAATGCAATTAAGAAACGAAAACATTTCATTCTAAAATTTCTAATATCAATTTGGCGCCCTCTGGAAACTGCGCCCGGGGACAGATATGACTCCTAGTTCCTCCCTAGCTACGCCACTACATACATAGTTACTAGTTCACACATTTTATAGAAACCAACGCACTACACTGAGAAAAATGAAAATGTCGGTACAACAAAAATTTTTATTTTGAACTTTTTGCATTCACTCAACCAGTTTTGTTTTAAATCAGGCACACTTAATTTTTTTGCCAAACAGTAACTCATTGAAAGAAAAGCATATCTTTTAGTTGATTATATGTGTAATTCAACAATTATTGCTTTAAACGTCAATGGAACTACCAAGAATTAGTTAACTCAACTGCATATGGCGGCCGATTTGAACAAACATTTATTTTAATCCAACATTAAGATTATTGGATGAACCACAATTGTAGATTGATTCAAAACATTAGTGCAACTAATTCTGCGTAATTGAATTAAAGATTCCGGTGGTTTGTATTTAAATACAAAAATTTGTGGAGTGAACAAATTATTGGTTGAATCAACATATCTTTTTTTTTCTCGGTGTAGATACATATATACTTCAGTCACTTCAATAAATTGCAATATTTGGAAGAAGAGAGTTGATTATGGATTAAAGATTATTGGTTTTTAATATACAGGTTGTCCACAAATTAGCGGAGGAATTATATATAGCCTGTTCTTTGTTGACGATAATCTTAATACTCTAACGTTGTGCTGCCTCCTATGATCGCAGAATTGATTTGAAAAGTAGTAGAACTAAGTCTGCATTAATTTAAGCGATAAGGATCAAGAAGAAACCCATTGTATGAAGTTTTGTATTAGTTTCATATTAGTGTAATAAATGGTAAAAAGGCTTATCAATTCAATACAGGAATTGTAATTTTTAAGGAATTACATGTTCTAAAATTGGAATTTATTTTATTGCCTTAAATGTTGAAATTGAAAAGCGATGATTTCGAAACATAGTTGTAGACTTCGCGGTTTAGTTTCAATCAATATAATTTGCAACACTGATGCGTTTATTCGTCACTTCGTCGGCATCTAAGCGCGATATACTTTTTCTTTGATAAAACCTATAACAAAAAGTCAAACGAATTAAGATCAGGTGACATAGCGAGTCATGATATTGGACCGCCACGACTAATCCATCTGTTATGAAAATGTTCATCCAGAAGCTCTCCAAAATTAAGAATATGGTGATCGGGAGCTCCATTCTGCATAAAGAGCATATTGCGTCGCACATTTAATGGCGTCTATAACTTCTTTCAAAAATGGACGTATTCAGTAGCATTTAGACGGTTCGGAAGGTAAATTGGTTCAATATCTGTATCGTTTTAGTGCCTAATCAAATATTAACAGGGAAACGAAAAATTATGAGCGTTAAAAATTTAATCTCTATTAAATATGCATCCACGGAGCCGCTCCAAAATATATGTCTCAGAAAACCGTCATCATTACCAATTCTATTTAAAACTCTGTTGCAGAAATTCAGTAAAGAGTTGAACTTTTATTATTATTATTAATAATAATAAATTCATGCCTTGGTATCCCCAACAGCTTTCGCCAATTACAGGGGCATCGGCCCAGCCATGAGATATTATTGACTTGATATGAGTGCAAAATGTTGTCCTTTAAGAATGAATGAACGGTTTTGTGGCTTGCGATATTTAACTAACTTCTTGGTGCTAATTAAAGGATCCCCGTTTATTAAGTAACTACTACGTACTACTATTACATTTACTAAGTTAAGTATATTCTTCTACTTGTAGCGTGCGTTTTTGCCTTGGCCTTTCAGCATTTCGATGACTTGTTGTAAACGAATTCGTTTTCCGAAGATGTTGGTCAAACTTTTGAAAGACGTTACTGTAGGAAGTTAAACCCGATAGAGTAGCTAACACGATATTCTTGTAAAATATTGTTCTCCTTTTCATTACATAAACGAAAAATTCATGTTAAACAAACAAAAGAATTAAAATGCCCAAAAAATCTGCGAGTTTGAATAGCGGTCCAAGACACTATCCGATATTTCAATTGCAGGATCCAATTCTCGAATATCTTTGCATTGACTTCTAAGACTTAATATTACGAACGATTGCGTTGCGATTAATAGAAGCTGAAAGCTTGCCCAACATATATTTAGGAGTTCCTTATAACTTTTTTCTTTTCTATTCCTCCTTTTCATAAATATTTCCCTCAACTTTATAATCGTCGAAAACTTTTCATTTTCCTGAAGTTTACGCGGAGAATAATGATCGTCGGCATAGCTTGCCCGTTCTCCAGATTTTGTCGACTTTATGACATATTCTTCGTTAAAACCTTCGAAGTAAATCTTTTTTATTATGTCTACAGCAGCAACCGAACATTTAAGCAGTTCAAAGCATTCTGTGCGAAGACGATTATGTTTTTTTTTTTTTGTATTTAAGGACTCCAAACTTGATACATTTGTATTTACAATGTTATTCTGAATCATTTCATCAAACAAAAAGGAAATGCATATAAAGATATGATCCTATTTGAGAAACAGAAACTAGGGCACGCTAATACTGTCATCAATTCTGCAACTGTTGATTCTAAGTTGTAACAATTGGCATTGGTTTGGATTCCCGGACGGGCGTTAACGGAAATAGGGTGGCGGACATTATCAAATGGCAAGCTACAAAGCCCATCAACGAATGGATACAATGTCCAATCAGTAGTGGCTGAGCACTAGGGTAAAGGCTGCCAAAAGTATTCTTAGAGGAAAGACCTGAATCAAAACCTTCTACGCAAAGGGGGAAGACTGTCAAAGCCATAGTAGATCTGTTGACAGATCATTGTAGTTGAATAAGTATATGTATAGACTCGGCAGTAGACGGTGTTCGCGGATTCTGTTAAGAGGAGGAATACACCTTATGTTAGTTCATGTTGTGTTGTGTATCACTGTGATGGCCTGACGAAGATAAAGTTTCTAGTGTTGGGCTTAGATAACCCCACAGATAATAGCTACATAAAGGAGCCGTCTTCAAAGACGACAGAAGGCAAAGTTAGAGAGCCCTATTTAAGACAAAGAGGATTACAATAGATTTGAAAAGATTGCAAGGAAATAGGCCCTTATGAACAAGCCAATCCTAATCTAATCTAATATATTGCGAAGTGCGTTCATGTATGCTTCTTTCACATAAAATTGCTCCATCCAGCCACTGTAAAGCTCCCATAGATGTAAATTGGAACGTACGGTAATAGGTTTTAAGAAAACACAATAAAGCAGATTGAAAGCGAAGTTTCTAGTAATGTAGAAGCGCATTCGACTTAAATAATATTAGCTACATTCTTGTTAGCAAATATATGTATTTATTAAATCATTAGGTACAAAAAGATATTTTATATTGTGTGTACTTTATGCTTCAACTTTAAAAAAACAATATTTGTCATCATTAGACGCAGAGTTACAGGTTTAAATTTTAAAAAGTTCGTATAATATGTGTAAACAGGAACTTTATAATAATATAATATGGTAGTTTTTGTATGCATTGAATTAATTTAGTAACGCAATTGAAAGCGGCTGCTTCAGTTAATTAAACTCTGACTTGTGCAAATTTAGCACAATCCAGTGGCTCAAACTGATGCATAAATAAAAAAGAAATTTTTGCTTTGAAATTTACATTTATTTGTGCAGAAAACAGGAAGCATCTTTTGTAGCGCAGATTGAGGAAAATTAGCGTTGCGAATTATTCCTTGTAATCAAGGATTTAATTAGAGTATCAAAGAATCATCTGTATATGAAAAATGTTAGGTTAAAAGTGGGCTGTTTATATGCAGCATTTATTGTAGATTTTACAGAAGAAAATTGGTATCTTTGAGATGAGCGATCTTGAACATACATCAGCAAATTTAAAGGAACACACCTAAACTAAAATTATTTTTCTGCAATATATAAATTGTTAATAGTTCTCATGTATATTAAAAGACACACAAGGACTAAAATATCCTAAAAGATTTACGCGTTAAAATTATCTCATATATATAATATCTCATATATAATATAATTATAATTTCAATCTATGGAAGTTCAACCAAATGCACGTAATATTGAAGGGAACATAAGCAGATGTGGGATCGAATCGTACATGCGTACTGCCAAATATTTAAAATTTTCATTAACTTTTAATGAAAAAAAAGAAGCATGAACGAAATCAGATTTCAAAGCGAACACCGGAAAAAAAGAAATTGCGCACTCTTTGAATATAGAAGGGGAGTATCTTTTATTACTCGCGAAATACTAGAACTGAGATTTGTACATGTATAAACGGGCTGAAACGATGCCATCCCATTCGAGATATTCACACAAGTTATCACGTTTAGAAAGGGCATGTAAGTAAATACTGGTTATGACTATTCCGCAGAAAATTGGAAGCCAATCTTGTTCACTCGATTTTGCTCTTGGTCGTCTTTCTAGTTTTCTGACATAATGAGTAATTGCAGCAACCTCAGCCGTAGCACCGTCGTGTCCTTGCTGAGGCTTACCGAAAAGATCTTTTTGTGCTTCTTTATATTTTTGATGATCAGGGCTGTTGTACTTACTTATCAGTGCTTGACTGTGCATTAGTCTATACGCTGCGGACTTAGGAGTTCCTTGTATGTAAATATGTAGCGGGGTTAGATTTAGAATTACTTCCATTGTGGCGGTAGGAGTCGATCCGAAGCACACAGGTGCACGTGCCTTTGTACACCATTTAGTGTTTAGAGTGCGCCAGCCTGCCAATCTTTGGCCATCGTACTATTGCTAATAAATAAATAACTAAACTAATAGAACAAAATTAACTAAATATACCAAGTGGGCCACCACCAAATACATCACAAAAATGGGTACTATGTAAGTCTAGTTAAACCATACCCCAAAGTATTTCGCCTCTTTGACATATAATATCCTTTCACTTCTCATTGCTAGTAGTTATAAGCCATCTAGTATTCCTTTTCCGTGAATGTGACAACCTGTATTTTCTGAGTATTTGTCGACTGTACTTAGATCGGTTTGGTCATCAGCTATCAGTTTTGCTTCAGATGAGCTATTAAAAATGGGGAAGAAAAGAGAAACATGTAATTTATTAGAACAAATATTTGAAAAAAATTAATATGATCTTAAATTTAAATTCTCAGTAATGTTTTCAGATTGCATGTTGGTTATTATATCATCTGATCCCACTTTTTGTCTTGCCATATTTTTTAAATTTACTACCTACTTATGGTGATCACGTGAGGCGTCTCAAAACAAATTTTTAATTTGTTGGACATGCTGAATCTATTCCCTACAAAAAATTACTACACTGAAATATTAAACTCCAATACATTTACATCGGTCAGTGTAAGAAGAAATAAAAATTTGGGCTGAGTTTAAAAAGTCTCATTAATTAACTGTTACCTTAATGAATTAGAAAAGCTCATGCGTTTCCATTTTGAAAGTTTTAACTAATCGTACAGAGTAAGAAGTAAGTACCTGATGCACATGTAAAGTTATGAATTAATCACTTAGTGCTATTTTAATAGTTAAAAATTTGCACGCTAATAGAAACGTTTCTTTCATTCAAAGCGATATTCTTTGCAACAAAGAAATAGCGTTAAATAAGAGTGTATTTTTTTAATAGAACGAAATTTATTAAATTAGTTACTTCAACTGTCAATCTTTAGTACAAACAATATTGCATTAAGTAGAAGAATATGCACATGGAACAAAGTTCTTAAAAAAAAAAAAAAACACTTCTTTGCATGACTTTACATGTAAATTACTTAATTATAATTCTCATTTTGATTGTGGTACCCACAAAATCATGAATGACAATTTCACATAAATCTGCATACCACGCGAGTGATCAGAGCTCTATGAAACAGAAATGTTACGTATCTTCATTTTCGGTAAATCGATGTCGATTATTGACTTTCGTCAAAGTGGATTAGAAAATTTTCGCTTCACTTGCTGTCGATTCAGCTTTTGATTAATATGCACATTTGTAAAATTTCATTGCTGGGTATTCATAAAGGGTCAACAGTTAGAAAAAATAAAATCGTAACGTGATGTAATGTGTACCGCATTTAATAAAATGTTATAGTTTTGTTGTTTCTTTGTGTTTTGTAGGTATCTTATAGTGCTCTTATATTGAAACTTATACCGTGCTAGTAAACTTTCGTTTGAATGGCGAGAAGATTTAACACATTTTATGTATATGCGTAAATCTACGATTTGGCCATTCGATATCAAATAATTCATACTATTTTAAGTTATTTTCTTGTCTTGGGCGGATATTACATTATAAAGGATTTTATTGTGTGATGGGTTGGCTGTTAGAAAAGACGAATATCTTTTATAAAAGTTATATGTCAAAGATCTTTTATCAAGAATCTTTGTCAAAAACCTCTTACTGTGTAATATCCGCCTTACATAAATATCAGCATTTGTTAAATGTTTGTTTAAATATTCTCGAGAATATAATCTTACACTCTTTCTGCGTTCAATACATATACATCGTCCTTTCTTCCAATCACCAAAACGGAGCATGTTTAATTATGAAACTACGATCACTTGACAAGTGGCAATAAAGTAATAGTAAGAACAGAAAATAAGTAGTGATGATCCAAAATCAGTTTTTATTAGAATCTTATTTTATTTTTCTGACTGCAGTCATTAGGCATACACAGAAATAGACTATTAGTTAATAGCCAAAACTAGTTTCCTCAATTATTCGCAATTTATTTTACTGCTTCGTCAGAGACCAAAAAGGTTATACAATCACGAACAGTATGGAGTGAGAAAAAAGATACGAAACAAAATAAAGGCTAGAACATGAAAACTAATTTAAAATTAGAAAATTGGAATGGAAAGGAGAGCAACACCAGGGAACCACATGACGGGGAGTATAACATCAATTATAAGTTCTGTAGTGAAGTTGGTAGTCCTAGTCCTATGTGCTAGAGAGAATTAATTGGCATACAAGGTCAATAAAATGAAAATGAAAAATAACAAATCAATTATAGCTCAAATGTAAACATAATGTAACAAACAAAGGGGTATGCAATTTTGTATTCTTACGGGTTTTGTAATATAGTTCTCATAAATATGAATAAATATTATTTAAATTCTTATTGACATCGAAAGTTCGAAAAAAGTGTATTGAAATGTTTCATAGGTAACGAAGGCCGAAAAGTCAAAATAATGTTTGATGGAGTTATAGTATTCAGCAAGTACTAATTTGGTACAAGTATCTGTTAGATGATTGTAATAGTATAGGTGTTGCCCTAATCTGTTTTTAGATATTAGAAAGTTTGTTGTCCATTACATATAATATTGACTTGCATTGTGAACAAGAGAGAACTTCATTAGATTTCCAAAAATCAACCAATCAGGGGCCTCTTAAAGAGCCACGGGCCATAGCCCCTCCATTGCAAATCACAAATTAATCATTAAGGAGCTTTTATTTTCTCTAAAAATACCCATAAATATATGTACAAACACACACACATTTAAGTACAGAACGAACGTTACGACTCCCATAATTTGATGCGATCAAGCGGGCTGTGTAGTTATTTATGCAGACAAGCGGCGAACTGGGGCCACATCTAAATTGTCCTGATTTCAGACGTTTGTAGATATTCGCGCGGAGCTAGCGGAAGAGGGGGTGGCAAAAATTATATTGATGTGAGGCCAGCCTTTTCGTGGCCCGCGGCCAGCTGGTTGATCGAGTCATTTCGTCAGTGCTTGGGAATGGTCTCCCACTATCACGGTAGGCAAGCGTGTTAGTCAGACGCAGACGGGCTAGTCACATACGGGTTTCGGTTTAGATACTTCCCTGCAAATGAATTATCATTCATATCTTTCTTAGGGTAAAAATTATAAAAATGAAATAATAAATATAACAAGGGAGTTATTCCTGAGAAATACATCATAATAGTGTTTTAAGTAAAAAAGAAAAAACAAAACAATGCTTAGGTAAACAAACAAACAAAATAAAAATTGTGTTTCCAATTATTTGTAAGAAATATGTCCGTTTATGCTTAGAATATCTATTATATTTTACTCGACGATCTTCGCTTAAATAACTCATGTGCTCTGTGTTGTGTTATGTTTTCGTCGATATAAAATCACAAAAACACCTGAATAATTTTGCGTTAGTTAGGTGGGGAAATGTAAATAAGTGACTCATGTATGCGCGTGCAGTTTAAAGACTAAATATATGCAAGTTCGAAGGAAATACGTTAGTTAGAGAGGAAGGGGGAGGAGGGGGCGAGTTGGCCGGAGAATAGCCCCACCACTCAATATTGTCCCGGGCCGCCACTGATCCCTATTATAAAAACTATTGGTCTCTTGTGTTCCTTACGAGTACACATTTAATTTTCATATTTTTACAATTTTTTATTTTGTTTTAGTCTTTTGGCAGTTTTTACATGTTTTTGTACTCGTAATTAATTCAAATTAAAGATTGTATAGAATAGCAGCACTAAGTAAATTTTTAGATATATACCATTTAATCATGCATCAATCTTTGGAGATAATGAATGCTTATTTTATTTGCTTGTTGCAATTGGTACAAAAATTAAGGCACTACCCGCTATCTAAAAGAAAATGCAGTACTTTACATTCAATTAAGATAGAGTCCTGGTTAAAAAAAAATATCAAAAAATGCACTCTTTGATCTTCGAACTGAGCGAAGCCGCTTAAATAAATTATTTTTAAAATTCCAACCAACCAATTCCATCTGTTATTTATAATGCGAATTAATAGATATACCGTGCGGGCAAATTTTCGTTTAGATGGCGAGAAAATCTAATGCACTTCATCAAATAAAGTTTGCCTGTTTGCCAGCAGCATATACGCTTGCAAATCAGCGCTCGTCTACCAGAATACATAGTTCGTCAGGGCTTATTATTTGTGATTGATTTTGTCTACACTGGCTGCTGTTTTGAACTTCGCGCTACATGAGATTTTATTAATTCCAGACAATTGTTTCGGGAACACGTCGGCTTCTATTATCAACCAAAGAATAAATTGAGTAAAATTAAGAAAGGACATGTAACTTAAATATGCACCATAATCTTCCTATAAAAAGGAAACAAGGAATTTACAAGTGTTTTTTCTACGCTTACTTGACCCTTTGAATTACCAAGAATTAGCGACGAATGTGAATATGACCCGTAAATCCATTGAAGTAAATAGTAGAGGGGTTCAACTTCTCGATTCAATAAGTTCAACTCAAAAGAAAATTCAATTGCAAGAAATCTTTTCATTGTATTCCCACAATTTGCATAAAAAAATTGTAAAGGTGATGTTAAATATTAGATTTCATATCCAATTGTAAGCTCTAATCAATTAGCTCAATTAAAAAAGTAGGTAGCTTATTTTCTAATGAAGTTCAAATAATAAATTATAAGATGTGGTAGAAAATCAAGATCTTTTTTAATATTTTAAGAAATGAAAGTTATTTCCTAAATCTCATTCTACCAATGATTCAATTTTTATAAAAATAACTCTGGATAGGTTATCTAATTTGTTTTGTCTCTGATGCAAAATGTATTTACCGATTATGTACATCAATTTACCTTGCAAAATACATCTAGTCGTGTTGGATACATTTTGATACTAAACCTAGATTAATGGTGCTTTATCTCGGCATGATCGTCTTATTACCGACACGGAGCCTTTTCCAAGGTAGTCACGTGTAATAGAGAAGAAAAAGGTTACCTTGTAATCAGGTATTGATTTCTTTTTATAAAAAATTATAATTCAGGTAAAATGCAAAGGTTATATATTTTACATTTTAATGATTTTTTTTTTAATCTTCAACGTCTGTGTCATTTTCATGATAACGCTTTTAGTAATTTTAATCAACATCAAATATTAAGAAAAGATGACATGCGAAATCAATCAAAATCGACCTTTAAAAGGCAAAGAGATTAAACGATTTAAATATTCCAAGTAAATATGAGTAACAACATGCGATATCAATTTGAAAATTTGGTTTTTCAAGTATTCATTCATAAGAATGAAATATTTATAGTGTGTTGATAAAATTACAACTGAAACGAAAACAATTACGCGTTAAAAAAAGAAATACGTAACGAATTAATAACCTGACATAGTTTCTAATTCAAAATATTGCCATTGATGATTGATCTATTGCTACTTTTGTTACAATTATTTATCAAATAATTGATACTATGAAATATAAACTAATAAATTGTCTGATATTGTTGTTGTTCTTCACTAAAAAATAAGCTTAAAGAATTTAAAATGTTATGTATATATCAATTTAAAAATCAATTTCGGGAACCGGTCTGCCAATTGAGCCGACATATATGCTGCATTGCTTATTAAGGCCGCTTTACAGTTCGCAATTATGTTTATTGCGTGCTATAATTAATTATTTCTGAATTAATAGCTTTCTTCTGTAGCCTAGTAAATTAAATAAAATTACTGATAGTACGTTATTAATTTGCATTTTAATTTTGATTGTTCTAAAAAACCATATGAAATAGTGTTACTCTATACATTCAAGTTCACGTGACAGACTAACTAATGTTTTGAAAAGATCTGATTACTCGAACCGGTATCATTTCTGTGGTGCATTCGATTCGACGCGTATGCGCTACCGTCCTAGTTATGGTTGCCCCGGCGGACGAGGTCAAGAAAAAACTCATTTTCCTCTTTCGGACGCTATTTGCTATCAGAAAGAAATAAAAAACAATGGTTTAATATTAGTAAGTACCGCTGAACCGTCGCCCTTGACCACTTTTTATTTTTCCTTCTTGGAAGCCAAATAGAACCAAACAAAAAATGAAAGAAAAGATTTAAAAAAATAAGATGTTGGCGCAATTTTATATACTGTTTTTAAAACAATTTCTTTATCAAATTTAAAATATTTTGATTGATATGTCTGAACACAGCGGAAAAAAACCGAGCCATCTACTGGCAGAGAATCTCATTAAAAGGTCGTCCAGATTCGCCTTAAAGGAAAGGTCAATCGCACGCAGTAAAAAAATTTTGGCGTGTAATTTTAGGTCGAGTAAAATTTTAGTGTAGGAAAATATGCACTTTCCAGTGCTAAATTTGCACTACTTTGAACACTAGAAATGGTAAATACTTTACCACGTGTTGAGGAAGTACACTAAAATGAATAAACTCGTATTATGCGTAATCCTGTAAGTATAAGCTACAGATAAGTATAGCCCAATCTCGTAACGGGATTGGAGGGAAGGGAAGAGGGGGGGTTGGAATGGTAATGGACAAAAAGCAATAAACTAAAAACTATATTATCAATGTCCTGTTACATTTAGGCCTCTTTCAGACGATGCGATTAGTTAATTTCGCTAGTTGAACGGACAGTTGTCAAGGAGCATACTGACCCTTTAACACAGACTCCTCCAATCATGTACTGCATCAGCATGCTCCTTGACAACCGTCCGTTCAACTAGTGGAACCAACCAATCGTCTCGTCTGAAAGAGGCCTTAAAGTTAATAAAATTTTAAATTACTTTTAATAGTTGGTACAATGTTTCATTTATGTTATAAGATGATTATGAAATAGATATGGATTAAAATATATATATTACAATTTTAAAAATTTTGCATGCTATAAAAATTTGTTGGTAAGAAGAAACACATTACGTAAGGCTAACATCATAGTAGAAGTCCTGCTAAGAAAAGCTTCACTAAATTACATAATACACTTTATTATTTGTGAAGGGTATGTTTTACCCTACTGCCTACACTAGGTTTGGGTACATTTTGAACACTATTTGATGTGGACCTTCCTGTACAAATGCTAGTGTATTTCTAGTGTTAAATAGTGTGAAAAAAATTCGTACTATGCATATACTATAAATAGAATTGGATCTGAAATCGATCTTTGCGGAATACCCTTCCAGACGTCATTCAACCTAGTAAAGGTTTGTTTATATTTGCAGATATTGAACGTGAGAGACACCTATCGTGGTAGAAACTATAAAATATCTTATTTGTGTTGTTTATAACAGCATTCATACCGTATAGTTGTCCGGTAACATTTGCAGACACAGCACGCGTCAGTGAAAGATTTAATTTATAACCAATAGAATTATTATCTGTAACACAAATGTCTCTTGATGAAAAATGCCTAAAATTTTGTGGTTTCCACAATAGGCGTCTGTCACGTTCATTGTCTGCAGGTGTCAAAGAACCTCGATCTCTGCTGCACTTTTTGCATTCCCTCAAGCCTCGAAATCCCAAGCAGCATATAAATTATCTCAAAAGAGTATATCCTGGTCGATGATATTGAAAGCCTTCGCAGTATCATGATAAGTACCAGCTGCATTTTCGGTTCCAGCTAATTTAAAACATCATCTACAAAGATATACGGCGAATTCTGTAGATCTACCCGGAATGAACACAAATTGGGTTTGCGGTATTATTTCGTACTTTCACAAAAACGACATAGTTCTGTTGTACATTGTGCAGGCAGTCCCATCGAAGACAGGTCTTTTGATTACAGCTTTATTTTGCATTTTAGAAAAAAAAATGTTTCTACAAAAAATTATAGAAATCAATGCTGCCTAACTTGAAAATATTTCTCACTGTGCAAGGTGTTCCAGAACTACTTCTATATAACATATTGAGAGATTGTTGTTTTAACAATTTTCCTGTCCCTAAAATGACGCTAGCTGTGTTCGATACAAATAACAATACTTTGGAAACGCTATCAGTATAAACTATAAGCAAACCATTTTGTAATAATTTGCAAATTATTTCCACATTAACAGTTTTGCGCAGAAAGGTGGGCTAATGTAGTAGAAACCAAATAATGCTCGGATGGTTGGTTCATGTTTAATGTAGGAACAATAACGTTTACAACGTATAGACCCTTTAGATCCGTGGTTTCATCTGTGCTAACCCAAAGATAGTCTTTTGAAAGCTTTGTCTTAATTGCTGCTATTCTCTACGCTTTAGGTAAATAAAATCACTTGATACTAGACCCGATTTTTGCGTGGTACATAGTATCTTTAACGCTTTTCATCTGATATACACAGCAAAAATCCTTTTATTCGTTTTTTTCTTATTGATTATTCTCTTCTGTTTGATGCGACGTCATGTTTTTCTTACGTACTTTTCGAATGCTGACTTCGCACACCTGTTGATATAGGCCTATATGTTGAATTGAAGTATATTTATCGATAAAAATTTAAATGGCGATTAAAATGATGGGCACACCCTAAATCATTGTTAATACATGTATGTAGTGTATATTTATTTACTTTCATGTTAAAAATGTTAAAAATCAAATATTTTTTGTATTTATTTAGCCAGTAATTATAAGATTTCACGCTTACTTGCTATTCATTTGTGAATATTCATATGTTTGAATAAAATGCTTTTTTATGTAGGATATTATTTATACACATACAGAGTGTTGATTAAGTAATTTACAATAAGCATAAGTTCGTATTAAGTAGGTAATGTTTTTTTTTTAATTCGATAGGGACGTAGTGTAGATACATAGTTAATGGGAAAAGAAATTAAATTCACAATTACTGTTTTATTTTAAGCTTCCGGTTTCGTGGAATATCACATCATTAGGCTTACGGTCTATAATATGTTTTTACGGTTATACGTATCCAATCAAAATTTTTTGTCAGTTTCTTTTCTATATTCTCTATTCTAGCGCACTATAGCGGCTCTAAATCTCAAGGAAGTTTAAATTAAAATTAAACAAAATATATCTCCCATAAAATTAATAATTTTTTTTTTATTCTCAATTTCCCTTTAGACCTTTAAATACCTATAAACACAATATTTCGTACATACAAATCTCTGGTATGGATTTTTCATTTACCGGATTACCGGTAAATTTTTGTGATTTATCGGTAAGTTTATTAAACGTTTTTTCGCCAATTTACCGGTTAACCGGTAAGCCGGTATACCATCCAAGGCCGCTTTACAGTTCGCAGTTTTTTTTATTGCGTGCAATAAAAAATTGCATGCAATACAAATAGCACATGCGCATTCAATGGATTTCAATCAGCTTGGTGCAATTTTACTTGTATTGCGCGTGCAATACACGGAATAGAGCATGCGCGATTTTTATTCCATGCAATAAAAAAATTGCGAACTGTAAAGCGGCCTTTAAAGTAGAAGTAAAATATACAAAAAGCGGCTGTAGATTCACAAAACCAAACTTTCTTAAGCTTATTTATCGAGAAAAAAATGTAATTTATATACAAGAGTTCTATTCATCCAAATCCTAACACGTGCATGTTATTAGTAGCGTTCATATTAGACACTTTTGAGTATTGAATAAATATAGATACCCTGCCGATACTTCTCTTGTTTCGTACTTGATATTTTGTATCAGATACTTACTATTAACTAAGGAATTCATCAATTTATTAGTAAGACGAAACCTTCTAAAAATCTAAAATGTACCTATGGAATATGTACATGTACTGATTCTACACTAACCTTGTTATATATGTAGGTGTGTTTAATTAAACAAATATAAAATACATAAACCAAAACATATGCTTATAGATAGAGAAATAGAGAAATTAATAATTAAAAACGTTCTACAACAAACAAGCTGTTATATAGGTAAGAAAAAAAAGTACAAAAAATAACATGAAAATCATTACATTAAGATCCTCTTCGATTGATTTAGCGTAATTATAAAAAATACTACTGGCAGTCCATGACAATATTGAGTGGTAGGGCTAATCTTCGTCCAACTCCCTCCTCCTCTTCCCTTGTTTTTTTTTTTTGTATTAATTTTACAAAGTTTTGAATCAGTTTAGTTCAGCTGGCAGTAATTTATTACCAAGTTTATTGCTAACTATAATAATACCAACACAAAAAAAAATAATGTAGATAAATTTAAAAGACATTTTAAAATAACAAATACATTAAATTCTTATCAGGAATACTTATCTACTTAAATATAAATACTGACGTATTTCCTTCAGAATTGATAATATTTAGTTTTTAAATTGTGCGTCACTTGCTTACATTTCCCCACCTAACTAACGTGAAATCATTCAGGTGTTTTTATATCGATGAAAACATAACACAACACAAAGCACATGAGTTATTTAAGCGACGATACTGGAGTAAAATATAATAGATATTTTATGCACAACTCCACGTATTTCTTACAAAGAAAGGAAAACACAATTTTTATTTTCTTTGTTTGTTTACCTAAGCAAATGGCCTGTTTTTTTACTTAAAACACCATTATGATGTATTTTTCAGGAATAGCTCCCTTGTTATATTTATTATTTCATTTCCATAATTTTTATCCTAAGAAAGATATGAATGGTAGTTCATTTTGATTTGAAATACTATAGTTATTAATTTGCGATGTCATCCTAGACTAATACTATACTTTATTACTATAATTAATAATATTAAATATTCAACCCATTTTTATATCTTGGAAGCATCTACCCGAAGTCCGTACGCGACTGGCCCGTCTGCGTCTGACTAACACGCTTGCCTACCGTAATAGTAGGACATCCTTTCCGCAGAGTGCCGAGCACTGACGCGATGACTCGATCAGCGGGCAGTGGGCCACGAAACGGCTGGCTCCACTTCAATGTAATCTTCGCATATACTGCCCCCTCTCTCCCTCCATCTTTCGCTAGCTGCGCGCGGTTACCTACAAACGTCTGAAATCAGGGGCCAATCTAGATGTCTGCATAAATAACTACAAAGCGCGTTTGGTCGCATCAAATCATGGGAATTGCAACGTTCGTTCTGTATTTAAATGTGTATTTTATATTTATCGGTATTTTTTACGGAAAATAAAAGCTCCTTAATGATTAATTTGTAATTTGCAATGGTGGGGTCATGGCCGCATGGCTCTTTAAGAGCCGCCCCTGAAAAATACACAAATTATTATCTATGATTAGGGGTACGCTAATGAGACAGAAAAAACTACATGTGTGCTGATATAGGCCATAAAAATACATGATGGATAATAGATATGTAGGTATACGTCTGGTAAAATAACATGAATAAAACAGTTCGTATTCGATTTATATGTATCTAATTGATACCCGGTATCCGATACGAGTACACTAGGTATCGGATACAAAAGTATCAAATACATGCTTTCTATACATCTCTATTTCCTACGCCGGCAACATTAAAAAGAAAAAATATCTGATATCTGATTCTCTCCTTTATCTTATATACCTATCTTTTTTTGAGACAAAAATGTATCTCAAGCAATCATGTAGAATTTAAACATTAATGCAATATACCTTATATAAAGACATGTTTAATAGTATATATTAAGGTTATAGGTTTTGTGACTTTTTTTCGTATTGTCTTACAAATACTTTCTTTCTTCTCATATCTCTTCTTGATAAGTTGCTTTCCTTCGACTTTTTGACATTTACGGTGTTTATTCTACCGACGGGAGCTGCCCACTGTCCCCTTTTGCTGGTCTATTCCCAGCCTTCTTTTTACTTAATTTTCTATCTCTTGTTATTTTCGGAGATCATGTTTCATTTTTGTATGTTTAATGATTTTGTTATCTTTTTTTATCTTCTGGGAAGCAATTCCTACAAACATTGATTATTAACCATTCACTCTGGTCATGTACGTAGGGACCAAGTTGCTCATAAATGGTTGCTATTACAACCACTCAACGCATACTTCCTTATTCTTTAGTGATGTAATCAGCAATTTTCTCCTTATAAACTGGAAATGTATACTTACGTTAAAAAAAAAAGAAAATCTTAATTTACATATACAGTGTGTTCACGGGAACATTCTACAATAGCTATTTTTAGCTTATTTTTAGAGATACAGAATCGGTTAAATGGAAAAAGTTCGTGCGCTTTACCATCTGCATTTCGTGCTATGGCACAAAAAACAAAAGAGCGCTTGGTTGCTAAGATACGACTAAAACATGTATTTTTTTAAATGGGACACCCGGTATATTTTTACATTTTTGATTTTCTCTAATCATTGGCTATAACTAAGTATAAAACGACTTTTCTGTAAAATCACGATTACGAGAGTTATAAAGAAAATCACGCTCAGTTCATTCGAGGTGTTCACAAAACATTCTACAATGGCCAACTTTTTTATTTTTGGAGATACAGAGTCGGTTAAATGGAGAAAGTTCGTGCACTTTACCATCTGCATTTCGTGCTATGGCATAAAAAACAAAAGAGCGCTTGGTTGCTAAGATACGACTAAAGCATGTATTTTTTTAAATAGGACACCCGGTATATTTTTACATTTTTGAGTTTCTCTAGTCATTGGCTATAACAAAGTATAAAACGACTTCTCTGTAAAATCACAATTACGAGAGTTATAAAGAAAATCACGTTCAATTCATTCCAGGTGTTCACCAAACATTCTACAATGGCCAACTTTTTTATTTTTGGAGATACAGAGTCGGTTAAATGGAGAAAGTTCGTGTACTTTTCCATATGCATTTCGTGCTATGGCATAAACAACAAAAGAGCTCTTGGTTACTAAGATACGACTTTAGCATGTATTTTTTTAAATGGGAAACACGCTTAATGAATAAATAGCCTTAGCCGCTTAAAAACAGCATTTTATCATTGTATCGGAAATCGAGGCCCGATATTATAGCCGGCTAGGTCACCCGACTTAAATCCCTTGGATTTCTTTTTATGGGGAGCTATTAAAAACACGGTGTATGATACACCATCCGTTGATTTGTAAAATTTAAAAATCAAAATTACACAGTGTATTCGTGATTTTAATGAACAAACAGTGCAAAAGGTACACAGTAATCTGGTGCGAAGGGTAAACCTGTGTAGGGAAAATAATAACAAAAATACTCCAAGCTGTGGTACTGGTAATGCTGTAAACTTCTCCTAAACCCCTCACCACAAACTGCACTAAACTGGACGTATGTTTTGATAGCGTTTCATGTGTTGAACAGTTCAGTGTTTCTGCTGATGATGATAGCTTTGCTATCGAAACGTACGTCCAGTTTAGTGCAGTTTGTGGTGAGGGGTTTAGGAGAAGTTTACAGGGAAAATACTGGCAGTTATTTTGAAGTAAAAATTTAAAACATTTTCTTGTTGTCTTTTTACTTTAATATACAATTAGTTTTTGGTTAATATCTAGTTCCCATTTGTTGTAATTAGTATAGTAAATACTGTTTCCGTTATTTATGTGAAAGATACATCCAAGTGGCAACACTTAAAACACGATTAATACAAAAGTGTCTATCTAGACCTTCATGTGATAGTTTGTAACTTCAAAAAACAAAGAAGTTGGCCATTGTAGAATGTTTGGTGAACACCTCGAATGAACTGAGCGTAATTTTCTTTATAACTCTCGTAATCGTGATTTTATAGAAAAGTCGTTTTATACTTTGTTATAGCCAATGATTAGAGAAACTCAAAAATGTAAAAATATACCGGGTGTCCCATTTAAAAAAATACATGTTTTAGTGGTATCTTAGCAACCAAGCGCTCTTTTGTTTTTTATGCCATAGCACGAAATGCAGATGGTAAAGTGCCCGAACTTTTTCCATTTAACCGACTCTGTATCTCTAAAAATAAAAAAGTTAGCTATTGTAGAATGTTTGGTGAACACCTCAAATGAACTGAGCATGATTTTCTTTATAACTCTCGTAATCGTGATTTTACAGAAAAGTCGTTTTATACTTTGTTATAGCCAATGATTAAAGAAACTCAAAAATGTAAAAATATACCGGGTGTCCCATTTAAAAAAATACATGTTTTAGTCGTGTCTTAGCAACCAAGCGCTCTTTTGTTTTTTATGCCATAGCACGAAATGCAGATGGTAAAGTGCCCGAACTTTCTCTATTTAACCGACTCTGTATCTCTAAAAATAAAAAAGTTAGCTATTGTAGAATGTTTGGTGAACACCTCAAATGAACTGAGCATGATTTTCTTTATAACTCTCGTAATCGTGATTTTACAGAAAAGTCGTTTTATACTTTGTTTATAGCCATGATTAGAGAAACTCAAAAATGTAAAAATATACCGGATGTCCCATTTAAAAAAATACATGTTTTAGTCGTATCTTAGCAACCAAGCGCTCTTTTGTTTTTTATGGCATAGCACGAAATGCAGATGGTAAAGTGCAGGAACTTTCTCCATTTAACCGACTCTGTATCTCTAAAAATAAAAAAGTTAGCTATTGTAGAATGTTCTCGTGAACACACTGTATAGCGCCAAAGATTACGCGTAAGATGCTTACATCGCGGAAATAACAGGTGGTTGGGAGCTGCGGACTGTATAGGAAGCCCCGCACGACCCAGGTATTAAGAGTATATTCAAAGAAGGCATTTCCTGTTAAAAAGGTTACGAAAACTTCTCTTGCATTCACTTTAAAAGATTTCGCCTTTCAATTTCAAGAATTTATTTATCGTCGCCCCATTGAAAATAGCTTCACTTAATATCACGTAGATTAGCATAGAAATGTATACGCGTTAATTTTGTTTATTCTTAAATACTTTTCGCCATAATAAAGTAATTTGTATTCATAAACGAACCGGGGCCTGTACATTCATATTTAATGAAATTAAGCATTTCATTAGCATTCTTTGGGGGTTTCTTAATCTATGAAATTTCCGGCAAAAACTGAGCGTAGATTATCTCTTACATAACAGTCGCGTTGTTTGGAAGTAATTTTTCTCCTTCGTTTAGTTTTGCATTCCTCCCAACTGGTACAACCGGACGAAATAAAAATGAAAGCTTCTAGCTTCTGGTGGTTAGCATTGCTCGCTGTAATTCTCATGGAAAGCAACTGGACAAAGGCGGCTCCGAGTCCACAGACTGAAGATATGCTGAAGACGTTGCTGGAATTGGACCGTATGTACTCGGCTATTGCTAGACCTAGGTGCGTAGACATCCTGTATAAGATGTTTTTGCATGTCATAATTGTGTATTTGCTACTATATTCATATTATATAGTTTGTTTCGTTTAAATATTGTCCTTAATTTAGTGTTATGTGTTGTTACATTACCCTAGCCCAGTGCTATAGTCAGTGGAAACCAGTACCTAGTATTACCCCAAAAAGTAGTAAGTAGATCGAGGTATATTATGATAATTACGTTGGATGTGAATGCATTGACTTCATATTATTGCTCTAATTCTAGAAAAATAATGTAGCTGTGGCGTATATCTTTTAATTTATAACAATTACTTACTTAAGTATTAACGTTTCAGTTAATAGATTAGATAGAACAAATACATCAATCAAAATCTGCGTGTGCGGTAGGATGCTTTCTGGTCTTTACTTCTGATTTTTTTATTAAATAAAAAAAACCAATTCGCTTTGGACGAAATCATAAGCAGAGAAAAATGTGTTCATAACAAACACTTTGTAATTGTCTTTTATTTAGCACGTATACGATTTGAGATCAAAGTAATATTTATTATTAGTTTTCTTTCTTTTTCTTGCTTTTTAGGACCTCTTTAGAAAAATATAGAAATGTATAACGACGTTTCGCCTTTATTACAAAAGCTTTTTCAAGTTATAAAAATACGGAAAAATATAAATTTTAAAAGGGTAATGTTATTTACAAATAATTCTTTTTTTGTTTAAGATTGTAATCTTTAAAGGAAACAAAAAACTATGTTAAAAATTTAAAGTAAACAAAACAATTATGATTTTATCATTTATTAAACAAAAAAAGAATATTTATAAATAATATTACCTTTTACAATATATAGTTTTACATATTTTAATAACTTAAAGTAGCTTTTGTAATAATGGCGAAACGTCCCTATACATTTCTATTTTTTTCTAAAAAGGACCTAAAATTCAAGAAAAAAAAAGAAAACTAATAGTACATATTACTTTGCCAAAACAATTATGATTTTGTCATTCATTAAATTTAATTGTCTCCGCCCGAGATTTGATCCTCTAAAGCTCTCGATTCCAAGTAAGATTGGAATCTAGGATAATTGACTTCCTCCGATAAATTTATTGTTTCTTCGCTACGGAGTTTTAGGGGTCCAAGACCTTCTAGGTTTCTTCTTTTTGTAAATGCTACTGCGATGACTTTGGAGGGACTGATTTAGATCCTTCTCCTCTGTCCATGTTTGTTCTGCACTTTGTCCCGCATTACGCTGTTGAATTGATCATGGGTCAGAATCACAAGATCATCTGCATATCCCAAAGTTTCATATTCTTCATTATCCAGCTGTACTAGTAGTAGCTTGTTCACAACCAGCTTATACAGCAGAGGAGATAAAACCCCACCTTCCGGACTTTCTCTTTCGATCCGAATCACCGGTGTCACTCTCATGATGTTTGTGTAAATAGACCTCCCCTCTAAGCATGCGGTCTCCCAACTCAGAACTTCAACAGTTTTTGGTGAATTCTTTTTCTTATAATAAATTTGAACAATTATAAATATGAACCAGGACGGCGATAAACCTTCTGGAGGATCTTTTCCCGAGCTGGTTCTTTATATAAATGGGGAGATGCATTGGCTTCCATGATCGCCTGATTTCAGCTTCTGCGATTATGTTTTGTAGTGATAATTGAAATCTAAGTTGAGCAATAATATCGACGGTACTAAAACGTGGTTTGTCGCTGAGTATTGGCGCACGAGAATATGTGCGTAGCGCTGGGCACTTTTTTCATTATTATTTAAAAAGTGAAGTGTTTATTTACTTGTCTTTACTTGATTCCCATTCATATTCAGCATTTTTTACGATAAATAAAGAGAATAAGTGCTCTAGAGGGAACGTATAATGAAAATTGCTTTCCTTTTCTTAATTATAGTTTCCTTTAATCTCGTTTCAGCTCTGTGAATTTATTTTAAGTGCAGTGGAGGTACAAGCAACACTTCCGCTTCATTTATTATTTACCTCTGATCTTTTAGTTTGTAGACTACTACTAATTAAGATCGGAAGTGTATTATACATCAAAATTTACATCTCTTGTAGAAATATCATGCTTTATAACAGGACTTGTTTTTACATAGCTTCCAAAAATAAAAGCTCCAGCAAAACTGCTGTTATTTTCATTAAGAACAAAAATTCTTTTAGTCGGTATAGTTTATGTCCTTTTCTTGTAATAGAGGACACACCGCTGATAGACTGTCCTCTGTTCTTACCCAAAGCAGATATTTTTGGTTTAAATAAGTTTGATAAGTTTTGAAATACAAATCTTATTGATATACAGGGTATATCAATAAGATTTCCCGTCTCCCCGTTGAGTTGCATAACTTCATAGGGTTATTCCTTGTATCAAAATTACCAAACACTTCCAGTCAGCATAGGTTAAATTCTCTACCGCTTTAGAGACATGGGTGGTCAAAAGCGCTGAAAGTCACTGGTTACGGTAACTAATTTAGATGAATCATGGACGCATTTGGCTCGAATTTCGGTATGAAATGGTTGCTAAGGAACGATTAACTTAAATTGCAGTCTTACTTCTGCAATAATAAGCAGAAATGGTTAAGGTTTAATGATTTTAATAAACAAATAATGTCGTAAACATTTAAAGCTGCTCAAAATGGCGACCCTGCCATTAACTCCCATATTTTAAATGGAGCACCCGGTATACTATCTCATTTTTGGATTGCTACGCCTATTCTAAGTACTATATGGATTCCGTAACAATTGAAATGTTCATATGCTTTCCCTATTATTGTTAATAATCATAATAACAAAAATACAATATAATAGACTCACAATTTTGTGAATACTGCTTATGTGAAGCACTGAAATATGCTAGCAACCAAAAATGTAATTAAGTCACATAAGCGCGAGTCCACTCTACATCTGTCAGCTATCAGTTATTATTATATTTGCGTCCATGAAACGACTTTAGTTATCTTTCAGTATTCGCCAAGGAGTTAGGGAAAACCATGGAAAAATCTTACTCTGGTAGTATTTTATCGTAGAGAAATATTATTTCATAGAAAGTCTAGGGTTTAGGATGTATTATATATATATAATTAGAAGAGATAGCATCCATATGGTTTGATTAATCATCCCGTGCGCTCCATACGCTAGGGCCTGTTGTAGATTGGATCATCTTCAAGTTTATTCAACAAATTAGTTCAGAATCCTGCCGAATGAGATCGTTTTCAGGTATTCTAAGGAATAGTCAACCTTCTCAAAAACCATATGTCTGATTCTCGTGGTGACAGGTCAGTGACAGAAAATGTGCTCAACTGTTTCCTCGTTCTTCAAACACAATCGAAATTCAGTCTCAAGAGAGAGTTCGATTCTATGAAGGTGTTTCCTGAATACTTTCCTGTAAAAACAAAAACCTTGACAGTTTTACAGTGAATTTCAAGTAGTGGCTTGGTTCTGAGATGAACAGGTGAAATGCACTCTTTTGTATGTACCAAACCAAAACGATTGTTCCAATATTTAAGCATTTTCTCATATGCCCAGAAATTGACTATACGGTATACTTTAGGCAAGCTCTGCTTTCTAAAATTGCCCTGCAATTCCTTTTCTTTCAAGGGTATTTGCTTCCACATTTCCCGGAATAAGTGAGTGCTCAGGTAGCCAGATAGGAATATATTATTAGCTGTGCCCAATATATTTAAAGTGTTTGTTTTCAGTTCCAAATAAGAGTTGCATTTATGCGCTTCTAGTGCTTTCAGTACCACTCGACTTACACAAAATAATCTTTCACTTGTGTCCAAGATTGTTAGCATTTTCTGACTCTTAGCTGCTGACAAAATATTTCTGAGTTCATAACCTGGTCTGCATCTCCATTCTTCTCTGTTTCAAGGGAGCAAAGAATGCATCGCTTAGTGGTCGAGTACACATCACCTCCATTGACCTTCTTCCTAGCTTATTCCTTATGCAGGCGTGATTATGTGGTGATTCATTTGCTGTGCTACATATGGACTGTAGTTAATCTGACCTCCCTCTCTACAATAATGTCCGGGGGTAGTAAATCCAGAATTCTAATGCCTGTGACGGAGAAAAGACATTGCTTCTGTAATTGCCATACTTGCGATTCTTTGTGTGGATGTTAGTTTTGCTGTGGATCTGGTTTACTGCGCCTTCTAAAACAATGCCATTGCCCCATATGTCTTACAATCGCGTGAGGCCAGTGATCTTAATTTTTAGTATTTCCTCAAGATTTCCCATATATCCTTCAGCGGATCCATAATATAGACTTGCTTTGTCAGAAATTTTTTCAAATGCCGCACCCCAAATCAGTGTTCTATCAAATAGGACGGGTACATAGTTTGAATTATCCGTAAATACAAGTTTCACACCTTCGGATTGTGGCTCCAAGGTGGGAAATTTGCTCCAAATTGTCCGCTTTTCTCTTTCTGGTGAGCGGCGCTACCATCATTTGGTTCGGGTGAATTTCTTTCTTCTGCACCAGCTACGAAAATTTCCTTCTCGCCCGATCAAAAAAGGTCGGTTTCCTATATGCATTAAGGAAATGTTTGTACTTGCTTCGTATTATGAGATAAGAGGTACACATGCACCCTATTTTATAATGATTTGTTGTCAAAACGTAAGATGTTTCGTTGCAAGCGATTTCCTTTCAGCAGGATTTAATCTTGTAGCATTTGACACCTGAAATCAGAATATTTGCTTTTTTTCCAACTTTTCTAGTATATTGTAACGTTTTTGGTTGAACACGTTAACAATATTACTTTTATCGTTAAACTGGGTGGAAAACATTCTAAGCATGGAGGATGGATAAGAAAAATGTCTAGCGGCAAGAAAGAATGGCCGCTAGATCTTATATTTTATTTTGTTTCTATTAAGTAATATACGGATAATCCTATGCACAATCTGATTTATTTCTTCTAAATAGATTAGAAGATATTTGTCTGTATGAAATACCGATCGATGTGTAAGGAAATGTCCTGCTTTTTTACCGTTGCATGCCAATAAAGCCACACTATTTTATGTTATCAAAACAAAACCGTCCTTCTTCTTACGCATAGTGCTATAGAAAAGTCCAGAAATACCGAAATAACAAAGTAACTACCGTTTGAGGGAAATCATAAAACATTTTACTATTATTTAAAGTATATATAATATATGTATATATCCTTTATTGACATATGTAAGTGTTATTTTTGCATTGACTTTTTTTCAAATACATACCTACATATATTTGACGTTTTGTGTTTAGGTATAATTCCTTGCTTAATTTGCTTTTTTTTTAAAGAAATACTAAAATTCAAAAAGGCTTATTTTTAACAGTAGTTGTAGGTTTTAACATGTTCTATAACTACAGTTTTATTTTCTTCATTGTCAAATAAGGCTTCGTTAGAATACAAAGTGTTTTGAATCAAACTTTAGTTCTTGCTGCATTATTTGTTTAACAAACTTCGCTAGGTAGTCTTCCCGTAACTCATGAACCAAACTATCTACGGATGACATATATTTGCAAAGACTGGTAGCTATTGCAGATGATGTATATAGTAAGGTCTAGGAAAAAACTAACTAGGGTTATAACTGGACTCTTTATATTTCAAAATAAACTTTTTGAAGTATACGAAATATACTTTAAATTATTTAGAATGCGAAGAAAATTATAGTTTCCAGGTTATCATGGAGAAAATAGGAGCTACTACTGAGGTGTTGCAGAAGTGCCCAAACTCCATCAAAATTAGAACAGTATTGATGTTCATACTTTTTTAAAAATGTTCCAAACACTCCACCTTTCAACATTATTAAAAGAAAACGAGATAAATTTTGTTTTCTCACAGGTCAGTGTAAAATAGAAGGCCTTGTATGAACACTAAATGTTTTGAATAAAATTTGCTACACATTGGAATTATTTGTTCAGCAATTTTTCATTTCGAGAACTGGTAGTTATTGTAGATTTTCACACATCTTTAGCAAGATATCATGTAGAAAGGTGAACATTCTTATTCAACAGCAATGGCCTTAATTTGAGTATACGCATGTGTGAGCATGTCTTTCTCGCAATTTATTGTAAACTTTATTACTAAGGTTTAGCCGGAAATGAGAAGAAACATTGATGTCTTCGAAACTTTTTCAAGATTATTGTAAAAACGATTCCTGATGTCAATGAAAGATAGCCTTTTTAAAAAATAATAGATATTGGTTATTTTCCTCGAGAGACATGAATTACGTTATTTTGTTGTCTTCGGGACACATATACTTATACGTCGGAAAACGTATAAAATACTATATTAAAGATTAATGTCTATAAACATACAGCGAGAGAGTACCATTAGTGTTTTCTATTTAAATTATGTGTTCTTGTATTAAAAAGATAAACAAAAAGCTTATTTTAAACAAAAGGCTCTTACTAAGAAATTAAGTTTAAGTAATGCAAAATACATCAAGACATTGAATTACTCTTTTTGTGTTAAGTTATTATTAAAAGTAGTTGATTTATTGCTAGCCTACTTCAGTATTTATTCTGCCTAGAAACCAACGTATGATTTGAGGCGCTGTGTGGTTTAGGTTAGTGTAATTACTCCTCCCTGCTTCATATTCTTCATTTTATTTAAGTATATACGTTTAGTCGAACACAATTAATCCCAGAAGCTGTCTAGGCTATAATTAAGTTTTGGAATAATCTCTGGTGGAATAAAGTTGGGTAAATTGAAAGCAAGGTAATTACAATCATTTTCCCGCATTAACCTATGAATTAAAGATTTTCATTTAATTATTTGAATAGATATAGTTTTTCACCCCTGAATTAGGTTGACATCTTGAATGCCTCAGGTGTATGACGACATCTTTCACGGTATAATCACCAGATATTAGTTAGTTACCGCCAACTCCTACAACCTTCAACAATTCTATAAATCCGAACAAGGGGTACAGCAGGATAAGCTACCGAAAAGTGCCCTCGATGGTATCAAATTGAAAACCCATACAAAAGATGCGATTTATGAAGGTAATTTCAAAATTTCAGCCTTCCACAACTGAGAGGAGGGTTGACAGAAGCAATTAACCCCCAAACTATTTTATTTTTTATCTCCGTCTCTTTTTCACCAATCGGTTTAAAATTTTACAGAAATAATTTGTTTGATTGGTACTCTCAACAAAAATGATCCCGCTGTGAGAATTTCAACTAGTTAAAAAAAATTAAATATTTTTGGGCCCTTAGAAAGGGGGTCATAAAGCGCAACTTTTGTATGGGTTTTCGATTCGATACTATCGAGGGCGCTTTTCAATAACGTTTCTTGCTATATCCTTTGTAAACTTGATTTGCCAGGATTTTGTTCAATCTGAATTATTTTTTTTTTGTTTCCATCATCTAGCAAAACGTTATTTAGTTACTTAACTTACTTGTCAAATACTAGGCTGTTAATATGAACCAGTTTTACTGTACAAGGGGGATGTTTAAAGAAAGTCGTCGGATACTTAATAAAAGTAAAATAGAAATTAGGAATTCCAAATGAGGTTATTTTATAGTTAAAACGCGAAAAATCTGCATTCGTCAATCTCCATGTGATTGTTTTTTCATGAGATCATTTTAAAAACACGAATAAATAAAGTATTTGGCAAAATTTAAATTAGTAACCTCTTTTTCTGAAACGTCGCATTCATGTTGCTGCAATACAAGTCATAGTAAAAAAAATAGAATCAGCGGAACAGAAATTTTGTGTGCATGAAAATGTGCGATAAGCTTTTTTCAAATTGCGACTCGTTATAAAACATGATGAGCTGCGAGTTCTAGAAAATTCTACCAGACACCTTAAGAATCGGTCCAGAATATTGGTTGGTTCATGAGAAAGAAAAAAAGCTTAAATACCTATGAGTTTATTCTAAAGGTAGGGCGTAGGGAATAATCGAGTACTTCACCCTTCAAAATAAACTCTTTTTTTATATTGGAAACAACGAATATAGTCAATTATTAGTAGTGAAGAGCATTATCCGGACGCATAGCGTGGTCGGGATATAAGGAGTATTTATAAAAAGTGTATATCAACATATACAATTCGTAGTCCAACGGTGCAAAACCGTTTCGTTTACTCTTTGTATATATTGCGTATGCCTACCGTTATAGCCCGTAGAAATAGCCGATATCTCATAGCGAACAAGCGTGCATTTAATTGGCCAACTGGAGCGATAAGAATTAGGTAAACACACTTCTTCGATCGGAACACACGTGTAGCGAAAATACATAGACGTACCGATGAAATTACTATTTCACATCGTATTGAATAGTAACCTGCACACCTTTATGAACAAAGAGCTTATGAACTGGGAGTAAACAAAATAATTCTTTTGCCCAAAACCTGAACGGTATTCTTCTTTGATTATTACAATACGTCCTTAAACAATTTTACTGTGCTTTCCAAATTATCATAAAGGAAATAAGAGCTACTGGAAACATCTTATGGAAGTGTCAAACTTCTTTAAAATTAGTATGTTGTTTTCATAAGTTAATTTTAAAAAATCGTTCGAAATAAGGGGTTACAAAACTCCAACATTGAATATGTTCGAGAAAAAGAGAAACAAATATATTTTCCTTTTGTGACTACTTATTGTGTTTTTCACCTCACTGTAAATTTCAATCCCAGTGTTGTTTCCAATTTTTAATCCATTTATAAACTAAATAGTTTCATTCTATATATATAATAGAAACATTCTACTTTCTTGCTGGTGTTGTCCGAAGAGGCTATCTTCCATGTAATCAACAATGGCTCGGGAGGAGCAACTTAGAAGATGTTGTGTTACATTGTTATTATAACTACACCAAGTTAATGTCAGAAAGTAGTGTTATACCTTTAAACATAAAAAGGATATACCCAACAAATGTGCTTTTATTCCATTTATTACGGTTCTTTATATTCCTGTATTAACCAATAAATACACTATAAACAACCCAAGCTTGAGAAAAGTCTGTAGAATTTATGAGAGGTAACATGTGTATACTGATAAATCGTTTACTAGAATCTTGATTTATAGAGAGATATGCATTGATGTTACCCGTTGGTAGTTAACTCATGTTACAGGATCTGCATAATCCTCGAATGTTATGAAATGGCATAGTGATTCACGAAACCTTTAAAATGTTTTTATTAGAGATATACCTATATTTCGAACAAGAGAATCTGTATTTTGCATTTCAATAAATCGCACAGATTACTAAATTTTATATCGTAATTTAAATTTGGAAGTTTATATAAAAGAAAAAAAGATCCCCCTCACTTCCGCTTTCAAGTTTCAATTATGTATTTAAATGAAAATATCCAAGCTGAATTGTTATTTGCTACTAATTATTAGTTGCTTATTTGTTTTTGTGAGCCGGACTAAAAGAACGCGAAGATTTACATAACGCTTTATTCTTGACACAAAAATGTTTTGATGTGCCTCAATCTGCAACCGAGCACTTCAAGATTAGCAACTGTACTATATGGAGAATTGTATTTAACTCTACGCATATACAGATAAACACAAGGAAGTGCGATAATAAACAGTAACATGGTAGGCTAGTAGCGATGACAGGAGAAGGTGACTGCAGTTAAAGGTTTTTTTATGAGTTGAGCTTCAAACAGCGATACCAGCTGACGACTGATTGAATTCATCGTGAGTAGCTTGTAGTTTAATTTCACAACTGCGGAAAAGTGGAATGGGATGAGTGAGACAGTAAGATAAAGGCTACTAATGTTCATAAATGTTAATTTTGGAAAGGTATTTAATGCCACTTTATTTCCTTCTACTTATATTTTCGTTTTGCGTGTACGTTTTGTGTGTATATATATTCCTTAAATTAGATGAATGGATTTAATACGTAATTTGGGTGACGTGAACTGTTAAGCTTGTTAATGGGAGTGCAATTCCAATACCTACAGTAGACAGCCACGTGTATTTCGGTGTTCGAAAACATTGGGTTACATGAAATAAGTTATACCTGCAGTAATTATTCACATATTATACAGGGGTATTACTTTTTATCAAGGAAAAGTTTGGAAAATCTGACAGTAGGTACGAATTTGTTACATTCAAATGTATTCTGCTACCAAACCTCCATGGTGGAAATTTCCGAGCGCCTATATTTGAAGCGGCGAATTGTTTCTTCTGCTAGGAAAAGTAAATAAGATATAAATAGTAATATAGCCATGCCATCGGTGATAAAATAGAACGCCACAGTTATACTTTCACTTATTTTTTTTTTGTGAAACCCAACAGTCACTATTTTTGAGATACTATACTTATCAAGTAACTTAGATCATCGCCTCCGTAAGTTCACTAAGAAAAAAATGATCAAAGAAATATTTCTTTATCGCTATTTGAAAGACCATTCTTTACGGTTAATACATATACTCCTTTCATTAAAATAATATTATTTTCGGTAATATATTTTAACTGAAACAAATAGTTCTTTAAAATAGCGACAAAGAAATATATCTTTCATTTAAAAATTTAGTCTTCTCAGTATAGGGGGGATGAGTAATCAAAAATGATTACGTTAACATTCTGGAAGAAAAATACTAAGAGATTGCCAGTACTTACGGTTTAAGTTAATAAACTTCTGGAATTTTTTATTTATTGTTTAATATTAAACTCATAACTGAAGTCAGCTGAATTAGTATATTAGTATAGGTAGCTACAAGCTCTTAGAAACCGAAGGAGTAAGTGTTTCTTTTTGACGTTCCAAATGTAATGTCAGGATTAATTTTGCCAATTGGTTATATGTCTGTATCTACAGAGTGATCAATTCAAAGTGACTGAGGTTGGCAATACAAATTTAAGGTAGCCCCACTGAACAGTTGGCTCATCTGATTTTTTCTTTTTATTGGTTATGTTGAATGTTTACTCGTGGAACGTGGAGTAAACAGAAAAAAAGTTATCTCTAATTGATTAACTTACGATACATCAGTGTACACTGTCTACGGTAGTAAAAATAAACATAATTGTGATATTGTTTATTAAAATCACAGTACAACGTATTCAATACAGTTCAATTTATTAAATACATATTTAAAAAACACTTTTACAATACATGTTGAAAATGCCTATCATCGTTTTCGAGACACACAGCTTTGTCCGTCTCCGCATATTATCGAACACATTTTGTAGTATTTCGAGTGGCATACTATTTATTTCTTCAGAAATCGCTATTTGTAATTTGGCCAAATTATGAAGTCTGTTGGTGGAATATTTTATTTTTTAAATAGCCAAAACGAAAAAAGTCTGACGGTGGCAAGTTGGATGAATTTGTTAGCCATCGATTAACAAGAAAATTGGTCTTATTATCAATGCGTATGCAATTTTTTTTTAGTGCTGTGTAAGTAATTCCATAGAAAATACCTACAAATAAGCGATAATGAAAACATAGTATTTTGAAATAATTAAAACATACACCTGCTCAAGCAGGCAATTTTCGTTTAGATAATAATAATAATACTATTTATTTCCAAAAAGGAACATATACAGTTTAAGGAAACGTTAGTAAAAAAAAACAAACCATTAGTTAAGTGAAATCCTAGATACTATAAAACATATGTAATTAAATACTAGTACAGTTTCAGAAGAAACAGAAAATTAGAATACATTTTTATAAAATTCGTCTAATGAATAGAAAGATTTGGGTAAAAGGAACTTCTTCAACATTCTTTTAAAAATATACTTCGGTTGGGACCTTATGGATGGCAAGTGATTATAGACTTTAATACTAGTACATAAGATACTTTTATTCGTTAACGCAAGTCTGTGAATAGACATCTGAATATCCTTTTCTTCTGGTATAATAACTGTGGAGTGTATTGTTTTCTAGTATAAGTTGATCTTTATATTTATGTTGTACAAAGATTCCCACTTCAAAAATATAGAGCTTTACCACGGTCACAGATGCAGCTCCTTAAAGATATCCCTACAAAATGTTGTGGCGTAGCGCCGCACAGTTGTCAATAAGAGGAAAAAAATCTACAATTTTTTATTTTCGGTAAACAGATTTTTATTGTGACTACAGCTTACTTGATAGCTAGCTAGCATATTTCTAACAATTCAATATGTTGTTTCCACTTTAAATCTCCAGAGAAAACAATGCTTAATGATTTAATATTTGTTTCTTTTTCTATGGTGCAATCACTAATTTATAGGTAAAGTTATTGTGTTAGCGACTGTCAAAAAGTATTAAAAGATAAATGCCTAGACTTAAAAAACGCACTATTTATTATACTTATTCAAAAATAAGAGTAAATTAAAAACAAAGTACCTGCGTTGAAATGAAACCGACAGAGACCAAACTTTTTTCTAGGTACTAATTTCTTTTTCCCATATTGTTGTTATTGAAAAGCGAATAAAAAGGAAATGAAGTAATGAAGTATAGTTGCTATATAGCAGAAATAGTAAATGTTATGGATTCATGGAAATGTTTTAATTCAACTTATAACAACAGACGTATAGATTTGTTGCCGAATTTTAAAATATATCATGTTTTATTTTACTGGTTCATATGATTTGACTTGTACACATGCCAATTATTTTTGTTTCTTATTTTTTCATGCTCCTTTTTTTTCGAAGTTGGACACGAAGGTGAACACTTATAGTCCAGGGACTTGATCTAGGTGCTCATTGTACCGTCCCTATTAAATCTCTTACTTCCACTGGAGCAGCTTGGTGTTCTCTATAAAACCCAGTATCTTGCCCAGTGGAAACTTGAGAAAGGTTTCTGCCTGAGTACCTTCAATTCCTCACATGTGCAGATTACATTTAAACTCGTTTCCTCCTGTAGTTCGCATCTTCTGCACCACGGTTCGGTTACTCGACCTGCGTTGTGTAGATGCTTTTTTAGGGTTCAGTGTCCAGTTACCAATCTAGTAATGGTTTTAGCTTCTTTCTAGATGCGTCTGAGTAGGTTATCAGAGAATTTAGCATCCCTATCCCCTATTAGCGCTTTAGTATAGATTTGACCTTCAATCGACCTTTATTTCTTTGTACTTTCTTTATGTAATCAGGTCCAAATCTCCTTTTAGTCCTTGATAATCCCCATATAAGGGCTCTGGACACATGAAGTGTCTTTTAGAGCGCTCCTTGGCTAGCTGTTTGCAGCCTTTACCTAGTCTTGATCTAGCTACAGGGTTTATGCTCCTTGTGTAAATTCACTCCCTCGAATTAGTATTAAAGTTTATTTAGCACAAGAATTTTATTTTATTATATTTTCGGAGTAATACTTGTTCACGAAATTCAAAATAAGAACATTTCTCACGTCCACAGATATCGTTGATTAATTATTAA
Source organism: Protaetia brevitarsis (assembly GCA_004143645.1). Lineage (NCBI taxonomy): Eukaryota > Metazoa > Arthropoda > Insecta > Coleoptera > Scarabaeidae > Protaetia > Protaetia brevitarsis. The sequence goes on from RXPK01000308.1 coordinate 555,145, forward strand.
CTACAGACAGTAAACTTGGATTTATGGTTATAAAACGTACTGATGTTTTGCAACATTTCACATTTATCAGCCAAGAATCGTTAGATCAGTACTAGAAAAGTACAGCTGAGTTAACCACTTCGTTTTCTTTACTACTTATATTATAAATAAAAACTCAAGAAACTTGCCTTTATCACAATTTATAATTCGATTCGTTCCCTACCGCCACATAATCCGGAGCTATAATAGTTGTCTTTCTTACCATGCTGATCGAAAACAAGAATTTGCAATACCTTACGTCAAGTAACTATTAAAAACTACTATTAAAAAATTAATACCGTGAAATTCTAAAAAAACCACAAAGAAAAAACCGAGAAGAACCGTAAAAAACCGTTTTAATTTTTAGCTGTTTTGGTCCAGTAATTACACCTAATTTAAAATCGTAAAAGATAGCGGTAACGGTTCAATTCATTTCTCAAAAGATTTCTGAGTTGGCTCTCTGGTATTAAGGCAAATCTTTTTTAGTAACAACATTTCAAAAACTATCGAATCAATGCAAAAGAGGAATGAAATTTCAACAAATTGTTTTCATTTGCAAACATTTTCTCTGTATAGTCGTAAGTATTATAATTTTAATAATTATTGCGGAGCTAGTTAGAGATTTTGGTTTATAAATAAAATCAGTGTTCAAGCGTAGGTTAGAAACTATGCTCTGACTATCGTAGTAATAAAAGTGAAATTTTTCAACTGAAGGAAAAGTATTTTAAACTTTTAAAAAATTAGGAACTTTATTAGTTTGCTGGTTTTAACGCGAAAAGTTTATTTAGCAATCGACATTATGCTGAAAGTTTTCATAGCAGTATATTTGGCTGCATATACAAATTCGTTTTGCTGTGCACTTTTATTCAATAATGCTAATTTAAAACATAGGTATTTTTTGGGCGAAGAGAGAAAGACACCTTTAGAAAAGTTATTTGCTTTCCTTAAATCACTTTTATTTTGTGTCATTTTACATTGTTGTATATTATTTTGATTGATTTGATACTGGATTAGTAGGTAGTTGCGTGCAAAGAATTTTCTGTTAAAGGATTTACAAGGATATTCTGCAATAATTTTCGTTTTTATTGCTTATTAAAATCCACAGCTGCACCTATAGATGTAATATATTTAATTGGAATTTTGTTTTATCTTCGCAATTTTAATTTTTTATCTGAAATTTAATAAACATATGTGAAAAATTCTCCGTATATAATATAATAATACCGTTTCTTTTTTCCACAAGTAAAAAGAAGGCTTCAAAAGCAAATCCATAGATCCGGAAATATTCTTAGACGTTTTTATGGATTTTATTGACACAGCGTGCGTGTGTGTGAACGAAGCGCTTTTAGATGGGGAAATATTGTCTGGCAATAAATTTAACCAGGCATGTAGCCCAAAGTGTAGGGATGAATAAAAAATACGCGCTGACTGGGCTTCTTTTACAAACAGTTGAGTGATAAAATTTGGAATTATGTTATTCCCTTGCTTTAAATTGTACACAGCAGCAGGTTTAATATGAATTTTAATATGAACCCTAATCCTCCTTTATACAGATGAATATTGTAGTACAAGTTGAATGTATAACTACTTTATCACCGCATGATTTGCACTCTTTTACTTGTTCTGCTGGGTAATATATACTAGTTACTTACCGAGCAGGCTTTCAGTTAAACGTGCAGATTCCTGTAGCTTTTTGTCGTGATTAATGCGGTTCTCGTAGCTCTTCCATGTTTAGTTTCCATATATTTCTGTCTTCACAAACTGTAAGGTTGATATTTCTCATTGCCATGTTTTCTTCTACTTTATTTTTTTAACTATGCTTTGGTCGAATGTATTTCTGTCTTGTGTGAAGCGGTTTAATTCCCAAATTCGTATTAGCTAATTATCCTCTGTTGTCGACTAAATCAGCAAACTATACCAGTCTTCCTACTTCTTCTACTATGTTCTCCTCTCTCTCTTTCTATCTCTACTTTTCTCCTTTCTGGTTGACATTCCCCTAAATGTCTTTCACCGACAAAAAATCCATTTCTTGATACCCAAGTTTGTTTTTATTGTATTTGTTTAGATTATAATTTAATATTCGATGTCAAATTTATCCTTTCATGTTCTGGCATTGATGTAACATTGGATTGTACTTTTTCATATTGATGTATCTTTTTTCTAAAGAATTACATACTTGACTATCGGTATTCCCATGAATATTTTCACACGTATGAATCTATGTTTTTTTTTTTTTTTTTCTATTCAAGACATGCCGTGTTACCTCTCTCAGCTTGCTTATTATTCGTTCATTTCTGGATCTTTAATGTTAAATAATAATTCTGTATTTTTTGTGCAAATTGCATAATGGTAATCTATTTATATAACCGTCACATTTGTTTAAGTGGATGTTGCATTTATTATTTATTAGAATGTTGCTCGATGTGTGCAGGTAGAGGAAATTAAAATTGGGTACATCAAACTATCAATAAAAAATAATAATATAAATAATTTTACAGCAGCTGTAATTAAACAATTAATTTTAATTGTAGATGGTGCTAATTGGAATTATATTTACGTACAATTTCTTCCCGGTTTGTAACTTAAATATATTTTAGAATACCATTAAAAAAAGTAATTCCCTACTATGTATATTTTCTCTAACATGCATTATACAGTAAGTGGTCAATGAATTAGTAACCCTTAATTGATACTGAAATAAAAAATTGCTTCAATGTGGAAAATAGCTTTTAATATTTTAGTTAATTGAAGTGCAAAATGCTTCTACCATAGCATAAAACTTCCTAAGATCGATACCCAATTAAATAATATTTGGTCGTTTTAAAATCAGAACAACAGAATCAGAAAATATGGGAAAATAATTCAGATGTTATGGCAGTATATAGCCTGAGTGGTGTAACACACATATTGCATGTTAAATGTATTTGTGAAACTATAGTGAAATTATTTTTTAAAACACTAATTGTTTCTTTTTACAAATCAATTTGAGTCTGTTTGAAAAATGAAAAAAATGAAAATTCACGATGGAGAAATTATTTTTTAAAACGCTAACTGTTTCTTTTTACAAATGAATTTGAGTGAAAAATATGCTGTTAAATACACATTTAAATTATCTGTGTTAATTCTAACATAATACTTTGTGTGATTAAAATTGATAATTTTGATTAATTTTAATACATTTTCACACAAAATCGATCTCTGTCAAGTTTCTTTGTAAATAACTGGTCTAACTAATTACCTAATTTCTAAACGAACTTATCAATAACCAGTTAATGAATAGTTTCAATTGAATTAATGTATAAGGGTGTCGAAGTAGTTTCGACAATGTAAACGAAATAATAATTAGCAATGCCAAAGATGTAATTTTCTCAAAATAAATACAATCATATATAATTAATTGATTCCTACATACTTGATTACGAAATGTTATTTTACGAAGTACTGTTTCAAATAAAGTTGTGACATTGGTTAAGCAAATCATCCATGGCCCGTCTACGCTTAAATAATATACACATTTTGCCTATTTCTACAGGAAATTCCCATGCACTCTAAATATATACATCCAAATATGTACACATGTACATCAATTTACACGTGCTATGTTTGTTTCATGGCCTGCAAATAACATGATAGTGGGAGTGATTACATGTTATCAGAATTAAATTTGTTATCATGTGTAATTGAAATCTTGTTTAGAGCAATTAGCCCTGCGTCATATTAATTAACAGTTGTAAGATCATTTGCATAAGTAGCGTCCATATCAGACAGAGGAATAATATACAGTGGGTGGGCAATGAATTTGAAAACCATCCTGCTAAAATATTAATGAATTATTGTTTACTTGGATTACTTAAGACTGTGTTGAAAATAAGAACATATGGTACATGTCGTCAATTTTCTTTGAAAGGCGGTTTTGACCAGACATTCTATTTGTATATTTCAAAAACTAGGATAAAACCAGTATACATCATGTCATGCGAGATATTTTGGCAATACGTTTATTACCTGGAAAAGGTGATTTTGAGAATCTTACCTCAAGTAGCTTGTTAATGAATTTTTAATTCATTGTTACGACTTATGGTTGAAGCACTATCACGTTTTTTAAAAGATTACTTTACACCTGCATTTTTTGCGTTTTGAAGTATATATATAGAAATTTTAAAACAGGGAACAGCAAGAATAGAAATAATAGCTGTTGGAAAGAATCGCCACATATTTATTTATGTACTTATATTTATACAAATATTTATCTCAGCCAGACTCTGCGAACTATATTTGTATGTACTTAGACTACGTAAACAAAAGGTTGTTATTTCGTATTACCATGTTATATGTTTTCCCAATTTATGTTGTGATATTTTTATATCTATTAGTAAAATTTTAAATAAGATTGGTTTGTTTAAAAATATTTCCATACAGCTAATTGAATTATAATTTTTTCAGCAGGGTTTTTAAAGTAGTTTTTCGCTAATTCGCTTAGCGGTAGTTTTTTGTTTTAAAATGCAAAAATTTCAAACGTTTGACATCTTTTTCGTAATTCTTTTTTTTTTGGTAGTGAAGAAGAGTAAAAACTTCATTGCAACAGCACCAAAAGAATGATTTGATTTTCAATTAATTCTTCTTTAGTAACAATTTGCTTTTCACTTAACCTTCTGGCGCATATGGTTGTTAAGATAATGTAAGCGCTACTGATTGTAAATTTACCGATTTTTTTCATTTACGGGTAATTCGGTAAATGAAAATGAAAATACCGGTTTAACGGTAAATTACCGGTAATTTCTTTTTTCATGTGTGACATTAATGGGGAGTCCCCAAGAAAATAAGGTTAGAAGTTAGGCTAGAATAATACATATTTTGCACAATCTTAAGGCATAATATTAGAATTTTGTAATAAATATTTGTATTTAATTATTTTAAACAGTTGTTTGAAGTAAAAAAAAATATATTTAAGGTTCAAATTTTAATGTTTTTATTATTTTACAACAATGTTGCATAAGTGTCCTCTCATAATGTGGCGTATTCAAAATTGCTATTAATTTAAATACGTGAGATGTTGTTCTTATATATTATTATTTTTAAATATTAAAAAATGAGACATTTACTTACTCTTTAAGAAAAACGATTTTAAACTTTTAAAAATCTTCTCAAATATCAAAGCACAAATCACATATGCTAACTCAACTTTTTTCGAGAGATAAATAAAATCGACACAAGAAACCATAAAATGAGAGAATTGAAATTGCACTTGTTGACAAAGACAGGTAGGAAGAGTAGGGTGTTTTGTTTCCTAGTCCTAGCACATTACTTGCTAACATTAATCCCGCTTTTCTTTGCGTTGCTTTTCGTTATCCATCTTGTTTGAGACTTGTTTTCTTTTAATTCTATACGACTTTTTTTCATTTTTTTTGTTTTTTTTGATTCCTTCTCTTTCTGAATAGCTCCATGGAATGGAGGTTATACGTTTCTAATCAAAAATTTTTGTGAGTTTCTTTCCTATATTCTCTATTCTAGGGCATTACAGCGGCTCTCAATCTCAAGAAAGTTTAAATTAAAATTAAACAAAAAACATCTCCCATAAAATTAGTAATTGGGTATATTGTCACTTACATTTACCTGTCTTTTTTTTTATTTTCAATGTCCCTTTAAACCCTTAAATATCTATAAACACAATATTTCGTAGATAAAAATTTCTGGTATGGATTTTTCATTTACTAGATTACCGGTAAATTTTTGTGATTTACCGGAAAGTTTATCGAATGTTTTTTGGTCAATTTACCGGTTAACCGGTATACAATCCAAGGCCGCTTTACAGTTCGCAATTTTTTTGTTGCACGCAATAAATTGCATGCTATACATAAGCGTATGCACATTGTATTGCGCGTGCAATACACGGAATAGTTAAACAGTACCTAAAACAAAAAATATTTACTGCGGTTATTTGTACTTACAGAAAAGCAATGGATTAACTTGGTAAAAAACTATGCAGGAATGAGACCAAACTACATACATAACCCACAAGCGATTTTTCTGTAAATTATCAGCCAGGAAGGTGTACCACCCAACCAGTTGGCATAAATAAAATGGGGCAAATGCCAAAATTGATTGCAATATTTTTGCAGCTTCCTAACAGCGAATTGTTCACGGGTCATTGTTTTAATCGTTCATCCGCCTCACGTTTGGCCGATCTTGTGATCTTGCGATCTGGTGATCTTGTAACAATAAAACGCCATGGCGGATGAAAGAGTTCTGCAGCAGTAGAAGGCCATCTTTATGGCAAAAAAGTTGAAGTAGTAGAACTACGGTCAGCACGCCCATCCAAGACTGGGTCTTTGATTACACTTCTATTTTTGATTTTAGGAAGTTTTATACAGAAGTTTTACAGAATTCAATGCTACATAACCTAAAAATATTTTTGATTATACAGGCTGCTCGAAAAGTAGTAGAAAACACCTATTTACTCCGTTATTTTAAATGGACTCTATATATTATTCCTTTTTAAATTTTACTAAGAAAAATAACATCATTTTATATAAACAACTATATGTCTATTTGTAATAAAACGTTATTATTTACGCTTTTGTAGAAAAAGGCCTTGCTGAAAGCTTTCGGTTAAGGCGGCGTAGTTTGTATATGCATTTGTTTTAGATATACATATTTTAAATACCATACATACATACTTAGCTTGATAAAACAGTGGAATTAAAAATGACGTAATTACATACATGTGTCCCCTATAGTCCTAACATTTGCTTAACTTAAGCCCAGCGGTTCTCAAACTGTGGGGCGCGCCCCTTAGGGGGGCCCTTGAGCTGTGGTGTGATAAATGTCATAAATGAACTTTTTTTACTTCGAATTTAGATTTTCAGAAGTACAATTGCAGCAAAAGCATTATACTAAAATTAAATAACACAGCCTGTCCAGGTTTGATTTGATATTCGAGATACATACTCTGATTTCCCTTTCTATTTGAAGTTTGTTTCTATATTTAGACTTTAAAGCAGCTAAACCGGAAATTCACTTTCGCAAAGGTATGATGTCGGAAAAGAATGCAAAACGCTTTTGCTTTAATAAAAAAATAGTTAGAAGACAGTTCACTCCAGAAACTGTTAATGGCTTAACTTTAAAATTTGATTTTTCGGTAGCACTTGAAGAAAGGTCTATCAGTTGTTCTTCTTCTTGCAGAGATAGGTCGGAAGGTATACCTTCAAATGGATTTATTACCCAATTCTACTCACTCAAATGTTTTTAATGTATGAAAGTGGTGCTCAAATTTTCTAAATGGCACTTTACTGTCTTTATCAACACCTTTTTGTGAATCTCTTCCAGTGGGTAATTCTGCATAAATGCACAATGTGGCAAAACATCTCAAAGAAATGTTCTTTTAATTTGTTATTTCATAACTGTGTTTTCTTGCAAAAACGTCGACTCTTTCACTAAATTCAAATATATTTGTATTATTTCCCTGAAGTTGTAGATTAAGTAAATTAAGTTTTTCGAATATGTCTACTAAATAGGAAAGCTTCGATATTTCTATCGAAGCTGCTAACTGTCATAGAATTCTTCTGCATGCTTATGACCCTCTTCGCTCAAGAATATCGTTATTTCACTCCTTAATTCATAGACGCACTTTAACACCTTACCGCGTGACAACCATTTGGATGAAGAATAAAACAATAATGATACATATTCAGCTTCCATATCTTCACAAAGGGTAGCGAAAAATCCTTGATTTTAGGGGTCTGGTTTTAATATAATTAAATACGTTAATAACAACCGTCAAGACATCATTTACCGCAGGATTTCGCGATTTTGATGCTAAAGCTTCCCGATATCTCATGCAGTGTGTCCACATTATCCTTGGAGATTCTTTCTTCACAAGTGCTTGCAAACTATTATATCTGCAAGACATGACTTGAGCTCCATCGGTGCAAATTCCAACACACTCTCTCCAGTGCAGTGGCAATAGCATCATTTGTTATGCCGAACAACTCGATAGCAGTTGCTCTTCCTTGTATAGACTTGCAAAACAGTAAGTCTTCAACTATCGTAGCATCTGGCAGAATCTGATGTAGCAGATTAAATGGGAATCATTGCTGCTGTCTGCTGCTTCATCTAGTTATATAGCAAATAATTTGCCGAATAACTCACATTCAAGTTGTTTCTGAATATCCACAGATATATCGTTAATTCTTCGACAAATCGTATCGTTAGAGAGCGGAATTATTTGAGTAGTTCGACAATCGTATGTGGCTTTTTACATTTTGCTATCTTATAAGCCACTTTGTATGATGCTAATAAAACGACATTAATATTGACAACTTTGTGGAAATTTTCCATTTGGGTTCCTACACATTTAAGCTTTTCTGCAAAAAAACTCACGAGGCTTCATGCTATCTGCAGTCAAAATTTTGAGACAAATAACACACTGAGGTTTTTCTTCACCACTTTTTTCAATACTTGTAAAACCGAAGTTTGAGTATGTTTGGTCATATTTTCTTGTTTTCGGTTTTATAACAAAATTAGTGAGTTTCTAATGAATTAGAAGCCTCTTCGTTCGTAAACTTACGTTTGCGTCAAAAGTATTTTTACGTCATGCAGCATTGAATTCTGTAAAACTTTGTATAAAAGATTTTTTCCTAAAATCAATAGTAGAAAGATCAGCATATGTTATTTTTAATATTTCTTTTCCCATAATTTCTGATTACTTTTGTCTGGATGAGTGTATATATCTTAATTTATAGTTTATATACCAACACATATATTCCACGATGCGATGTCTAAGTAGATAATATGGAATATAAATAAATATGAAGGTATGGATGGAATATCTTCTAGTTTATGTCACTAATAAAACTGGTTTTATGGTAAAGCATTGGTACTTTTATACAATCATACTTTCTTTATCAAAATGTATGTGCACATTTTGGTTTTACTCTCTCTATCATACAAGTACGTGCAGATTAATCTATATTTTGATGAAATTTGTTCTTAGCCGATAGTGTAAAATTATGTTTTTTCTTTCTTGCCGCTACCTCAAGAAAGAAAAAAACATGATTAATCTATAGATACAAGCGTATTACTTTTCCTAAAAAGTTTAGTTTTAATAAAATCTGAAATCCCAGTTCTTTACTTATCTTTATTCTCCTGAGAATTCTGATAGCTATACTTGGCGGAAATCTCATCTATAATTTACAATTCAATCCAGCAGGTCTTTTATAGTATGTGTGTGTACGGAACAAAAATGCCAGAGCATTTATAATCCCAGATTGGTAGCAAAAATTGATTGCTGCGAATACGTGGGTATACCGCAAATATTACCAGATGAAAACAAGTACACTAAACTAATATTTGCTTTAATGTTATAAATCATTCAGGTACTATTTAGAATCACTTTGGTTTCAAATCACGTTTATTAAATTAACTTTAAACACATTGCAAAATATTCACATACGTTGAGAAGAATTCGAACGGTTTGCTATAATTTTGAAGTAGAAAGTATTTGCAACAAAGCAAATGTTGATATTGTCAACGGAGGTAATTAAATCATGTTTAAATTCTAGGCTACAGCTTTGCAATTGAAGTAATCGTGGTATTACTAGTTGCATATCTAATTTGTCCATTTAAACATGAGACAATTGGTTAGAAGCTGCTATTACTAATTTTGAATAAATGAGAGCTAGCAGCTTTTTAAAAATATACTCTATCTTCAGAATTATTTTTCATTTCAATAAAAAATTTCACTTCTACTATCAAAGATATCTTTGTTTTGAAAAAAAAATAGATGTTTCAAATCCTTAATATCCTCTAATACCAATAAAAAATAATAGGTATTTGTGCTATTGTTTAAAATAAAGAAATACTTGTTTGTCGCTGGTCAAAGAGCCGTTTTGATCATTTCAATAATTACTTGTATTGCCATCACGGTTAAAATGACAAGCAATTCCGATGTCTTTACTTCGCGCTCTAAAAGTATTACTTCAATCCGCGTTGAAATTATTAGTTTCTATATTCTGAATTCATTTATTTGTATGTTTCTATTATTCACATATTTGTAATTACTGCTATTAGGCAAGCTGATAGAAAAAAATGCGTTTTTTCATTTTTTTCCTTAATTTATAGATAAAGCATACATTTTCAGATAGTTCTGAACATATGCTTCTATTCGTTAAATATATGTTTTCGTTCTATAACATTAATAACAATTTTTTTCCCATCTGTTTTATACTAAGGCGAACACAGTATATTATATGAAGTTTATATTTAAAATTGATACCGACCTTTATTTTATACACTTTTTTGGTAAACTGTTGTACTTATAATTAAATTATTATAATACTATATAATAATTACTTTGTATACTGAAATTATTTTCTACTTATATTCCGTCTATGCTTTTTTTACAATAAATTATAGCTTTTGAGTTATCTTGCTAAATAAAAATGCTTAATCATCTGTTCTAATAACTACAGTGATGATTCTGCTCATATTACAACTTCCTATAGAGAAATAAATTGATATATTGATAGAAGATTTTGTTCGATATTAATCGAACTTTTTAGCACTTTGTAAATAATTCGTGTCATAATGGAAAATATCATGCAAGAAACGGCCTCTGAAAGTTTTGAACATTGTTTGAATTATTGATATTTTATGTAAGCTTTCAGGTTTATAATGTTGTACAGAGTGATTCACGGAACGCGTCCATTTTTAAATTTTCAATTAATAGGTGCTTTGATTTTGAATCTTAATAGTATTAAACATAATCATGATGCATTTATGAAACCTATTTTCATCAATCTCGGATGTTATGGTCAACATTGATATTATAAGTAGAAACCAATGACGATAATTGTTGTTTTTAATACGAAAGTACATAGGCCTGTATTTATTTTTAATTGTTGAGAGAAAATGTATACCAAATACTCCTATACAGGTTCAGCTTTTTTATTTCAAGTTAAAATTATGACCTAAAAAAGTTGACATAAAGAATTCAAGTTGTAAAATTGTTACCCTGAAATGTTGAAACTCAGTTACAACTTTTCAAATTTTTTTCCCAGTGCTTGCGAATATTATAGTTCCATTTTTCCGTATCGTCTTCGAATTCAATGAAACTGTTGCCGATATCAATTCCTATTCTTTTATCCCATTGCACTGAAGTATTATTTCTAGCTTATTTGCTTATTGGGAGCATTTATACTGCTGAAAGGAATCTCCAGTCAACCACATTTGAAATATATTTAGATAACGAAGTTCGATAAAAATTAAATACGATAATTACATATCTTGATAACTACAAATAGTTAAATGCTATAAACGTATGGCCACGACGATAGACAACTATTAAAATTTATATATTGTAAAAATAAATAACAACAAGAAAGAAAAACATATTTATACGCTTACCAAACAACTTCTACACGCACGCAGGACGTAATACAAATGCCTAGTGATGTTCAATGGGGCATGGGTGCAATTGCCTTTATAAATAAGTTTAAGTGTATATATGCATATTCTTTAGTGAAATGACACAATTAATATAACAATATTAATAAGCAACTGTATATCTTTGCATATAACAAAGAAACCTTATCTTATTCAAGTTCGGGTTTAGTGATGGGGTGGATCATCAAAGCCGAAAAGGATGAATTGGGTGATCGTACAATTAATATGTATATTCTAGTAATAACATGGGCGACAAAAACAAAAATAAGGTGTATAATATCATTTAACATTTTATACGACGTATATTCTGCAGAAATAATTATATTTATACAAAACAAAAGTTAAAATTACTCTAAAATGTACAGTCGCGAGCAAATGTTATAGGCACCCTAAATTTTAGGCGAATACCACAGTAAGAAATGAGAAAATAAAAACTTGTAGGTAATACATTATAAATATGTAGTATTTTAAGGAATCTTATTAATTTGCTTGCATATTAGAGTGTTTTTAGTACAGCTATAATACTTTTTAGATGGGAGGGGGAAAGTGACATCTCGAAGACTTGAAAATATATAAAAAAAATAATACATTTACAAAAGGTATCTATAAAGACTATTGTAACCATAAAGACGATTATATAAACGTTGAAATAACTGTCACAAAAAAAAAATGCAAGAAACATGAAACCCATTAGTTTTGTTAAGGGTGCCTATAACATTTGCTCGCGACTGTATTACCGCATGGTATTAAAAGCAAATGTACAAGGTGCAAGGTATTTTTAAAAATTCTTGCATATAATTGTCCGCAAAAAAATTGTGGAATTCAAACTTTTTAAGTAGATTTCCTTAAAAAATATATTCAGATCAGCCTCTACAGTAATATTTTGATTGTCAAATTGTAATAATAAAGATATGCATGACAGGTGATATACACTGCTCGCCAAATTTAACGCATAATTTTTAAAAAAATAAATAACTTTCATTTTTTAAATGTCTTGATCTCATATATTTTTATCTCTTGTTTTTTGCCGTTGTTTTATCTTAAAAATTGTAAAAACGGCGGTGTTTTTTTTTTTTGCTTCTTTTTGGCAATAGTTCTAGAACGTGATAAAAGTGGTTTATTTCAATCTCATAAATTTGATGTGAGTTCGTCTGACAACACCTTGTGGCATTGTATTGAGTATTTTTCTGCAAAGTAAACCCACAGTAACTAGAAAATCGAAATTTAAGTGAAGCTGATTGCATAAGAATGGTTACTCTTCGAGAAGAAGGTTACACTCAAGCTGAATTGGCTGAACGATTTAATCATATCATCAATAATCAACCATTTCTAGAGTCTTAAGACGATTTATGGTAACTGGAAGTAACACAAGAAGATCAGGTCAGGGTCGTGTAAGAGTTACAACCCTTGATCAAGACCGTTTTCTACGAATGCGTACCTTTCGGCAACGATTTGTGACCAGTACCTTGCTTCAAAATGAATTTTTGGAGTGTTACAACGTCAGAATTAGCCAAAATACGGTGCGGAGAAGATTCACAGAAGCGGATTTAAGGCCTAGAAGCGCAGCACCAAGTCCGTTACTTACTGTAGAGCACCGAAAGCAACGACTTTGCTCGGGTACACATTAATTGGAACATGGAAGATTGGTCTAGAATATTATTCACAGATAAATCCAGATACTGTCTTTTCTCCGATGACAGGCGGAATAGGGTAACAGAAGGCAGGGGGAACGATATGTTCAGTGTAACATTGTTCAACTGTGAGTTATGGCAGTGGGTCGCTGTTAGCACGGGTAGAAAGAGGGCGGCTCACCAGAGAAAGGTACATTACAGACATTTTAGAAGATTATGTTGTGCCATTTGCACCGTTTATTGCAGAACATTTCATGCTTATGCATGATAACGCTCGGCCCCACATTGCAGAAATTGTGCAACAGTATCTACAAGAGGTCGAAAATTCCACTATGATTTGGCCTCCCAGAAGTCCTGACCTCAATCCAATTGAGCACATGTGGGATGCTATGGGAAGGCGATTAAGACAATTACCAAACCCTCCAAATACATTAAGTGATCTGTTTCTAAGACTGGTGGAACAAGATCAAATGTGAACGTTAATTGCCAGTATGAGGGATCGTTGTCAAGCTGTTATTAACTCAAGAGGGGAAAATACTCGCTTTTAAGTTTAGTTTTTGTGGAAATTAGCATTTCTTTATTTTGTTATCATTTGCATAGTTAATAAAAAAATTATTTTGCATTAGTTTTTTTTTTTTTACGAAAATCCAGCATTTCTTCCATGAAACCTTTAAAAATTAACATTAAAAACAAAATTGCATTCCAAAAATTTATTTATAATGTGTAAAACGAGAATTTTTAAATTATCCTTTAAATTTGGCGAGCAGTGATAAGTTAATGAAAATCTTAAAAGATGCAGGAATACTTATGCCGAAAACATATCAAAATTGGAAAAATCAAATGCAGTGATAGGTACAGGACAAGGAACAGCAGAACAAATACAATTAAAAAAAAGAAGTCAGACAAGGAAATGTCCTGTCAGCACTACTGTTCACTGTATCACCTGCAATGCAGTCACCTACACAGCGGTAGGAATGGAAACTGTTGATAAGATAGAATATACGTAAGAAATAGTAAGAATAAACGTAAGAATATGACACTAATAATGACATACGCGGACAATGTAGTAATTATTGCAAAAAGTAAGAGAGGGCTGAATAAAGTAATTGACGATATATCTAAAGTAACACACAAGAGATAAAAAGTAGGTAATGAAGAAAACTCTAAATATACCTATGTATGTATATACAATATAGATGATAGATACTATATACTTTGTTTAACGTGACAGTTTCAATAAAATTTACAACCCATCTATCGCATCTACAATGCATTTACCCCACTAGATCTATATTTCCCTACATGCATAGCACATAAGAAATTCTATTCTATTTAAAAATTAAACTAACTAACGCCTTTCAGATAACCGGTAATAAACTAATAGGGCTACAACTACTTGGATCTGTCATATCAAGTTTATTCTATTTAGGAATAACCTTAACTAATTGACGTTACCTGCATCACTGCTAAAAGGTTTCGCAAAAAATAGGGTACCGCATTATAAGCGCTTAACGCAATATCATCAATAATATCGACTGCACCCGGCGCTTTAGGTGGATTCATCGACCTAAAAGCAACCTCTACTTCAGAATCAGAAAAACCTAATCATCTGCGTGCCTAGATTCCCTACTCGGTAATTTCCTGATCTGTTTATGCTCCTCTCCGTCATCTATAACTAATAAGATATATCTAACTTTCGTTATAATATTGAGTCACTGAAATATAAACAGCGCAGGAAGAAAATAGCTAACGGAAAACAATGGAGGAAAATTTGGTGCCAGATAAAAACAGTAAGCATTGTGATAGAAGAAAGAACATATATTTTTCTCATCAGTCAAGATATTATTGCAAAATCAAGAACTTTTAATATAGCGGCTTCCTTGAATTAAATGTGTATTTGATATACAGTGTGATCTGTAAGAATTTATACTTTTTTGAAAACATTTTCTCTAATTTTTTTAGTATTATTTTTATATCAATCGCGTTACTTAACTTGTAAATGCATCACAATGCACTGCATAACTTTTATTTATATTTATTATTCATTGTTTTTTAATAGTATCTAAATTATCTCTTCTTACTTACTCTGGATTACATCTTTTTGTGTTTGCTTTGGTAATAGTTGTTACTCATAATAACTATAAAGTCATAAGACGTAGTTCTTTTTTTAACTTCTTCGCTATTTTGAAGAACATGGAAGAAACAATTTATGATTGTATCACAATCGTGTTTTCATTAGGTATAATCTTACAAGGAGAAGCATGTCAGCACTACATGTGTGTGTTAAGTATTTACTTTGTAATCTTTTCCATTGCTACTTTCGATTTTCTTAGTGGCATATTTTGCATGAATTTTTGTTGATGGTGGAATTGAACAACCCATAAAATACCAAGTCAAGCAGTGTCTGTATGGTGTTCAGCGAAAAATGAGGTAGCGCAATGTCTCAGGAACCAACAATGTCATAAAATTCCAAGAATTTTGTAATAATTTTCCAGTAGGCGCTCACATTATGTCACAGTTGTTTCGAAGATTAAATGTATCATCGCTCGTGACTACCCTACCTTTTATTCAGTTTTTTATTCAGTACTTTTTTGAATCTGCGATGTATTTGTAACAATTTTGATGACTTCTACTAATTATAAGTAATCTTTTGTACTTTTAAATAAAATAAAATAAATTTAAGATGTATGTATGTATGGAGGGTGATGCTACAGTGCAACATAAGAGATCTATTGTGTCTCTGTTCTACAGCTGGCCTTTCAATCCTATTCCTTTCAGAAACTAGTAGGATATGAGAAGAACCCCGGTTAGGTAAGTCTCCCTCTTCGATTTCACATGCTCCCAGGTGCAATGCCTTTGAATTCCATAGTGCTACGCAATTTGAGAGGAGATTGATGGGTGTTTCATCCTGTTCTCCGCAAAATCTGCATTCAGATTCCTTTGCGAATCCAAGCTTACTCAGATGTCGTTTCAGTTTACAATGGCCTGAAAGTATTGCTGTCATATACGAATATTGTTCTTACAAAGGTTGATGCATCCTGTAAAACTATTCTGGTTATAGGTTCCCAGAAGAGTTTTTGTTTGCCTCATTCTCTGGAGATTCTCCCAATAATTAGATTTTCTCTGCCCCATTTCTCTTTTCAATTTCTTCAGTATTGCACTGCTGCTTATCCTGCAAAAAGGTTCTGACCCTACAAAAGGTGTGTCAGTCCCCTTTTTTGCAAGATTATTCGTTATTTCGTTTCCTTTCACTCCTGTGTAATTCGGAACTCAAAGGAACTTTACTTTAATGCTTCTGCCTAACTTGTTTAATTTTCCTAGGCATTTCCAGACCATCTTGGAATTGGTTTCATGTAAGCTGAGCACCTTGACGGCTGCTCGACTATCAGACATAATAATAACCTCCTCACAGCTCCAAACTACTCAGGCTTATGCGGATCATATGTGGAAAGATTTTGTCCTGCCCTTTTTGAAGTAAGACTGGGAGAATCCCGTGTACTCCCGGTGTTTCAAAAGGCTAAAGGGTACTTATGACCCATTTTAACCGTTACCTGCTACATACGTGTCTAGCTATTGTAGTAGCTTCTTTAGTTGGTGTTCTATATTGCTCGGAAAGGTTTTCCGAGGTACCCATTTTTCTTTCAGGGAAGTGAAGCTTTAGAAGGAGGAGAGCTCTTTCTTCTTCACTATCAGTGAGGTTTTCATCTGGTTTTCTTAGTGCCATTCTGTATCGATTCTGCCCTTCGCCATTACTTTGTGAAGCCGTGAAGCGGTATGTGTTGAATCGATATCCTCACAGAACTTTCTAAAGCTAACCTGTTTCGTTTTCCTAGTAGCTTTGTTGTAGGAGGTAAGCTGCTCAGTGTAACTCTGCCAGATTTAAGATACACGTGGAAACAAACACATGCAGCTGAATTAGTTTTACTTTCTTGAATAAAGATTATCGAGCTTTTGAAAAAAATTCCTAAATATTAAATTCCAATTCAAAAATTTTTCGTTCATCATACCTATCGTCAACTCCATCACGGACACATCATATACATATATATGTCAATTTTAACAAACCAATGACATCAGAAATTCTATTTTATCCAAGAATACATCAAAATACTGTTTCAACAAAATGCATGTGTGGGAAAACGAGAAGTCTTGTTGGAAATAAACAGGTGTAAAACAAGGAATTGCTTTCACTAATAGCCAGAGCATAGTTCGTCTTAAATGCGCTCACCTTACATATTGTTGCGTGAATCATTAACTGTTTTTTTGCTATCGACTGCATCAGTATTAGTCTTAGACTTTTAAAGATACCACTATTTTGAAAAGTACAACAAATAGACGTATATGTATCTATATATTGAAAGGGTGATATTACACTGCGACCTAAAAGATCTATTGTGTCCCCTGCTCTAGCTGTTTTACAGCTGGCCTTCCAATCCTACTCCTTTCAGAAAGTGTAGGATATCAGAAGGCCCCAGGTTAGGTAAGTCTCCCCCTTGAGTCGCACAGTGCTACGCAATATGAGAGGAGATGGAAGCCATCCTGTTCTCCAATCTGCTCCAGTCGTTTTGCTCTTCCCTTTGTTCCTTATTTGTGAGATACTCTCACTTTGGAAGTGGAAGGCTTCTTATGGAGGTCTTGCTCCAATTCCTGTTTATTAGCGGTGTCGTCCTGCTAATAAACGCCTTCCTCCATGATTGATCCCACGAGTAGCTAGGGAAGAAAAGGTCCACCTCCACAGAGCCCTGCATGCAGAGGTAAGGCTAAATACAATGGGATGCGCTAGGTGCTCCAAGGTTGGACTAGTAGACTGGTCTTCTATCCAGCCACGCATCCCATCGGCCTAGTCCGCCACCTTAGGATTTAGGTTTTTGTTGAGGTTATCTCCTCTTGGTCCGTGCAGTTAAGCCAAGACCCCCCATCCCTTTCGGGACATGGTTTAACAGTTGGGCTTTCGGTAGCCGAAAGCAACAACTGGCATCGTTGTAGAACCCTGTGCAAGCCCTTAGCCACGACACGACAACTCGGGCGAGGGGGGAGTGATTTACGGCAACGGTCTTCATTCACCCTGCTCCGGTTTTAAGCAGAGAGGACGAACTTATACCTGCCACTAACCATCTCGTCTTGAGCGAACCCTGACAAGACGGCCTTTCCCCTATCTACCACCTCGGGGACGCGCCTGGTAGGTACTCCCAACCCCCAGGTACAAATAGATCGGTAGTATTTGAAAGGTAGTTATAAATACATCGCAGCTAATAACAATCGAATAAAGGGCTAAGCAAATAAGAGTGTGCAATTAAAAAAGTGAGATAGCGCCCTCTGGCGGCAGTATATTTTATCTTCCACATAATGTAGGCTCCTACGGGAAATCATTTTAAAGTTATTAGACTTTATAAATGTTTATTCCTGTGGCATTGCTTTCTGAACACACTCTGTTTGTAAACATTTTTTAAAACAGAAAATGAACATTTTACAAATGTTAATCACGGTGTGTGATGGATTGTTGGTTATTATATGCTTATACAATTAAAATCAAACATGTTCCGCTATTATAGTTTATATAGACCTTAACTGAACACATACTTGCAATGTTCTTAGTGCCCCTCGCAATGCTTATTGCTATATTGATGGTTTGTTATCGCATGAGCTTAAGTTTAATACTCGCCAATACAATATATATTTGTGCACGGTATATATGTCTGTATGTGACGAGTATCTGGCAAACATTACACAAAAGTAAAGGAAAAGTGGTACGCGTGTGTTGATCGTCCGCAGCCCTTCCTTGTGAGCATGTTAAATGCGATTGAGTGTGCTAACGCGTGCTGGTGGCAGGTAGTGTGCGCAGTGGGCCCTCCAGCTCGTCCGGCATGGGTCCCAAGGTGCAACGTGCAATCAACATGTTAAGACTGCAACATCTAGAGCGACTGTACGCCGACAGGTCCAGACCAAGGTGAGCCATACACGACCCGATTGACCATTTCCTGTTAGTGTTATTCTTGTTGTTGTGGTTGTTGTGCTAATTAATTAATCCTTACAAATTGAAAGTAAAGAAGAATGTGTAATAGTTAATAGCAATCTGTCCTGAGTTCCAGGTATATTTTTTTGAAGGCTAGATTTTATAACTTGTTATTTTGAGCTAACTTCTTTAATAATTGTCTATAATTAGGATGCGGTAGACAGGACGTTTTTTTTTGAATCATTATAACTTAATTGTTGAAAATTCAACTCATGTAAATACCAGCTGTCCAATTAATCATGTGCTATCTAGTTATTTCGCTATTTTTTTTCGATATTTATTATTATTTTTTCTCGAGAAATTTAATGGTCCGGCTTCCTATTTAGTTATTTATTACTTTATTTACCTAGGTGTTGTGAAATTTCTCAATTTTTATAATTTTAAAATACAACAAAAAATCTAGACTACAAAGATTCCATATATAGGACAAATAATAAAAATGCCACAAGAGCGAAGATCTATTTTCCACAATGGATTTCAATTATATATGTGAAGGTGTTGAAGGATGGATTTGAGCTATAATATTCATAAGCATTCTATACTTCCTAATGATAGCAAAAAATATAAAAATTATAATAAAAGCAACAATAAATATACTTACTTCTTGTATTTTGTTATGATTGTTACAACTAATACAAAAAAATAACCTCAAGTTTGTTGTATGTCACTTCTGCTGTATGTAGCGGTGTTTTCTTAATACATAAAATATACATATTATTCCTTATCGTTCGTAACGACATTCTCCCGATTCTGTCTTCCTGGTCTCGATTCTCCGTTTTCAAGTATGCAATTTAATCTTCACCCCTGCTAGCCTTTGAAAATGTCCGTAAAAATAAAAATGTTGTAATGTATATATAATCCTCCCTCGATAATTTTATTTTAGTTTTTTTTTATTTTATTTATGAATACATCAGGATAGAAAGGTAGCAGTTTAACAAATACTGTAATTTTATGTTTGAATATTTAAAATGTGTACGTTTCTATTCATGCTAAACATAATGTAAGATAATGTTATAGGACGTATCAATTATTAATATTTGATAAGATGACAAACACTCATTGTTAAAATTAATAGAGAAAGTCCCGTTATAAAAATACTTCCATCAAGAAAAGCGATCACGATATTATTTTGCTAGTCATGTGGTAGCAGCAAAATTACATAGATTAAGCAATAGATAGGTGATTAGAAATGCTGTTCTCTTTCTAGAATTATTATATTTACATATTATATATATTCTATAATTATTGGAGCTGCCTGTTCACGCATTCATAGGTAAATTTTTGTTAGTAGCATCTTTTTCTTTATTGTCAGTGTAACTGACCAACAATGATAACTTTTCATGAAATAAATTCGCTTTTGAAAATGACGGTACATGGCGCTGTCTCGTACTTAAAACCTGCTTTTGCTGAATCGATTGACCCTCATTTTAAATCCGACAATTTTCTAAACTCTAAAATATACTTTAAATACAAAAGGCACTGCAGAAAAAATGTTTCGACATCCAGCTTCTTTTTATCTCTTCAGCTGTTATGGCAGATTTTTTTTTCCAATAAGCAAATTCGATGCATCTACAAGAGTGAATCGACGAATACAAACAGCCAAGGATCAAAAACCTTTGTTGGAACAGCAGTTAACAAGAAAATAATAACGTTTGCTTTGTTCTGACAAGCTATTGAACATCTAAGAAGAGTGACGCGAAAAACAAAAAAAGCACAATATGTTTAAAGATGACAATATCAGATAAAGACAAGAATCGATCATTGAAAAAATAAAAAGAAATTGTGGGGCCATAAAGACTGATAAGAATCACACAAGAAAAGCAATGAAAACAAAGCGTAACTAAACGGCGAACAGGAAGACCAAGGAGAAAATGGGTAAACTAAACACAATCCGCAATATTATCAATATCACCGCCACTAGTTCCGGAATAGTAATTACGTACAAGTTAATTAAAATAGGGACCAATGACATGTTAGGAACAATGATAATAATTAAAGTAGGTAGCCCCATGTAGTACCCTTGAGTGGAGCATGGTGTTTAAAGATGTTTATTCTTGTATCGTCTTAATTTATCAGTAAATGGTGGTGGACTAAACACAGAAAATAGGAAAAGAAAGGAGAAAGGCTTAGAGGAGGATGGAAGAAATAGATTCGGGAGGTGCCGGAGTTCACCCAACGCCTAAAATAGATATTTATGGAAAAGAAGTAGACAATTGTACACAAGCGTGTAGCTTGCAAATACTTATCAATTTCTTTAATTTGTATAATGCTAGCACGGAAGATTAACATTGTTAACATATATCAAACGATTGTTCGTATTGTAAGATATTTTTCGTAAACGTGAATTGTTATCTAACATTCGAGCCTAAGAAAGAGGAAGACGCAGATAAACTGAGGACAATGAGGTGCACGGTATTTTTCTTTGTAAAGCTGAGCATCTATTAAGGATCAGTAAGAAATTGTTGACAAATTGTTTATGGTGTTCGTCTAAATTACTAAGGACAATCATCGAATTTTCTCGCATAGATCAGTCATAGAAATCTCTGATACTTTTAAAGGTTATTTTTTGAAATAAGGAGCCAAAAAATTATGTGTCACCCGATGTGGCCGAGAGTGGTTTGAGGATGCCGTAATACCACAAAATGTCCACTATTGTAAAATATTGCATATTCTAATTAAATACATTAGTCTATTTCATGCATGTAATAAATTGATCTAGTAAAGTAGAGGAACAGTAGTTGAAGCAGCTGTAATTTGTTACACAATGTATCAAAATTAAAAAAAAAATTAAGAGTGATTTTCATTGAGAAATTGAGTAACATAAGGCTCCTTTTCCGCACGGCTGTCAATTACATTTTTATGCGTGACAAAGCCCGCTCATAGAGTCCACAATAATTTTAGATAGTTTAAATTTCTTTGGGTCATTTTTTAGAAGAAAATCCTAAGTGATGGTGCTTCTTGCGGGGTTTTCAAGAAAATCTTCGTATCTTAGACGCGTTGTCGAATGTGATTTCAACTTGATGGTTATCTCGAACATCATGAGCCACGAGGAGCTTTAAGAAACCATCGTACAAGCCTGCGCGGCCATTGATTCTGACAACCATATATTTTTCTTTAATTCGTACCAGAAATAATTGTTTCACTTACGTTTAATTCTACTGTAGGTATCCGTATTGCTTGCTAGTCTTTTAGAAAGAGAAGGATTAAATAGACAGCATAGCATAATTTTCGTGAAATTTTATGTAAAATAATAATATGATAGCCGAATTTAGTATAAGCATGTTGATAACGATTGGCCCAAAGTAATCGAAAAAGGAATTGAAGTGATTAAAAACTATGGACGGTTAGCTTTTGTAATTTAGTGTCATCTCAAAAAAAAATTAGCAAAATATGTGGAAAGTAGAATGTTTGTTGGTAAGGCATGTTTGTTCTATCAAATGTGTTTGCTTTGGTGCTTAATATTTTTTTGTACATGTTTGACATTAACATCATCTGTAGCTTCATTTCAATGATTTTTTTTTTGTACGCATGAACTATCCTTTCGATTTATTTATACAAAACAGGAGCTGTTTGTAGTTTTTTCTTCATCCCAAATTTGTTGGTTATCCAGAAATACTGGACAAAGTTATCAGTACAGGATAAACACCTTTGGGTAATCATTTAATTAGTATGCGTCATCTTATGAAAGTTTGTAAAATATAACAGATAATATTTTCCAAAAAAGTTGTTTAAAGGGAGATTCATGAAAAATACTAAAAACTAAACTACGATGCGGTGTTTGAACAATTGCGTACTGTTTTTAAATATGCTATTTCGGCGTAAAATGCGCTAAAACTGAAGATACATAATTGGGAATAGACATAAGTCTCATTCCGTTGTTTAAATGGATAGACACGTATCATTTTTCTTCTATTTCTAGCATTATTTAGTAACCGTCGTCTATTACAACTTTTGGTATTATATAAAAAGAGGAAATACAACTAAAAAAAATCTGATTCTAGGGAAGAATCCTAAAGCAAGGCTTCTGTATAATCTCTATTCAGTAGCGGGGACATGAAACTTGAAACTGTTTCAGGCGTTTTTTAACCTGTGCTTTAACTTCAACGTGCGTGTCAAAATCCGAGCGATGTCTTTTTGTAGCTGATGATTAATGACAATGCTATAAAACTACCTTTGTTTCAGTTTCAGTACTTTTATAGTTAGCATTCAAGATATATTTGTAATGAAGACCAACGTAATCTTGTGATTACTGTTTATGTAAATAGAATAAAAGATTAAAACCAATATTTATGCAAAGTAGGAAAGGTTTAAATGATATCCAAATAATGTAGTAGTAGATAATTTGGCAAATATATAAAAAAAACTAATTTTAAATTCAAATAAAATTTCATTCAAAAAAAAATAAAAATTTATAGCAAAATTAGATTTTTCTGCAATATACATTAAAGTGGCAGTTTCTGTAGAATCAAGCAACTCCAAAACTTGACAACAACGCTTTATTGAAAGTGTCTGCGGAATTTCTTGTAAATATGCATGCATTTGGCTACTAGTTTTTCCGAATACCATATTCTACCATGAATTTAATAGAAGATTTATCAATTGAAAGTTCCATTAGTCCATAATCAGGTTCGTAATACAAAGCTAGTGTAGTAAATTTTAGAACTAAATTAGAAAGTACTACTGAATTCATTTTATCATTTATTAATTTATCCAGGTTAATCTGAATTCATCAAGCATTGTGTGAATTATCACTAATGCAGATAATTCACATATAATTTGATAGCAACCGGCAGCGTAGCATTTAACCTTAGACATAACTGTCACATATTGTGTCTTCCTGTCGAAGATTAATTGTAAAATCCGGAATTTTTTTTTTTTTTTTGTTTTTAAGATATCACGCTGTTTTATTCCTTCCTGTATCTTCTTGTTTACTATTGACTCATCATTTTTAATGATACCAAATACAAATACATGATCTGATTATAGTAAACACAATATAAATTAACACGAGTGTAAAGAATTGTTCCAACGGCATAATATAGATGTCGCTGCTAGGCTTGTTTTGAAAAAGTGTGCGACCAAACACATATTAAACATGGCACAGTGAAACGACTTCGTTTATAGTCGTTTAACTGTGCCCGCAGCGAATATGTAGGTACAGCATTAATCCATAAATTGTTACGAAATAAATACTAAAGGAATTGAAACTAGTAACAGTTGACGACACAAAAACTAAAAAACACATGGTGCGCATGGATTAATATTCGTTTTGTAATGAAATTAAAACATATTTTCTGCATTAAAGCGAAGCTAGATACAGCAATATTTCCTTTTATTTATTCTGTCAGAAACCTATATAGATATTTAAAATGATCTTTATGTTCTTAAATTTACAAATTTGGGAGTTTCTTTCCAATTCTTATCAATAAATCTACAGTCAACAGCGAAAGAGTATTATCTTGAAAAAAAACTGGAGAAAACCTAGAGTGTCTATGAAATTTATATTTTTTTCTTTTTTTAATACTTAACTTCACTCTCAGAAATACGATAATTTTTGAAAACTATAAAAAGCTTATGCTTGTTCCTAAAATACTTGTTATTGTTTCGTAGGATAGTTGACAAATCGTACAAGAAAATTTCCTTATCATTTTGGTCAAAATGTAACCTGAAAGGTAGGTTACAGTATAAGTTTAATTTATCGCTGAGGGTTTCGTCGTTATCGTAAGGGTGTTTTCCAATCAGAATATAGCATATGCAAGATTGTTATTATCCCGTTGCACTATTAAGGTATTTACCTCAATTCCGTTTACATCTAATTGTAAGTGTATCACATTAGCCTCTGGTAATACGCTAACATCAGATCAAGTTTTTGTCGCTTTGCTTTTAGGAAATCTCATATTGTTTTTGGAGATGAGACATAACGTTAGTTAATTTTATAGATATACAAACAAGTGTAAGTATATACTATTTTATAGTATTTTAAAATTAGGTTTTTTAAATTCATGGATTAATGCATGGATTATAGTGTATTTGTGTATAATACGTTAGATAATGATAAAATATAATCGGTGGATACATCAATGAATTTAAAAACTCTCGAAACATACATTCATTCATGTAAAATAACTTCGATATATATGTATATAAACCGCAGAATTAGTAACATTCGATCCACAGGCCATCTACTTACATTTACATGCCGAGGAGTAGAATTAAAATTTTACACTTTATAGGGTTTTACTACAGATCGTTGGGAATCGTTTAATTTACTTTTTAATTGATAAAAAATATGTTGACAAATTTGAATTTTATCAATTGAGATAGATTTCTTAATTGCTCACAGCGCTCGTATTCAGGTGCTATAAGTAGTTTGCGTCCCACTGCTTATTTCATACGTCTCTTGCCATTAGTGGCAGCTGGTGTATACGTCACAGGCGCGGCTAATACAATGATTGACTTCGTGTGCTATCGTCCGAAATACGAACATGTTACGAACTTATACGAAGAAATTAGATCATTGTAATGGCCCTTATAAACCGTAAGCCTCCGCTTCTTGCCATGCCTCTTTTGAACTGCCATCGCAAAGTGCGCTAGCGCCCTCTATATTTCACCAACGGAACTGCACGTACTAGTATAATATTTGATGAGATTTATCAATTCAACAAATCCGGCAAACGCATTAAAACCCATTAATGGCCAAAGTATCAGAAACGAACCATTAGCACAATTTTGATTACTTATTTTTTAATTAATTTTTGTGGGGCGAAATTCTACACCTAATTAGTTTTAAATTAGTTTTAATATATGAACTTCTGCCAAAGTATCATTAACGAACCATTATTTTTCAAATAAACAATGAAAATTATTATTATCATATTGTATTTTTCTCTTAATTTTATTGCAAATAAAGCATACTTATAAGTTTTTAAATAAAGTTTCAATTGTTTTTGTGCTTTTTTTAGGTGCCATTAATGGGTTTTATTAACCTCCACAGCGAAAACTAAATATGAAAAATTGGAAATGTACTGCCAGATATTGTATTTTTTATTCACTGCAAAAAAAATGTTCGAGTTTATTGATACAGGTTGTTACAATGCATATATAATAGCCCGTACAATGAAAGTATTTACAATTTATAAACTTAAATTTATATTTATAAATATTATCAGACATAATATAGAGTATTAAATTCTTTCCAGGAAAAGTATGTCAGGTGGTAAACACTTTTTTCGGAATCACTATATCCTGAACCATCAAAACTTATACACTATCTTTATAATCAAATTTAGAAGAAAATATTTTTCAGTAACAATGAGATTTTACACTCAGAATTCATTGTTGCACAATTTAGTCTCTATATAGATTTTTTTGAGGTTTGTGATATGACCATGAATAATTTGTTATTTATTTTACGCTTCATGTTTAACGTTCTTTTTCTGTTTGTGCAAAATTCCAAGCACTTATATGGCAACTCAAAAACGTTTGATGAAACAGCGACTTCCTGAGAAGGCGGCATTTTATTAGTACTGTTTCAATACACAGCTTTACGACTGTTTGATCAAGCATTGGCATTATAACGTGATCATTACCTTGCATAATTTGCAATGCACTTTGTACGCGACAAAATGAAGGTACTCTAAACTTGTTTTATATAAATAAAAAAAAATTGTTAATAGTCAAAGCTTACTTTGTGCATCCGAATCAGAGGTTTGCTAACAAAACTTAGTGACGTAACAATGAAAAAAAAAATCCATAAAAACCTATTTTTTAAGTTTTCTGCTTATAACTCGAAAACTATCAACTTTTCACAAAAAACCTCGTTATCATAATGAAAGTACATAATAGCTGTGTTCGCAGAGGAATCACAGAGCCAATCATATACTGTGAAATTAGTCAGAAAACTGTTTCGGATTTCTTTGAGTCGATTGCGAACACAGCTGATATTTCCTGTAAATCATAGGCAAATTTAGGCAAACAGTTCGAGTTCAATTTTGTAGTTCAAGTTGAAAATTGGTGTATTTTGGCTTTATCCACAAAAACCGACTTTTCCCACTCCAAAATCTTTATCTTAAGCCTTCCTCTTGAATTCCTCACTTTCTGCACATACCATATTTAGAATGTGTAGGTAAAGGTACATTTTTTAAGAATTGTATAATGTTCAAGTTAATTCAAATTCAGTTACAAAAATGTTGTAATTCCAACAACAAAATCTTCAAAAATTATTACATGTTATTATGTTACGCAATGTGTGGGGCGTTGTCGTTTAGAAGTTTATCTTTCTATTCTTTGAAGGGGCGGATCATGGCGCAGGTTTGGGTTGTTCACTCTTCAGCATTTGAGATTGTTCATCTGGAAAATGAATGAAGTGATGAAAAAATAACTTGTGATCATATGTCAAGGAGAGAGTAATGATTGCGAAATAAATTACGAATTTAGACATACCTTCCGCAACGTGTAAGTGTCTTTCTTTGATCTTTTCGCAGTCTGTTCGTCGCCAATGTCAGTGTTGTCTTCTGGGGACTCGCTGTTACACAGTCCTTCGTACGGTGTGCAGATCACAATTTTTCACATTTACAAGAAATATGCAGGAGTGTTGCTTCAAGCTTCCAAGTGGTTGCAGTGAGGTAGCGCTGTCATCAGACCAGTCGTTTTTGTCCACCCACACTCGTTCTGATATCTTTGTTTGCTCGTCGAATGTGGTTTGACCGGATAACTACTGCTGCATCTGAAAGTAAACTCTCAGTGAATGTTGTCGTATATCAGTTTCGGTGGGGATAGTGCCTTTTATAAGATGAAAATACGCATTTCCTGTATCTTCAATTGTTCAACTAACTTTATGTCCTTTCCCATACAGAGCTATGAGGAACACATTTTCGGCTTTGATAATCTCGTTCTGATGTGCATGATAGCCCCTGAAAGCATCAATGACTGTTTGCAAGTCGTTGAGATCTTTTGGAAATTTGAGTTTTCCTAGGTTGCACATAGCAGTAGCGGTGTCACAACTGCAAGATAGAAATTGTAAGAGGTTTCAGATACCTTTCCTGATTTCAACAATAAGGCATTCTTTGTATTAGGGCTATACAAGTCAATGAGCATTATAAGAAGGTCGATATCTTCCCCCATCACTGGCATTTATTTAATGGGAAAAAAAGGAGCCAAATGAAAGGATAGAGGGTTTTTAAACTAGACACTAGGGCCGGCTGTAAAACATTTGGGGGAAGCCGGCAGAGAATAAATTAAATGAAAAAACATACCAGATGAAATTTGTACGGAATTTAAATACTATCTGACTTTCTTTTGTACTGGAGATACCATTGTATTCAACTTAAAACTAGGAGAAATTCACTAAATGATAGTCTTTAATAAATTAGAGCTTTCCAGTGAAAAATTGGGTTCTTGCGGAGACCGCCGAAATATGCCAATTCTAAAATTGTGAAAATTGTAGGAATAAGTAACCTCTCCTATTTCTACAGCATTAGTAGCAGCCGACCGCAGACACTGGATGGCTCAATGAAATTCCACCTTAAGGCATTCGGCTAATCTTTGAAAAAATGGAAGAAACCAAAACAGCCCTACGACGCTTCATCTAGGAGGCCTCTTAAGTACAAATCGTAATTAATTACTGTGTAACTTAAGTTGTAACAGTTTAAAAATTGATTGCTCAACCCTGAACCATTTGGAAAGAAATCGAATGAATTCGTAAATGCAATTTTGCTATTTTTTTAGCGAAAATTGAGAATATTTGAAAAACTATTATTCCATTAAAAAATATCTTACTGTTCCTTACAAGCCTGCGGATCACTCGGTGTACCTATTGCTAATAACAAAATACTAAATAAATGAACTTTTCAATTTGAAACTCATCCTCTACATTGCGTTAATATTTTTGTTTTGGATTGATGGTATTAGTCCAGTGTTGATTTTTGTGTGAATATTGGATGACATAATTTTGGGCTGATATCTGTGTGTCGTTTTGAACTTTCAATAAATAACAACTATTTATTAATTAGATTACCATCTTTCAAAATAGACCTTTGTGATTACATAATGCCATAAAATGATCAAACAGTCTTATAGTGAGAATATAATAGCTCCTCTTAAAGAGTAGATTGGTCTATCTGGAAAAGTGTTGTTAGACTAACGAGGAGCAATTGAATAGCTCGATCTATCCCCTGATCTAACCCTAATGTACTCTTATGAGGAGGTATTTGAAAATTACGCTATTATATTCTCAGGGGTCGAAACTACATGATTTCAAGCATCCTAACGGAAAATATTAACTCGGAAATAAGTGGCTAGTTTGTCCAAAAGGTTAACGCATGTGTCAGTGATTGTTATTTTTTTTACAGAATACGTTTTAAACATTTGCAAGAAAAATTACTATCCCCACGCTATTTTTGTCAAAAATAACCATCCTTGCTTTTTTTTAAAGTAATATAGAATTAATTATATTAACTGAAAATGCTAAGTTAGTGGCCCAAATTCTTTAATTTAATTTAGTTAATTATTGTCCGTAACGTTTCGATGAAATTTATCTTTTTCAAAGGTTTGAAATTTATATTATAACTCAGTTCATATTCCAATAGCATTCTTTTTTAAATCTATACAATTCAAACCTTTAATTGAACAGATATTGTTTAAAAAACAAATACGGGCGAATATAAACATTTTGTTTGTTTGACGACAATTTTAAAATGTTTGTATTCGTTCGTATTTGTTTTTTTTTTAAATATCTATTGACTCAATTAAAAGTTTTAATTGTATAGATTTAAAAAGGAAGACTATTGGAATATGAACTGAGTGGTAATATAAATTTCAACTTTTGAAAAAGATGAATTTCATTCAAACTCAGGATACTCAGGATTTTCATTTAATAATTAATTCTATATTAATTTAATATTAAAGAAATGCAAGGATGGTTAATTTTTGTTGAGAAATAGTCTTGCCTCTTAAAAAACGAATGATGACATGGAAAACAGAAAATGATAAATATATTTTGTGGACTAGGGCCTAAAATAAAATAATAATTTAAAAATTAAATTGCTTAATACCGAAGTTATGAATATTGTGCGATCCTTGTGTATAAGTATAATTTTAAATCGTCTCATTCATGAATATTAAACTCATAAAACCGCCAAATATTTAGTAATGTTATAAATGCACTGCATTGGATGCACACACATACTATCAGATGGATTGGAACGCAGTGTGTTCATAACCTTACGAAACATTTAGCATGGAAACCTAGACAGATACTTCTTAACTATCAAACTAACCGTGTATTACTTATTGTTAGTTATGGGCAGATGTATGCAATGCTTTGACTCCATTATTTTAAAATGTAATATGCGGTAGATTGAAAAATTACGGCATACTAAATCCCAGGAACTTATGAGTGTTAAAAGAATGGATAACGGAAGACTTGATTTTAGGCAAACATACTCCTTTAATACATATCTAACTTTAAAAGCAAAGTTGACACTAGAGTCGTTAATATAATGTAAACAAAGATTTATGTGTTAGTTGAAACTGTTTGTACATTAATCAGGCGTCAAATATGTCTACATTAGCATTGTTTTAATTCATTTACATATAACTTCGTAAATCCCAAAAAGACGCCTACTTCTCGGAAGAAATATTTTCTAGGGAATTCCTTTGTGCAGTGCATCTATACTGAGTGCTGAGGAAAACAAAAACATGTTTTAATTAAGAATGTATGTATGTAGGTATTTCAACTACTACCGTTATCAGCGTATTTGTATGACAAAGGCTAATGAACAATTTCTGCTTGAAGAATGTGATGCAGATGCATATCTTATTACTCATAATTCGTATTGTTAAAGTTCATTTTATCAACTGTCTAGGCACAGTATAAACCTAGGTAGTAGTTGCACTTCGTGTCGAAATATTTGATGTTTTGAATTAAAATTGCAATTCACACATTGAACAGCGTAATTTGTATGCAGGGTCGGATTGACACAATATTGTAATTGCAAAACAGAACGTGTGGGATTTATAATGATATAATTAATAGCTTGCATGGTAAATAACTTGCATTTTCTTAAATTTTGAAGTTTTAATATTATTTAGCTAAATGATGAAATTTGTGGTTTTTCGCAGCACTCGTCTGGAAAAGCCTAAATGATATGATTACTAATATAGATAGATTAAGGTATTTAACCAGGGTATGGGATATAAAGTGGTCCGACCATTTGGCTATTGGTACGTTTAAATTAGACCTAAGTAACAATAAATCCCATTTTAGAATCTATAGACCCCTCTCAGAAATAGATATCTTTAATTTTTACCGTATAATGGGCAGTTACTGATTGGACTTTTGTGAGAAGTAGTAATTTATCAATTGAAGAAAAAATTAGTATCTTTACAGTAGTAATAGTGAATGCTATCAATTTTTGCTTTCCTGTAAAAGCAACTAACATAAACGACCGTCACATGCAACCTCTTCTATGGTATACTAATGAACTAAAAAGTATGAAAAATATCCTTCATTTTATGTATGATAATACATATAATACGTAGAAAACTCATGAAACAAATCAAAATAAATCTTTATTTTTACATAAGGCTTCGAGAAATATGCTGGAGGTTATTCGTAATAATTTGCCAAACAATACTTTACCGAAGGAATGCAACATTAAATCGAATGAATTTAATAATTTTTGGGCGAATATAAGAAATGATATGGTAAACAAATTACCCAATTCACCAGTCAGTTATAAATATTATTTACTAATATAATTTCAAATTTCATCTTTATAAAAGCTGCTTATAACCAAATAAGGTACATAACAAGAAATTTAAAAAATAATCGAACGAAAGATAGTTACGATATGAAGCTAGGGGTTCACTGATCTTGTTTTAAAAAAATAAATGACTGCAATGCGATGCGTGCAGCGGGACGTAGTGAATGCAGTATAATTTATTGTTTTGAAAAGAATCCATTTATGCGATTCCTGCGACTCTTGCGGCGCGTTCGGCGTAGGTCAGTGGACGCCTAGCTTTAGTGTTGATTTGATTAAGAGTATTTTAGAGATGATAGTTATACCCTGTACTGATCTGTTAAATCAATGTATTCAAAATGGGGTTTATCCATGCAGCCTAGAAGTTGCAATGGTATCTCCAATTTATAAAAAAGGCGATTCAAATATTTGTTCAAGTTAGAGACCTATTTCTATAACTTCAGTCTTTTCGAAAATCTTTGAAAAGGCTTTACAAACAGAACCTTATTTTTTTTTATGGGAATGACTTGTTGGGTTGCGCCTAGTTCGGCTCTCGAAAGGGTTGTGCAAGCAATCGAAGTAGTATTGACAAATATGTATGCATATATATATGAAACCTACGAAGAGGGTCCGTATTGCAATGCATTGTTCTGTGACTTCAGTAAAGCGTTCGACTGCGTTTCACCTGATATTTTAATAGATAAGTTACGCCATTACGGTTTTGCGGAGATTAGCCTACGAGTTATTAACAAAAAGGTATCAATACGTTCATAAATGGTGTGAAGTCCGATTTAATGACAATTGAAAAGGGAGTTATCCACGGGTCGGTTCTTGGCCCCATCCTATTTTTAATTTATATTATATATTTCCTTGTTTATACCGGACGCAGTGATAGTGCGTCTGTGAAAAATAGTATTATCTCTTTAAAGGCTTTGAGTACTGAATGGTCCACTTGGAACAAATTATGTTTAAATGTAGTAACATTTACTTTGAAAAATAAAGATAATTATTTCAACATCCCGTCGTGTTGCTGGACATAACTCTGGACTGTGGGTTGACCTGGGAGGTACATTGCGTATATTGTTTGTATTAACTAGATGAAGGAGTAGCGTATCAGAGGAGATTTAAAAAATGGCGTACTTGGGGGCATTCAGCTCATTTTTAAGAGACTATTCAATATTCAAAGAAAAGCGATAAGAATTATTCGTAATTTGTAAATAGGGCAGATTGTCGAGAATCCTTTAGACAATTAAAAATTTTGACATTACCACGACGGGAACATTTCTCTTCTAGTTAGCTCTCATAAACCGATTTCTTCGCAAAAAAAAACTAAGAGATATTTTTTTTTTCACCAAAAATTATCAAAGACAAAAAGTCCACATTTTTACCATAGCTTGCTTTAAATATAGTCATTCTGATTCCAAAAAATCAAGTTGAACAAATTATTTCTTCTGGGTGTAACAGCTCTAATGTCACTGAGTATATATTAACTGGTGTAAATTTAGCAATAGGTTTCAGCAATAGATATTTTGACAACAAATATCGACTTAAAACAACACATAATACTGAATTATATTAAAATGATAAGATTTCTATAAAAAACCACTAATAATTAACTGTATGTTATTCAAAATGAAAGGCATTAATAGAAAGTGTTCCGTCGTCTTGAAATTCTTACATTGGTTCGAAAAACATTCACTTCTATGTTGTTAGTCACGAAAAATTCTAGATGTTTTTGCAAATTCTTAACGAGTACAAAGTAGGGAACATACAGAGCGTACCTGCAGCTATTTTTGTAAGATTTTTTTATAAAATGTTGAACTTGATATTCTATTGCTATGCTGATGGTCACGAGAAACTTCAGTTTGTGTTTGCAAGTTCCTAACAAGTATGTAGCAAAAGATATATAGGGCGAGTATAAGTCTGCTCCTATTTTTGTAAGAGCATAAATGACTGAAGTGCATGTGATGCTCCTATGAAATATGACTTTCCTTTCTAGGAAAAACGTTATAGATACTTATCGTACCCATCCTTGCAAAATATTAAATTAATTTGTACAAACGTCGTTTGGACAATTCTAAATTACGCATCACTAGGTACAGAGTATGTGTATTTAGTATTACCGGTTACATAAACAATCGAAGATTAATGAAACTTAGATTTGCATTTAGTTTGAAAAAGATAGTACCTGTAGAAGAAATTTTTCAGATTAAGATGGGGCAGACTATTAATCCATAGCATAACTTTTGCATGATTATAAAAAAGTTTTCTTGGCCTATAATCTGAAATTTATAGTTGAAATTCGCCGAAATAGCAAGTAGGCTTTTGAAGTTTTCATATATTTCATTTTACTGAGCTACCCGCATAACAATAAATCTCGTGTCTACTGTTTACTACGTTCAGCGTATTTTATTTAATCTCATTTCGAACAAGCTGTTGCAGTAACCGCTTATTTAGATACATAAAAGCTAGCGCAGAGTTTGAAAATATCTTTCACGGTACATAGCAGTCCTGAAACTTGTTGAATATGTCTGCTTGTACTTTTATATTCTTAGTGGCCCTCCCCGGATATACGCGATTTGAAAGCCTTTGATATTTTTGACGCAAGAGTTTTATCTCTTAAAATAACGGTATGCACATTTCAAAAAGTTATAGTATGTAAATTCCTTTTGTTTTAGGTTCGGCAAGCGAACTCCTTCCAATCCCAATTTCTCGGGGATTGACTACGATGGTCAGGTAAGCTATCAATTTGCATATTTCAGTTTTGTGCAGCTACCTACGTATTCCTTTGTTATGGAGTTTCAATGCAACGTAGGAAGAATTTTAGCAGTCGTTCCCTAATATGTGTAATATTTAGCAGGTCGACTCTGTGAGTGGGATCATTGCAACAAAATGATTTTATGAATAAAAATACGTTAAACACACGAACTCATAATTTGGGCTTTAACAAAGTATTTTAATTATTTCTAATTAGTTTAATTAATGGGAAAAATTGTCTAATTATGGTAAATTTTAATAATAAAAAATAAATCTGTCATATTGGAATATTATCGTATTACTGTGCTGAGGAAGGTAACATTAGTAATAATTAAAGTTGTTTTTAATGTTAATTAACTTTAATTACATGTTTCTTGCTTTGCCTTGTTTTGAAATGGGTCAGCTTTAGGACCATCTTGTTATAACTTTACAATTAAAGGAAGATTATAAAAATCTATCAATGCAGTAACAATAATTACATATGTAGAAATTATTTGAGGACATTTGTCAATAAATAACATCCGGAAGATTTTGAAAGCATATTTTTTTAAATAGTGAAGGCCAACGAGCAAATGGCGTTTGTGTATCGTCCAGTTTTTAAACATATCTAAATTTTCCTTAATGTTTTCCTTGATAATTTTATATTATATTTAATATGAAATAATAAAAATAAATCTAACGAACACTTGGGTATACTAAATGATGTAACGTGTATATTTTTAATAAATGGTGCATACCCTAGACTTCATTTAATGTCGGGGGAATTTTGTCGGGTTGGAAGATTATTTGTTCCGAATTTTGGCTTGAAATATTTTTATGGTTTTGAGGTTTACACAAGTATAATTCAGGTTTCTTTCATCTTTTAACACTGTGCCCAATATTGTTGTTATGTATCTACAAGGGAACACTGGCAACTGTCAAATTCCGATTTCCATGAAATTTTCCCGACTGAAAGAATATCGTGGTAGAAGTGTTGTGCATTTTTTTTCTGCTCAAACCCTCGATTTAGGGGTATAGTCGCGTCTAAAGTTTGCGCGATTTTTTTTTTTTTAGGAAGATCTTCAAAGTCATAACAGATATTACAAAACCTTTTTAACATAATTTTCAACAGATTACGTCGTCCCAAAGATGACGTAATCTATCTTCACAAAAAGTTAATAATGGGGTACCCCATAATTCCCATTTTTTAATAATTTCTCTTTTTCTTACTCCTCAAAAAAAGTACTTTCATGTAGAAAACGATAGTGTAAAACAAACTCACAGAATTAAAGTAATAATAACTAAAAAAATAAACACTTAAAATAACTAAACTTTTCTAATGATATATCAAATAATAACATATGTATTATCAAATGCATTTACTAAATGAGTTTATTTATACTGCATATATTTTTTCAGAAAATGTTATACACTTTTTTATACTATGAACAGATTCGTTGCACAAGACGAATGACTAAAGATTTATATTTTGATTGTAGATTTGTGTATGTAGATTTATAGTAGACATTTGTGACTTTTTGCACGTAGACTATCAGTTACTCTACTACTTACTAAAATGTGTCTTTATAGAGTAACTTTCAAACAACATTTCATAAAAACGAATACGTAATCTAATCCATATCAAGACATATTAGATGTATAATTAAACACGAACTTTGAAAAAGCACGTAGATGTTTGGATATTACTATATCATATTATGAACGTCATATATGGTACATCTATTTAAGACGATTGTGTCATATGATATATTATTTCTCGTGGTGCGTGAAATTGTAGTTTGGTGCAATGGTAGTAATTAATACAGCTAATGTGTTGGGTACACTTTATCGTGCCCTGCGCTGTACGCCAAAATGTAATGTGTCGTTAATTTACTTATGAATATTATATTTTTTGTTGGGCGCCGTAAGATTGGTAAATAATAGTGTTTATTAATTAATTGAAGTAAATAAATAAAAACTAGCATGAGAATCTTTTATCGATTAAAATATAACCGCTCCCAGGTCGTGCGGTTCTAATGAGTATTTAAAATATACTACGATCCTGTGTACCAAATAAAATAATAAAAGAAATTGATTTCACCTTTACAATATTATTCAAGCATAATACACAAAGAGAAACATGACATATAATAACGATTATTTAGTGGTAAAGAAATAATGAATGGGGCCTCTTTGAAATGTTACTGACTGACTGAAATTATTAAATTTAAATAAAATGCAAATAAAATTGCAACTTCGAATTTATAAATAAATCCATAAACAAATAAAATAAGCGGTAACACTTACGGTTTTGGCGGTTCTTTGGCTCTAGGTGTGGTCTTGGCGTAGTCAGTCTGACTTTCAGCACATTCAGCGGTCTCGGAAATTGGCACAATGTAACTAGGTCGTCGTACCGAAATTCCACGGACACGGCGGCCAACGAACTATATAAAACACTGGAATGCGCGCTGTGCACTTAAAAAACGGTCCGCTTGACAACTGGCCGCCATCTTTGAATGTGGCAAATTTCCAACGGCAGGATTGCATTTATACGGAATTTTGGCTTTCACATCTGTTATTTCCTGTTTTTAGTAAGAAATAGCTCACAGTGCGTTCTCATATTTCCTATACTTGATAATGTTCTGCGAATAGTGATCCAAATCACAATTAATCCACCATTTTTTTATTGTTAGTAAGACGACCACAATAGGAAGATAAAGCCTCTTAAAACCATCAAGATTTGTATAATTTTCAATATTATATCTGCAAAAAAATTGGATTTAAGCATAACAATTTTAAATGCATCGATTTTATATTAATATCTATTGAAACGGTACATTTTATCATTCAGTAGTATTACAGAATAGTGTGAAAATGAAAGTGTAAACGATATATATGAACATACCAGAACTGCTATCTGTTAGCGCAAAGCTTGCAATTTCAATGGATGCATGTTTCCTTTCTCGAGGCATGCAATAAGACATGTATACGATGATTCTAACTGTATGTAAAAAGATGACATTGACTCCTTTTGACAGCATATATGTACGTCAATTTGTCACATTCAAAAATGGCGAAAAGCAGACCGTTTTTCAATTACTGCGTGCATCGGAAAGCGCGTTCCAGTGTTTTATCCAGTTCATTGACGGCTGCACAACACTGCTGATAAAACGCAATCTAATACGATTGCAAGACTCCTTCCTCAGGGGGCTTGTTCTTTGGTACAATATTTGGTATTCTTCTCCGGCAGCAAACGGTGACCAAGGCACTCAGCAATCACGGGGCTAATATTAGCTCGCTACGCGATGCACTTTATATAATATATGTAACTGTGTTGTAGCCAGCGCCTAATGACGAGTCCTTCTATAACCGCTCTCCAATCGAACGGCACGTCCACTCGCTTTGGACGCTGGCTGAAGACTTCCCTTTATTCGCTTGCGTACCTACGCTCTCCCACGTGCTTCCCTCGGCTGCCCGCTAATCAAGGACGTGGCGCTGTCCTCATGACCGCGGCAAACGTTTTTATTTGTCCTTTCCTTTCTTGACGCCGTTTACGTCACCATACACACACACACACACATACATCAATTAAATAGAACTAAAAATACGTTACAAATTCTACATGTATATTAATGAAGTAAATAATAAATTAAATTTAAAATAAAATGCATTCTAGGTGTTCCATTACATGTTAAACCTATTACTGGTGACATTTCAGGTAACCAGCATGGCAGTAATTCCTTTGACACCAGATATTATTTGTGATTTTGTGACACTTTTTTTAATTTGGGTTTAAGGTCGGAATGAGAGTAAAACTTTTTAGGTTTTCCTTTACATTTACTTTTGTTTTTGCTACAATCTTTCATCGCCATGTAGCAACTTTTTCAATTACATGTTAAACCTATTACTGGTGACATTTCAGGTAACCAGCATGGCAGTAATTCCTTTGACACCAGATATTATTTGTGATTTTGTGACACTTTTTTATTTGGGTTTAAGGTCGGAATGAGAGTAAAACTTTTTAGGTTTTCCTTTACATTTACTTTTGTTTTTGCTACAATCTTTCATCGCCATGTAGCAACTTTTTCAAGCAGTACGTAATCTAGTACGTTTGAATAATTGTTTTTTTTCTCAATTACTGGCAATACCTAGCAACGAAACGATCGTAGGAAAAAAAAAATAAATGTAAAGGAGAACCTAAAAATTTTTACTCGCATTCCGATCTTAAACCCAAATTAAAAAAAGTGTCACAAAATCACAAATTTAACACGAGAAGAAAGTGAGTTCCATAATACCTTGCAACATATAATTGTAGCTGCTAGAAGAAAATAACATGTGAATAGCATTTCTTTGAAGATGTATTGAGATTGGAATTTGATTTATCAGCAGAACCACACGAAGTGCAATTTGTGAGTCGGAAAATGAAAAAGACAATCATGAAGATTCATTAAGATATGACATGTGTTCTAGAACAAGGCGGAGATATTGTTGACCTAGAGTGCGAAGACTATAGAGTAGTGATAAAGCGGTAAATCCAAACGACTTTTTTTTGAAAACGTCAAAACATAAACTCAAAAAAGCAAAGTCATTACGGCAGTAATACTGGTGGGAAGAAAATAACGTTGTTGATGAAAAAATGATATTGATCTTCGATGACGAGTTTTAGAAGCTGGAGATCAAATTGGACACGATTCCTTTAAACCAGAACATAAGAAGATATTGAAGATTGTATCACAATTGAAAGATAGCAAAATTTGTTACTCGTTCTACACGCACTGATTCGGAACACCTACAGTTAGCAAGCGATAATCTTAAGTCAAACCCCGTATGAGATTTGATTTAATCTCCAAATACACTACCGTCAGCGTCGTACTTTAACTGTAAAGAGTCAGAAAAATAAAAAAAAACACTTGACGGTACGAGTAATTCTTGCACTTTACAACACAGTTACACAATTTCGTATGGGTACGTTTCTACGAAATGTTGTTATTTAAAAGATTACTCTATAATACGCATTGTGATGCGTGGTACTTTTTAGTCTGTTTCATGGAAATCGGAATTTGACTGTTGCTCGTGTTCCCTTCATAGTAAGTTTGATCATACGTAAAAATTAAACCCACATAATATCTGATGTAACAAGCCGTAAATAATACGTTAGGAACGCATTAAATATTCCTAAGAGTTCTAAGTAGAAAGCCACGAAAGCAATATTACGCATTTCACTTCGCTTCCACGCTTGTTTTCGTATTGTGTTATCATCTTCTTTATTTTATTTCTGTCTTCATATAATCTGTTGTAGTAGTAGTAGGAATTAGATTTTGAGTATTACCATACTGCTAAATAAGTTGCATAAGGAAAAGGAGTCATTTGAATTTTATTTCAAAGTATACATTTTGATGATGTTCCAATAATTCCCTTACCCCTTTTATGAAAAGGTTTGATGTTATGTATTGTCAGTGTCAATAAATAGTAATTTCATAGTTTTTTAATTTTCCACGTTATTGATTTTGTACTGCTCACATACACTTACAAAGATTTCATTTAGCTTAGTTTTCTTTAAAAAAATATAGTTTTGCTAATACGTTTTTTATTGCTGTGATTATTGAGAAATAATTTAGAAGGATACACAATATTTGCAACACAGCTGTTTATATCTCACCTAATGAAGAGTGTTTTTACTACATATAAGTATGCTAGTCAATAGGCTGTTTATTTAATAAAATACATTTATTAGAATAAATATGACTGATGTTATATTCAACTTGCTGTTAACGTGATGTTTACGATATTTGACGCCCTTGTTTGTATACTTACCTTCCAACTGTTGTTTGTTTTTGATGGATTTTCCAAAACGTAAAAGCCACGACAAAAAAAAACATTTGTAATTAAGAAGATTATATGTCGCATGGTGTTAGATGCTGTGTGTCAACGTTTATTTTGCTTATTAATTTGTTTTGATGTAAAATATTTCCGCATTCATAAAGAAGTTACTAGGTACATATATACATATAATAATTACTATAAACTTTTATATTTATTCACGCCGTATTTAGTAATGATTATTGGGTCATAAAATTATTAGAATTATTTTCACAATTCTTTGAAGTAACATTACATTACACGGTAATAATAATTACTAAAACTTCAAGGTGCCAATATATAGAAATTAAGCTGTTATTATATTGTCAGACGTTATATTGTACGTTAGTTAATTACTTTTTGAATGCTTTTATGAAGCAGTTTTCAATCTAAATTCGAAGGCATTCATGTGTTTTTTTTTCAATCCAATGTCATTTCATCTCTAATAAAGTTTTCCTGGCTGTATTTACCGAGAAAGATAACCAATTAAATGGACTTGACGTCAAGACGTTAACTAGTTTTACTTATTGTGTATGATGAGATGCCGTAAATCGATAATGTTTACATTTTTAAATCTCTTGCATCCCATATTTAATACTAAAATGATTTTTTTTGGAAAAATACTCATATATCTATAATTTAAGTCTATAATGCGTCATGTATATATTTGCTTGAGTATGATGAAAGTAGTAAAATAAATGTGTGAATTAATCCATTCTCCACAATTTTATAGTTGAGTAAATACGGAACTTCTTTGTTAAATAGTTAAACAGAACATAATAATCTGAGAGAGAGAGAGAGAGAGAGAGAGAGAATTATGATTTAGCAACTATCTTTAGAATTCTCTCACCAATTCGAACTTAATACTCCTGTTTTATCACCATTTGCTTTTCGAATATTTCATTTCGTTCATTCATTTCACCAATGAAGATGCATTTCGTAGAAATTTAGAATTATCTTTTCAATTTATTTCGAGTTTGCAACCTAAACTAAAAAAAGAAATATTTTCCAGGAGGTGAAGAAGCGTTAGAATTATTTATTTAAATTTCCCAAAAATATATTCTTGTAACCCATTGAATAAATTACTGTCATATATCTTTATTGATATTGTTATTAAAACTAATTATTTTGAATTTAGTAATGAATTTTCTTGATTTCCAATGTACTTTTTTCATTCGTAATCGCATGAGACCAATCGCAAGTTGATATGACCACTAATTAAAAAAATATTTAGCTTTTTTCACGTTTTCGCCTTTTGGCCTCCTTGTGAGACGCTGGCTTAATTGTATCCTAAAGCAAAATGGTTGGACTACGTCATGAGGAAATTGTTATTGTTAGCGTAAAAAATTTGAAATTTAGGAATTATATCTTTCTGTTTCTCATGTCAGTAAAAAAAATCATTGTATTGTATACTGCAGCAATATATAACATTCAAAATTTTTGAAATTAAACACAAAAGGGTAAGATACTACGAGTAAGTACTTCAATATGTTGGAGGTCTAAAGGTCGATTTCGTGGGAAATACACACAAACTTAATGAAAATGTGTATTCACACAGTAAACCAACATACTAAAATGACCACCAAAGGGTCGCGTGTTATGGTTTGCTAACCAATCTAATTTGCACCTATGTATTTTCTTTCAGGACATTTTTTTTTAATACCCTAAGTTCCCAATGGCAATCAAACGAAGAGTTATTGCTAGTTTTACCTCTTCCTCGTTTACGATATGGGCTTACAAGACGTTATACCCACGTAATTCTTTCGCATAGCTTGCTTTAATGTTACCGTTTTAGTTTCAGGGAGGCGATCTGAACGAGTGGTTACCAGTTCGAAGATGAGATAGCGCTTCAGTTATTACCTACCCCTTCAAATCCCCAGCCCCGTAGACAATCACATTGAGTTAATTATTGTTCATGCCTACAAACCCGTTGTAATTGTTGCCAGTATTTATTCAATAAAGTGTGTTTGGCTCTCCTGAAATAGTCGTTTGTTTTTCTTCCAAATAGCGTCATTTATAATAAATGGTGGTTTAGAAAACGTTATGCATACCTAGTTTCATTTGAATACTATATAGTATGAGAATATGAAAAGGAAATCCTATTGAAAATATTACTATAAAGAAAGTAACTGTTATTTTTGTGTACATATAAAAGAGTGAAATTTGTGCTACTTCGCATAATTCAAAAATTACCAGACACTAGTATGTAACACTTTGTTTTCAACTTTTACTTTTCCTGTAACATGCATAATACGCGAAACAACATGTATTTTATTCAATGTAAAAGCCATCTTACTCACGGCAATCACACGACAATAATTAAAATGCAGATTCAATCACTTCTTTGGTTGGTAATTGTTCGTTTCCATTAAAACATGAGTGTTTTATATTCCCAATGAGTTTATGAAGTGTAAGAAAAGAATTATATGGTGACAATGTAACATATGTTTTATTTGTTTATTAACCACTTTATTTAACGAGTCAATAAAATCTTTGAGTATGTACCATAGGAGTTATTACAATCACAAAGAAGTGAACGATCTATGGATTTAAGCACGGTAAGTAAACAACTGGATTCTCTTTATGTGAAGGTTTTGGTTCCATTAAGATAGATAAGATGGATCAGGCTTCATTTTAATGAAGTAATTCCCCTTACTTAAGGTCTCGATAACATAAATGTTGATAATTTATGTAAAATTGTTATGGTAGTTAATGAAAAAATATAAGATTTACTATTTAAAGATTTGTCAGGTGCCCTATTACAATATTCGCATTTTTCTTTATACTGTAGGTATAACTATCATGCTACTGAAATCATGATAAATAAAATGTACGATTGGTGTTGTGCAAATGGTCTTTCCCTAAACTTAGATAAAACTAAATGTATATTTTTTTCCATACTTTACGAAAAAAAAAAAAAATGATTCGCATGCTAGTATATACCTAAATGGTAATATCATTTCTTGCACTGGGGCTCCAAAGTTATGGGAGTGACCTTTACTTCTACTCTTACGTGGGGTGCACAGTGCAACTCACGGTATGTAATCTTAATAAGAGAAAGGGAAACCTGTCATGGCGGCTCAATTCTCCCATACCAATAGATGTCTCTAGCCGTATGTCCGTGACGTTGCCTAGATGCTATCTTCATGTCGAGGCAAATGTCATCAGTTTGCACAGTCTGGAGCATGTCTGCAGTTATTTTTTCATACTTGTAATTTGCCATAGTACTCTCATACTGTCTGGTTTATGGCTTCTGGCTGTTGTGTTAAACGGTTTGAACCTTTGAACGTGTGTTATGCTAGGTGCTGTGTTTATGTTTATTTGCGTTTTGGACTTTTCCTCTGTTACTATCGTGTTTGTTTCTTATTTTTTTTTGTAAGTAATATGCATAATATGCTATTAAAATGAAAATTTATTGCAGGTTTGCTATTAGGTTTTAGGATCCGTGAATTTTTAGTTTCGTATGTGCTTTTACCTAAATTTTTAATAAATATAAGTAATTAATAAGCATTTATTATTTTTTCTTTGTCCTTTTCAGTAGTAATTACTTCGCTGGTGCACGTGAAAAACGGGATAAGTTAGTTTTCGATTTCCACAAGATTATAATGCTAATCGATAACGACTTCTCTCGTTTTTCGCGTTCACCAGCAAAACTTAAAATTATTAACTATTATTAAATGTACCTATTTTTGAATTCTACCGCCAATAGTTCTCCACTGACATTAGAGGGCGTTATAATCGCGGTTTCACTTTATTATTAGGGACATTGCATTCTATTTGGTTATCTATGGTGCAACTCTCTGATATGTAGATTAAACACTGTCATTTTAAACTTCGACAACTAAAAGCTGCTGTAAGCTTTGAAATATTAAGAATTGCGTATTACGCAGAGTTTCAGTCACTATTTCTATATGATATACTCTTACGGCGCTCGAGTGCTTTTGCGAATGCAGTTTTTCTTAAACAAAAAGCTGCTATTAGATGCATTTGCGGTATCAAT
Organism: Protaetia brevitarsis; assembly: GCA_004143645.1. NCBI lineage: Eukaryota > Metazoa > Arthropoda > Insecta > Coleoptera > Scarabaeidae > Protaetia > Protaetia brevitarsis. Next base: position 599,584 of record RXPK01000308.1, read on the forward strand.
CAACTCAGGTAGGAGTTATTTCCATTCGCTAAAGATGTTAAACCGTTTCTGATTTATATATTTTGGAAGCCAGTTGTTACGTTTATAGGAACAAAGATAAATTGATAAGTCAAAATATTGACAGCAAATAGTTTGGATGTATTGGGGATAAAAATTTCTTACAAACTCCGAAATGCTTTTAAAGCCTTCAGTATAACAAGTTCAAAAAAACTGTTAAGTCATGGTCGCAAACAAAAAGTTTTTCTTCATTACAAGAATACTTACAGTAACATGTAATTCTTCGAGTAAGACTTTGTGTTTACTATCACTTTATAGAATTTAGACAGTTGTTTTTCTTTTTTTGTATATTGTCTTTTTCATTTTATATTCTTTTACTCATTAAGTTTTTCTGTATTTTTTTTCATTGACATGTTTTTT